>CM033322.1:65916252-66495523 GCA_019359835.1 Pharus latifolius
TGTAAAAACATGCTCACCCTTGCCTTTGCAAACAAATTCAGAAGAAGACTTGGAGAATTCCGATTCCCCTGGCCTTGAGCACCAAGAAGAGGAAAGAGTCTTTCCAGACGATTTGAGCTTCTAGGAGGGTCATGAGCCAAGTTGAGTCCGATGTGGAGGAAGCCCTTCCAGAGCCGCTGCAGAAGGAAGTGAAGACCCCTTGTGGTTGCTTTTTGTGTTGTTTTTCTGTGTTCGGTACTTCAATACCGATTCTTGATTTTGAAAAACTCTCTACTTTTGTATCATCTTTAATTAGTGCCACCTGTGGCATTATGATATTGTAATAGTGGTCCTCGTGACCTTGTACTTGCTTTATCTACCAGCTTTATTATTGGAAGTGAATCCTGTTGTTGTGAGCTTGTGATGTACCTTTCTGTGCGCAATCTACCTGGGCGGTTGCCAAGGTGACCCTCAAATGGGGGTCTCACAGGGATCCCCCCAAACGCCCCAGACAGGGGGGGCGTAGCGAGCCACGGCCTCGGGACACCTTTGTCCTCGAGGGCGGAGGCGACCCCCCGAGGGCCAACCACCCCTTTCCCTGGCCGAAGGGCCATGGGGGAGGACAGTCTTCGCGCGGCCGGGAGGGCCCCGCCGGGAGAAGGCGGGAAGGACAATGGTGCAGCTTCCACGGGTCCAGTACCCACGCTACCCGAGATTGCCACCAGCTACTGCAACACTTCGCGCGTTCCTCGACCAGCGCGGGCAGGGGGGGGACTCCAGCCTCCTTGCCCCCTCGGCCAGCTGTTCCGGCCCTTCCCGCTCCCGCGGGGGGTGAGCAGGCGCAGGAGGGGGAGCCCTCAGAAGCTCTCCCCTTTCAAACTTCGCAGCGGCACATCAACGTCATCGTGGGAGGATCCGTCTCCGGGCGGGACTCTAAGCGCCAGCGTAAGGAGTACGCACGCTAAGTTAAGGTTGTGGGGGTGCTACACGCGTCCCCACCACCCAAGTGGTCGGACGTCCCCCTCACCTTTACGACGGAAGACGCGCAAGGGGTTCGCTTCCCCCACGACGATGCGCTCATTGTCTCCGCGACAATCTACAACTGTCACCTGGCCCGCATCCTCGTGGACGGCGGAAGCTCCGCTGACGTCCTATTCCTGAAGGCCTTCAAAGAGATGCAGGTGGATGAGAAGCTCCTGCAGCCCGCTGCCGGACCCCTGCAAGGTTTTGTCCCGGGGAAGGCGATCCACCCCGTGGGCAAGGTAGATCTTCCTATGACGTTCGGCACCCCGGAGAACTACCGGACCGAGCTGGTCCGCTTCGACGTAGTAGATCTCCCCTCCTCCTACAACGTGATTATGGGGAGGACTACAATCAACCGGCTGGGGGCTGTCACGATCAAAACTACCTCTGCATGAAGATCCCCGGGCCGCATGGTGTGATCAATGTCCGGGGAGACCAAGACATGGCCCGTGCTCTATACGAGCGCGCTGCGGCCACAATCGGAAGCGTCAACCTCATAAAGACGCCCGGGGGGAAGGTTTCTCCCCCGGAACTAGACGCCGCTGCGCCACTGCCCGGGAGGCCCCTCCTCAAGCCACGTCCGGAAGGGGGCCTCCGGAAGGTCCCGCTGTCCCCGGGCAACGAAGACAAAACCGTCCGGGTCGGGGCAGAGCTCCCCGAGGAGCACGCAGCGCAACTTGCGGCTTTTCTGCGCGAAAATTCCGATGTTTTTGCGTGGAAGCCCTCGGACATACGGGGCATCACCCGGGAGGTCATTGCGTGGAAGCTCGCAGTGGCCCCCGGTCACCCCCCGGTCAAACAGAAGCTGCGAAAACTCTCCCTCGAGCGCCAAGAGGCAATCAAGGTGGAGATCACCCGGCTCCGAGAGGCGGGGTTCATTCGGGAGGTCCTGCACCCCGAGTGGCTCGCGAACCCCGTCCTCGTCAAGAAATCAATCGGCAGGTGGCGGATGTGCGTGGACTTCACCGACCTTAACCGCGCCTGTCCCAAAGACAATTTCCCGCTCCCGCGGATTGATCAACTCGTCGACTCCACTGTGGGGTGCGAGCTCATGAGCTTCCTAGATGCCTATTCGGGTTACCATCAAGTCCGGATGGCGGAAGGGGACGAGGAAAAGACGAGTTTCATAACTCCCCTCGGAACCTTCTGCTATGTCCATATGCCCTTCGAGCGCAAGAACGCGGGGGCAGCCTTCCAGCGCCTCATGACGCTGGTTTTCAAAGATCAAGTCGGCCGCAACGTCGAAGTGTACGTAGACGACGCGGTCGTCAAGAGTCCCCGCGCAGCCTCCCACATCGACGACCTGGCTGAAACCTTCCGCAACCTCCGCGCGTTCGGGCTCAAACTCATCCCAGAGAAGTGCGCCTTTGGCGTGCGCGGGGGGAAGCTCCTAGGTTTCCCTGTGTCCCAGCAGGGCATTGAGGCAAACCCCGAGAAGATCCGGGCTTTCCTAGACATGGCCCCGCCGCGCTCCGCCAAGGATGTCCAGCGGCTCTCCGGCCGCCTAGCCGCGCTAAGCCGATTCGTCTCCCGGTCAGGGGAGCGGGGCCTCCAGTTCTTCAAGATCCTCCGGGGGCTCGAGGGGTTCCGCTGGACCCCCAAGGCCCAGGAAGCCTTCAACGACCTCAAGCAGTACCTCACGAGCCCTCCAATGCTCGTGAGTCCGTCTCCAGAAGAGCCCTTGCTCCTCTACCTGGCCGCGACCCCCGTCGCCGTCAGCGCGGTCCTGGTGAAGGAGCAAGGGGGGCTGCAGCGTCCCGTGTACTACGTGAGTGAGGCCCTCCAAGGGGCCAAAACTCGGTACACGGAGATGGAGAAAGTCTGCTACACCCTCCTCATGGCGTCCCAGAAGCTTCCGCATTACTTTCTGGGGCACCCCATCACCGTCCCATCGTCCCTCCCCCTGGGGGAGGTACTGCAGAACAAAGAAGCCACCGGCCGGGTTGGGAAGTGGGGGGCCGAGCTCGCCCCCTTCTCCCTGTCCCTTACCGGCCGCTCCGCCATCAAGTCGCAAGTCCTCGCCGACTTCGTCGCAGAGTGGACTCCCGCCTCTGGGTCCGGGGACGAAGATCTCCATGTGCCGCCCCGACGCATTGATCATTGGACCCTCATGTTCGATGGGTCGCTGTGTCTAGCCGGGGCTGGTGCGGGAGTAGTCCTCCGGAGCCCCGAGGGGAAGGAACTCGAGTACGCCACGCGGCTCGAGTTCCCCGCAACCAAAAACGTCACCGAATACAAGGCTTTGCTCCTCGGGATGCGCCTCGCGCGCTCCCTGGGGATCCGGCGCCTCCTAGTCAAGGGAGATTCTCAGCTCGTAGTTTGCCAAATGGACAAGTCTTCCCTGTGCCATGACGCAAACTTAAGTATTTATTTGCAGGAAGTGTGAAAGATGGAGAGGCATTTCGACGACCTCGAGGCCCGGCACATCCCGCGGAGGGACAATGACCGGGCCGACACCTTGGCCCGGGCGGCAAGCGCCCGGGAATCGCTCCCCAAGGGGGCTTTTCTGAAAATCATCACGAAGCCCTCGGTGGCCTCCCCGGACACGAGCGACGAGCCTCATGTCCCAGAGGTCGCCGAGATCATCCGGACTCCGTCTTGGATGGACCCCCTCGTCTCCTTCATCAAGGGGGAGGGGGACCCTCCTAGCGAGACCGAGGCTAAACGCCTCCGGGCTAAAGCCCGGGCAAATCTCCTGCTGGAGGGGAGGCTCTACAAGCGGGGGGCTTCCGCCCTCCTGCGCTGCCTCTCCCGGCCGGAGGGACTTCAACTTCTCCAAGACATTCATGCGGGGAGCTGTGGTTCTCACCTAGCCCCGCGTGCCATCGCGGCCAAGGCCCTCCGGCAGGGTTTCTACTGGCCCACGGTCATGCGCGACACGCGAGACCTTGTCTCAGCGTGCGAAGCATGCCAGAAGATGGCCAAGGGCTCGAACCTCCCCCCTATAGCGTTGCAGACAATCCCCATCATTTGGCCCTTCGTGCGCTGGGGGATGGACCTCTTAGGGCCCTTCCCCCCAGCGCCCGGAGGATACAAGTATGCGGTAGTCGCGGTCGACTATTTTACAAAGTGGGTTGAGGCGGAGCCCTTGGCCAGCATCACGTCCCGGGCCGTCCAGCGGTTTTTCTGAAAGAACGTCGTATGTCGTTTTGGTGTCCCCCGGGAAATCACCGTGGACAACGGGACCCAATTCGACTCGACTTATTTCTGGGAATTCTGCGAAGGCCTGGGGCTCGTCATCCACTTCGCCTCAGTGGCCCATCCCCAGAGCAATGGGGCTGTCGAGAGGGTCAACGGCGTGATCCTACAAGGATTGCGCCGAAGACTCGAGCAAACCGCTTCTAAGCGGGGTGCATGGGCGGAGGAGCTCCCTAGCATCCTTTGCTCCATGCGCACGACCCCGTCCCAGGCAACGGGGCGCACTCCCTTCTCCCTGGTCTACGGGGCGGAGGCAGTCCTCCCCCCAGAGATTGCCTTCCGGTCACTGCGGGTCCAGCTCCTGGAGGGAGCCACACCCGCAGCATACCAGGCCAACGAGGCCAACCAGCGTCTGGAGATCGACCTTGTGGAGGAGGAACGCGACCGAGCGCTCCTCCGCCACGCCATCTACGAGCAAGAAATGGCGCGCGCGTACAATCAGCACGTGCGTGAGAAAGCTTTCCGCCTTGGGGACCTTGTCCTCAAGCGCGTAACGGACCCCCAGGCCCAGGGTAAGCTCTCCCCCAAGTGGGAGGGCCCCTACAGGATCTCCGCGGTCCTGGGCTTGGGGGCCTACAAGCTCTCCAACCTTCAAGAGCAGGAGCTGAAGCACACGTGGAACTTGCGATTACTTCGCAAGTTCTATGTTCAGCCTTACGGGCCTGTCCCCTCCCCCGGAGCGTTCACGCCGGAGGGGGAGGAGGGACACTGTATTTTCCTCCCCTTTCGCGGCTTCGCAGGGGGAGGCCCTGTACTTCATTTTATTAGCAATACTTAGGTCTTGCTTTTCAAACTGTCTCATTGCAAGTCTCTCTCATTACCGCCCCTAGCGGCGATGCCCTCCCCGCGAGGCTGCCCTCCCCGCGAGGATGCCCTCCCCGCGAGGAAGTGGGCCAGGCCCAACAAGTCCCTACAAGGGGAGTCCCACTCCCGTAGGGCGGCTTACGATCAGCCCTCGTGGACTGAGGGTGTAAGCGGCAACCCGGTCACAATGGCCGTGGTAACGAGTCACTTTGGGAGACTAGTCCCCTGCCCAAACACTCAAGACCCGTCTTCGGGCACTTCCTCCTCCGGGAGTAGACGCTCTCCCCAGTGGGACGTCTAATGGCCTTCTTGGATCCATCTTCCTCCTCCGGGAGTCGACGTTATTCCCGGCTCCCCGTTTTCACGGCGACCGGATGATCGGCCCCTTGCGGCTTGATTGGATCTATCTTCCTCCTCCGGGAGTCGACGTTATTCCTGGCTCCCCGTTTTCACGGCGACCGGATGATCGGCCCCTTGCGGCTTGATTGGATCCATCTTCCTCCTCCGGGAGTCGACGTTATTCCCGGCTCCCCGTTTTCACGGTGACCGGATGATCGGCCCCTTGCGGCTTGATTGGATCTATCTTCCTCCTCCGGGAGTTGACGTTATTCTCGGCTCCCCATTGTCACGGCGACGGGACGATTGGTCCCCAGCGACCCTATTCCCTGCTCCCCGTTCTCACGGCGACCGGATGAATGCCTCCCGGAAACCCTATTCCCGGCTCCCCGTTCTCACGGTAACCGGACGATTGCCTCTCGGAGAAGTCACGGATTTCTCGGGCATTTTCTTCCCCGAAGACCCTATTCCCGGCTCCCCGTTCTCACGGCGACCGGACGAATGTCTCCTAGGAAGCTCGCCTCCGGAAATATCATTAGGTTTTCTTGGATGTTTCTTCCACATGAGGCCTCATTCCCGGCTCCCCGTTCTCACGGCGACTGGACGATTGTCTCCCGGAAGGTCTTCTCCTTGAAAACCTCGTTTTAAAGTTTTCTAACTTACAAAATTTCCTATCCTACAGGTGACTTCTATCCCGGGGGCCTTGTTACCCCCACAGCGTGCGGAGCTATTCTCCGGCCCACTGTGGGCGGGGGGGAGAAGGAACCCCCGGGTGTCGACCGCACCGCCCATGAGGAAACTTAGCTCATCCTTGTTAAGATGAGTCGTCCAGACCATCCAAGAAGAAGAAAATAAAGAGGCAATGAAAGGAAACGGCAACAGCTTTATTGATTCTCAAACTCGGAGGACATCTTCCCCCTCCGGTGGGCTTCGGAAACGATACAACCTGGGTTCTAACCCGGGGGATTCTCTAAGCCCTAAGGTTCCTGTGAGACCCCCATTTGAGGGTCACCTTGGCAACCGCCCAGGTAGATTGCGCACAGAAAGGTACATCACAAGCTCACAACAACAGGATTCACTTCCAATAATAAAGCTGGTAGATAAAGCAAGTACAAGGTCACGAGGACCACTATTACAATATCATAATGCCACGGGTGGCACTAATTAAAGTTGATACAAAAGTAGAGAGTTTTTCAAAATCAAGAATCGGTATTGAAGTACCGAACACAGAAAAACAACACAAAAAGCAACCACAAGGGTCTTCACTTCCTTCTGCAGCGGCTCTGGAAGGGCTTCCTCCACATCGGACTCAACTTGGCTCATGACCCTCCTAGAAGCTCAAATCGTCTGGAAAGACTCTTTCCTCTTCTTGGTGCTCAAGGCCAGGGGAATCGGAATTCTCCAAGTCTTCTTCTGAATTTGTTTGCAAAGGCAAGGGTGAGCATGTTTTTACACAATGCTCAGCAAGTCTCATTACACAAATGTAGGTATATAGATGAGGAGTGATCAAGAAAAGGGTTTAAGACTTATAATTATAAATGGTATAGATTTCAATCTTTCATCTCTCAAATGAGGGTTTTGTTTTCAACAACGGGGTTTTGTAAATCTTAAGTTATACTTTGGAAATCGTTATGTGTGATGGTCTCCCATGAGTCATCACTTTTATCAACCGTATTATGAAATCATTCCAAATCATTACTTGTGCTATAACCCATGGATAACATCCACTACGAAAGACTCCTGAACCTGGGAGTACAGAGTATCTGATACTTCTTTTACACTTTGCAAAGGTGTACCTCTTTTTAAATCCACTGGTTCACTCGGCTTTCAAGTCGGTACAGCTCCATGTGACTTATACACATGTGACAAGGCCGAGATCACACAACGCTTTTGCAGTTTAGTATTAACAGTATCCCCGCCCGGTAAATAGACAATTAAGTCTCAAGTACCGTTGTGGGTCTTCCCCACTGCCTTACTTCCTCGCCTCTGGCTTATGTTCCCGCAAGACACATAGCCTTGGTCTGTGTCCACGCAAGACATATGACCATTCAAGATTACAACCGCGCACGGCTTAATCTGAGGCGTAGGGCGCCTTCCTTCTTTCCACCTTTATCTCTCATCATTTTTCTGAACTCACATCACTCATGGCCGAACTGCGGCCCACCAGTTTCCACGCGAGAAACCAGATCGTCAAACCATGCAGGGAACTGCTAATACCAAAAAGCTACTAAGTTGTGCCCGTCCCATACCAGGCAAGTGGTTGGTACGTTTACAATTCGCATAGAGACACAGCACAAGGTTCTCGTCCTTATGAACCAATAGTGAGGAGCATTCACATTCCCTGGTGCGCACCGCACCCTCTCCATACAATCCAATCCTCACTATCAATTCTAATTTCACATTTTCTTTCATAAAAAGAGTTTCAAATTCATTTCTCACATATTAGCCATTTCACACTTAACATGTACGTTTAAATAAGATTAGAGTTTAAGCATAGCATCCTAGGGTGACAAGGTTGCATGATGATTCAATCTCAAAAGGGGGTTTCCACATAAGACTTGGGTCATATCTATTCACATGTTTCTAAACATAGTTTTATCAAATACTCAGCATGCATATATCTTGAAAACAGTTAATCTACTTTATATCAAAATACTAGGTGAGACATGATCAAGGGGTTGAGACTTGCCTTGCACTGCTAGGTCTAATTACTCGGACGAATCTTCAAAGACTTCTTCCGCTCCTTCAGCTTCGGGCACTGCGGCGGACACAAGCAATACAATACACACACTACATAAGCATACATAAAATAGTTTCCATAGAAAATATTGAGTAAATAAGACATGCATGCAGGGGAAAAGGTTAGGGCAAGGTCACAAGGGTTCTGGTCGAAGAAACGGCTAAAAAGGATTGAACGTCAAAGGGTCGACATTCAGTTCACGGCTTTGGCATAGCTTTAAACTGGTATTAGGATGGTTTTCTGGAGAAGTGACAGAAGGGAAAGATGTAGAACACAACTCCAGGAATCTAGGGGACAAAGTGACATTTCTATTGCTCAACCAGAAGGGGTCAAACAAGGCTAATGCCAGTGGCTGACATGCACTGACATAGTGCGGACATTGCCAAAATCTAGGGCTTGACATAACTTTTGATACAGGGCTCCAATTGATGCACAACTTTGTCTGGGAGGTAGGCATTGATAACAGGAACAATTAAGTCAACAGGATCTAGGGCTGAAAGTGGCTGGAAGGTGATGAAATTCAGTGATGAACTGTGGTGACTTGGACATGAACTGGGCTTCTGGACAGTGATCTTGGCATTGGAATAACTTTTGATTCAGGTCGATTCAGGGATCGAGCTAGTGGACAATAATGCTCAGGAGGCTCAGGCACATCTAAATGACAAGGTGATTTGGGCTGAAACGGCCGGGAACACTTTTCCGGTCATCGGCGCCGGAGAAGAAGCACTGCCAGCTGTGGGTTTCTGCTACAGGCCGAAAGAACTCTAATCCAAGCTTGGAGAGCATCTAGGAGGTATAAGGAAGCTGTTGGCACGGTTAGTTTGGTCAGATAATCACCGGAGAAGCCTGGCGACGATCGCCGGCGACTGGTGAAATCCGGATTTGGGGAAACCATCAATTTAAGCTCAATCTGGAAATCTAAGTACACAGGCTTGCTTGAAATAACTCACTGATCATTTCTCTTCACAGGCTCGAGGGCTAATTCGAGATAGATTGGCCAGCATTGCCGGAACAGGGCAAACGGCCGTTTACGGCGATCACCGGCGATGGGGTTCAATCTGGTGCAATTAACTGGTATGACACAGAGAGGGAGGTAAGGGACGCTTACTGGTGGCCTTGGATTGGAGATTGGGGCTGTGGAGAGCTCTGGCGACGGTGGCCTCAAAAACAGCTCACCGGGGAAGAAGCTGTTCGCGGCGGCGCTGGAGAGTTGGTGGTTTTCTGGTACTGGAAACTGAAGCAATGCACTGTGGAGGTATTTATAGCTGCTGAAGCCATCTGCTGGTCGACAATTCAGGGAACAGCGGTGACGAAATTGACCGCGAAGCGACCGGACACAGCGGGAACTTGTGCCGGCGATGATGGCGAGGCACTGGCGTGCAGCGGTGCAGGATTTTGGCAGTGGATGGCACTGGCGCAAGCGACGAGAGAACGGTGAAGTGAAAGCTCCATCGACGCGTGGCCGAGACGTGTCGAACGGGCGAAGCTGGACTTGCTGGTTCGCGGGCTCGTGCGCTGGGAAGAAATTGGTTGTGCTGGCGCGGCCGAGGTGGCGTCCACGGCGGTGCCGCGAATGCGCACGGGTGTCAGGTACGTGGCAAAGGTGGTGGCAGCTCTGGAAGTTCACCGGCGGCGAAGAACGCGGCGAAGCTTTGCGGCGGTTTCTGTTGAAACACGGCCAGGGGCCTAATTGCAATAAAAAGGACTGATCTGCAAGGAAAGTTTGAAATAGAATTGGGCTTGATTGCAAATCTGGAGATCTAAGGGTCCGATCTGAAATCTGATTTCGCAGATAAGTTGCAAAAGATTATTAGAACTTATCCGGCCAAAGTTTGACAAGATCGGGCAAGATCTGAAGGGTTTCGACAAAAGTTGGGGAAAACGACTTTAGGGTAAAACAGGGTAATTAGGGTTTCAAAAACGGCGAGGGTCGAAACTCAGGTTTAGGGCAGGATTTGGAAATTCTTCCAGAAGGGAAAAATGTTCAGAATAGTGAATGGGAGATATTCACTGAATCAGATCAAAGTTTGGAGGTGGTCTGAGACTTTTAGTCTTTTTGGGCTTCTGACAAATCTGAAAAGGGCTGATTTGTGAAAAGGTATGAATGACAAGAGTTTGATTGCCAACCTTTTTGGGGTAAGCTGCTGGCACAACAGGGATCTCATTCTGAAATAGAAAGGGACAAGACACGCCAGGATTTGGGAAAAATCGGGGTGTTACAAATCTAACCTCCTTAAAAACAATCTCGTCCTCGAGATTCTGATAGGTCTGAAAATTGATAAGGGAAATCTTGATGCAGTCCTTCTTCCCTTTTTCCATATCGACTCATCTTCTGGGTGGTTGTTCCATTGGATTCTGCACTTGCGGCTGTATAGAGTTTCAAGTGGGAACATCTGCAAACTTGTATGGTAGCTACTGCTGTGGGTGAATTCTGTGTATGGCAGTATAACTCTCCTGAAATTCCATATTTGAGCACACAGGTTTGCAACTTATCCTCCGGTATTTGATTCACTAGTTCCGTCCATTCTCTAGTCTGATGGTGGTAAGCTGTGCTGAAGTTCGAAACTGTGCTGAAGTTCAACCTTGTTGTTGGGGCTTCATGCAGACTTTTCCAAAATCTTGAAGTGGGTTGTGCTCCGCGATCTGATACAATCCTCTTGGTTATACCATGTAGAGTCACAGTCCTAGTCATGTAAATTCCTGCTGATTTGGAGCCATCATAAGTCATCTGTGCTAGTACGATGTGCGCTACTTTCGCCAGTCTGTCCACGATCATCCACACGGAGTTATATCCATTCTTAGTCTTCGGAAGTCCTGTGATAAAGTTTATTCCATCTTCTTCTCATTTCCATTCCAGTATGGCTAGTGGCTGTAACAATCCTGCTAGCCTTTGATGCTTGATCTTCATCCTCTTGACATGTGTCACACTTTACCGCTTACTCGGCAATCTCTATCCACGTGACTTCACCAAAATTGATTCTTCGAGTCCTAACACATCCGAGTACTTCCGGGGTGAATATAGTATGGAGTGTTATGAGCTTCTTTCGAAATTAGTGTCTTGATCTCCTTAACCTCTGGAACACACATCCTTTTATCTTGCTAAATTGCACCTTGCTCATCTTCCCGAAATTCTACTGCCTTTCTGATCCTCATATTCTCTTTGATCTTCCGAGTTCCTTCATCACTTCCTTGTGATTTTCGAATCTCTTCTTCTAAAGTAGGTGTAACTGACAACATACATGGTCACAGAACCTTGATCTACTGATTTAATCATTTGCCGATGCAATCCTCCATTAATTCTGGTGCAACAATGGTGTTGCAGTAAACCTTTCTGCTCAAGGTGTCTGCAATGATATTAACTTTACCAAAATGGTAACGCATGTCTAGGCCATGGTTCTTTATTAACTCTAGCCATCGATGTTGCCTCATGTTCAAATTTTGCTAGGCAAGACATACTTCAAGTTCTTGTGGTCTAAGTGGATTGCACATCGATTCCTTAGTAGATAATGTCTCCAAATCTTGAGTGCGTGAATCATTGGTGCTAACTTCACGTCACGGTTCGGGTAATTCTTCTCATGAGACTGCAGTTATCTCGATGCAGATGCGACTGTTCTTCTTCCTTGCATTAAGACACAACTCAGTTTATGCCTAGATGCATCACACTACATCTCATAATTCTTCCTATCATCAGGGAGTACTGGGATCGGTGTGGTTGTTTGCCTTCGTTTCAACTTCTTCGAAGCTCTTCTGACAATCTTCTGTCCACTCAAATTGGACATCCTTTTTCAACAAACTAGTGAGCGGTTTGGCTAGCTTGGAAAAATCCTTCAATGAATCGGTGATAGTGCTCAGCTGATCCAAGAAAACTTCTGATATCTGTCGCTGATTCTGGTTGTTACCACTCTTTCACGGTCTCGACTTTTAAATTGATTCACTTGCACTCCTTCGGCTATCGTCAGGTGACCTAAAAACGAAACTTCCTGTGTCCAAATTCACACTTATCCGGCTTAGCATTAAATTGTTGCTCCCTTAGTTTATCCAAGACTTTTCGTAGGTGGTCAGGATACTCCTCTTGGTCCTTGAATGACATCCGATATGGTATTTTTGATACGGTTGCTGTTCTAGGTTTCAGTTCAACATTGAGTTCAAAACCTTAATCAGGGCACTTCTGGTAACTCTTTTGGAAACACGCTTGGGTATCTTCCAACTTCAGGGATCTGGTTCACCTCTTTCTTCGAACTGTGCGGATTTTGGGCTGGGTGTTCTACTAACATCCTCTCAGGGTTGGAACAAAACTTCTTTTCCATTAGGACTAGTAAGGGCAACGGCCTTACACTCACAATCCATTTGTCCTTCATGCTCCGACAACCAGTCCATTCTAGGTGTAACCTCTCAATCCTTGTAGTTCTAGTGCCAGTAGTTTAGCAGAGAACTCCTTTCCACTTATATTAAATTTTACTCCTTTGCACACTGACTTTACTGGCATCCTAGAGTCGGGAAACTGAGTAGTGATAGGGTACTCTAGATACGTCATATTCAGTCCACTTTAAATAGCAAAGATTTTTGTCTGATGATCCTCTTTCTTCTTCTGATGTGACATAGTTGAGTCTGCCTTGAGTTGGTACCGGGTTTCCTCAACTTCTTCTATGGTTAGTTGGAAATCTTTCCCTTGCAGCTGGAGTTTCTTATCCATACTGTTGTATCGGGGCAGGCATTGGGATTAGTGTCTGAACTGCAGGCTGTTGTTGACCTTCACTTCTTCTCTTGGCTATTGGATTTGACAGATTCCTCTAGGGGATTTCTCTTGACAATGACCAATTTGTCCATGATGGTAGCAGTGTGGGGACAATCACGCTAATAGTGGTTTCTATGACAAGCCAGGCACTTGGCTGTCATGGGTCTTGGGTACTGTAGACTTGACTGATATTGTGGTGCTGCTTGAGTCTTTGATGAATGCATGAATATTCCTTCACTTGATATAATGTGGTCTAAGAAAGAATCTTTTTCAGCCAGAGAGTACACTTATCAATCTTGGCGTACAATTGGTGATCTGCTAACCTCCTTAGCACTAAACTTAGATGCTAATTATGCTCCTCATCGTTCTCGGGGAAAAGATGGAAATATCGTCCACAAACACGATAATGTACTTGCATAAGTATTCCATGAGAACTTTTTCCATTAAGTTCATGAACATTGCCGGTGCATTCATTTATCCGGATGACATCACTGTAAACTCATATAATCCATATGTTGTCATGAATACAGTCTTTGGGATATTCTTTTCTTTGATCTCTTCAACACTGTTCAAGCTGTCCATATGGTCAATTAATGGAGATCTTTCTTTTCTTTTCTTCTTCTCTTCTTTTCTGTTCTGTTCTGCTCTGTTTTGTTCTTTTCTTTTCCATTCTGCACGGAATGTGACTTATTCTCCTTCGACGTTGGTTAGAATGACGGTCTTCTTCTTACAATCTATCTGACCTTTGTGTTTTTGGCTATCCGGTCCATTCCAAGGATGATGTCTAACTCTTTAAGATTCAAAACTAGCAAAACTGCTAGGAATCCTAGGTTGCCGATACAAAAAGGCAATATTTCTACAGCTGGATTTGATTGGGATTCTCACTGCATCCATATTAACATATCATTGATATTTCCTCCTTATGACATGGGGGTTGGTGATCCGGGTTGATCTTAATTGGTACGGGCTCTTCTTTCAGATGTGTTCCTCATGTCACTGGTATCTTCCTCGGGTTCTATTCCATGAGATCTTCCTCTTGAGTTAACCCATCTACTCTAACAGGCGGTCAAAGAAAAGATTGCTGATTCAAAGGGAAACGCAGACAGTGTACAAGCGGAAAACTGGGATCAATCTGTGAGACAAGGATTGGAAAGTGCAAGATGTTTTTCATAAATTAAATTTTTATAAAATACATAATTTTGCCTCTATGGCTTACAAGAATATTTAGCAACCAACACACATCAAGACAAGCAACTACTACACAAAAGATCTAACGTCTGCTGTGGTTAGGCACAAAAGGTTAAACCAGGGGAAAGTCTGGGATCACACGTCGGTATTGGAAGAACCGTGAGGCTCTACTTCCTCTGAGTCCTCCTCCTGATCTTCATCTACGCCCATCAGGTTCAATTCCAAGTTCTGGGATTTCGTAGACTACCACTGAAGCACGAAAGCTATCTAAGGGGACATAACACAAAAACACCTAAAGGTTGGAAATAATATTTAAAGCTTTTTCAAATAATCAAAAAGGATAACTACATAATATATTTTTCTTAGACAAATTAGATTTTCGTAATTAGATTTTAGTCAAATAAACTAACGATTTTCTTTCTAGGGACGCCAATGTCTATTGGGTCACGACCTACAGTCGAGCCTTTGCTCTGATACCATTCGCTGTGAGACCCCCATTTGAGGGTCAACTTGGCAACCGCCCAGGTAGATTGCGCACAGAAAGGTACATCACAAGCTCACAACAACAGGATTCACTTCCAATAATAAAGCTGGTAGATAAAGCAAGTACAAGGTCACGAGGACCACTATTACAATATCATAATGCCACGGGTGGCACTAATTAAAGTTGATACAAAAGTAGAGAGTTTTTCAAAATCAAGAATCGGTATTGAAGTACCGAACACAGAAAAACAACACAAAAAGCAACCACAAGGGTCTTCACTTCCTTCTGCAGCGGCTCTGGAAGGGCTTCCTCCACATCGGACTCAACTTGGCTCATGACCCTCCTAGAAGCTCAAATCGTCTGGAAAGACTCTTTCCTCTTCTTGGTGCTCAAGGCCAGGGGAATCAGAATTCTCCAAGTCTTCTTCTGAATTTGTTTGCAAAGGCAAGGGTGAGCATGTTTTTACACAATGCTCAGCAAGTCTCATTACACAAATGTAGGTATATAGATGAGGAGTGATCAAGAAAAGGGTTTAAGACTTATAATTATAAATGGTATAGATTTCAATTCTTTGATCTCTCAAATGAGGGTTTTGTTTTCAACAACGGGGTTTTGTAAATCTTAAGTTATACTTTGGAAATCATTATGTGTGATGGTCTCCCATGAGTCATCACTTTTATCAACCGTATTATGAAAACATTCCAAATCATTACTTGTGCTATAACCCATGGATAACATCCACTACGAAAAGACTCCTGAACCTGGGAGTACAGAGTATCTGATACTTCTTTTACACTTTGCAAAGGTGTACCTCTTTTTAAATCCACTGGTTCACTCGGCTTTCAAGTCGGTACAGCTCCATGTGACTTATACACATGTGACAAGGCCGAGATCACACAACGCTTTTGCAGTTTAGTATTAACAGTATCCCCGCCCGGTAAATAGACAATTAAGTCTCAAGTACCGTTGTGGGTCTTCCCCACTGCCTTACTTCCTAGCCTCTGGCTTATGTTCCCGCAAGACACATAGCCTTGGTCTGTGTCCACGCAAGACATATGACCATTCAAGATTACAACCGCGCACGGCTTAATCTGAGGCGTAGGGCGCCTTCCTTCTTTCCACCTTTATCTCTCATCATTTTTCTGAACTCACATCACTCATGGCCGAACTGCGGCCCACCAGTTTCCACGCGAGAAACCAGATCGTCAAACCATGCAGGGAACTGCTAATACCAAAAAGCTACTAAGTTGTGCCCGTCCCATACCAGGCAAGTGGTTGGTACGTTTACAATTCGCATAGAGACACAGCACAAGGTTCTCGTCCTTATGAACCAATAGTGAGGAGCATTCACATTCCCTGGTGCGCACCGCACCCTCTCCATACAATCCAATCCTCACTATCAATTCTAATTTCACATTTTCTTTCATAAAAAGAGTTTCAAATTCATTTCTCACATATTAGCCATTTCACACTTAACATGTACGTTTAAATAAGATTAGAGTTTAAGCATAGCATCCTAGGGTGACAAGGTTGCATGATGATTCAATCTCAAAAGGGGGTTTCCACATAAGACTTGGGTCATATCTATTCACATGTTTCTAAACATAGTTTTATCAAATACTCAGCATGCATATATCTTGAAAACAGTTAATCTACTTTATATCAAAATACTAGGTGAGACATGATCAAGGGGTTGAGACTTGCCTTGCACTGCTAGGTCTAATTACTCGGACGAATCTTCAAAGACTTCTTCCGCTCCTTCAGCTTCGAGCACTGCGGCGGACACAAGCAATACAATACACACACTACATAAGCATACATAAAATAGTTTCCATAGAAAATATTGAGTAAATAAGACATGCATGCAGGGGAAAAGGTTAGGGCAAGGTCACAAGGGTTCTGGTCGAAGAAACGGCTAAAAAGGATTGAACGTCAAAGGGTCGACATTCAGTTCACGGCTTTGGCATAGCTTTAATTAGGTATTAGGATGGTTTTCTGGAGAAGTGACAGAAGGGAAAGATGTAGAACGCAACTCCAGGAATCTAGGGGACAAAGTGACATTTCCATTGCTCAACCAGAAGGGGTCAAACAAGGCTAATGCCAGTGGCTGACATGCACTGACATAGTGCGGACATTGCCAAAATCTAGGGCTTGACATAACTTTTGATACAGGGCTCCAATTGATGCACAACTTTGTCTGGGAGGTAGGCATTGATAACAGGAACAATTAAGTCAACAGGATCTAGGGCTGAAAGTGGCTGGAAGGTGATGAAATTCAGTGATGAACTGTGGTGACTTGGACATGAACTGGGCTTCTGGACAGTGATCTTGGCATTGGAATAACTTTTGATTCAGGTCGATTCAGGGATCGAGCTAGTGGACAGTAATGCTCAGGAGGCTCAGGCACATCTAAATGACAAGGTGATTTGGGCTGAAACGGCCGGGAACACTTTTCCGGTCATCGGCGCCGGAGAAGAAGCACTGCCAGCTGTGGGTTTCTGCTACAGGCCGAAAGAACTCTAATCCAAGCTTGGAGAGCATCTAGGAGGTATAAGGAAGCTGTTGGCACGGTTAGTTTGGTCAGATAATCACCGGAGAAGCCTGGCGACGATCGCCGGCGACTGGTGAAATCCGGATTTGGGGAAACCATCAATTTAAGCTCAATCTGGAAATCTAAGTACACAGGCTTGCTTGAAATAACTCACTGATCATTTCTCTTCACAGGCTCGAGGGCTAATTCGAGATAGATTGGCCAGCATTGCCGGAACAGGGCAAACGGCCGTTTACGGCGATCACCGGCGATGGGGTTCAATCTGGTGCAATTAACTGGTATGACACAGAGAGGGAGGTAAGGGACGCTTACTGGTGGCCTTGGATTGGAGATTGGGGCTGTGGAGAGCTCTGGCGACGGTGGCCTCAAAAACAGCTCACCGGGGAAGAAGCTGTTCGCGGCGGCACTGGAGAGTTGGTGGTTTTCTGGTACTGGAAACTGAAGCAATGCACTGTGGAGGTATTTATAGCTGCTGAAGCCATCTGCTGGTCGACAATTCAGGGAACAGCGGTGACGAAATTGACCGCGAAGCGACCGGACACAGCGGGAACTTGTGCCGGCGATGATGGCGAGGCACTGGCGTGCAGCGGTGCAGGATTTTGGCAGTGGATGGCACTGGCGCAAGCGACGAGAGAACGGTGAAGTGAAAGCTCCATCGACGCGTGGCCGAGACGTGTCGAACGGGCGAAGCTGGACTTGCTGGTTCGCGGGCTCGTGCGCGGGGAAGAAATTGGTTGTGCTGGCGCGGCCGAGGTGGCGTCCACAGCGGTGCCACGAATGCGCACGGGTGTCAGGTACGTGGCAAAGGTGGTGGCAGCTCTGGAAGTTCACCGGCGGCGAAGAACGCGGCGAAGCTTTGCAGCGGTTTCTGTTGAAACACGGCCAGGGGCCTAATTGCAATAAAAAGGACTGATCTGCAAGGAAAGTTTGAAATAGAATTGGGCTTGATTGCAAATCTGGAGATCTAAGGGTCCGATCTGAAATCTGATTTCGCAGATAAGTTGCAAAAGATTATTAGAACTTATCCGGCCAAAGTTTGACAAGATCGGGCAAGATCTGAAGGGTTTCGACAAAAGTTGGGGAAAACGACTTTAGGGTAAAACAGGGTAATTAGGGTTTCAAAAACGGCGAGGGTCGAAACTCAGGTTTAGGGCAGGATTTGGAAATTCTTCCAGAAGGGAAAAATGTTCAGAATAGTGAATGGGAGATATTCACTGAATCAGATCAAAGTTTGGAGGTGGTCTGAGACTTTTAGTCTTTTTGGGCTTCTGACAAATCTGAAAAGGGCTGATTTGTGAAAAGGTATGAATGACAAGAGTTTGATTGCCAACCTTTTTGGGGTAAGCTGCTGGCACAACAGGGATCTCATTCTGAAATAGAAAGGGACAAGACACGCCAGGATTTGGGAAAAATCGGGGTGTTACAAATCTAACCTCCTTAAAAACAATCTCGTCCTCGAGATTCTGATAGGTCTGAAAATTGATAAGGGAAATCTTGATGCAGTCCTTCTTCCCTTTTTCCATATCGACTCATCTTCTGGGTGGTTGTTCCATTGGATTCTGCACTTGCGGCTGTATAGAGTTTCAAGTGGGAACATCTGCAAACTTGTATGGTAGCTACTGCTGTGGGTGAATTCTGTGTATGGCAGTATAACTCTCCTGAAATTCCATATTTGAGCACACAGGTTTGCAACTTATCCTCCGGTATTTGATTCACTAGTTCCGTCCATTCTCTAGTCTGAGGGTGGTAAGCTGTGCTGAAGTTCGAAGCTGTGCTGAAGTTCAACCTTGTTGTTGGGGCTTCATGCAGACTTTTCCAAAATCTTGAAGTGGGTTGTGCTCCGCGATCTGATACAATCCTCTTGGTTATACCATGTAGAGTCACAGTCCTAGTCATGTAAATTCCTGCTGATTTGGCGCCATCATAAGTCATCTGTGCTAGTACGATGTGCGCTACTTTCGCCAGTCTGTCCACGATCATCCACACGGAGTTATATCCATTCTTAGTCTTCGGAAGTCCTGTGATAAAGTTTATTCCATCTTCTTCTCATTTCCATTCCAGTATGGCTAGTGGCTGTAACAATCCTGCTAGCCTTTGATGCTTGATCTCATCCGCTTGACATGTGTCACACTTTACCGCTTACTCGGCAATCTCTATCCACGTGACTTCACCAAAATTGATTCTTCGAGTCCTAACACATCCGAGTACTTCCGGGGTGAATATAGTATGGAGTGTTATGAGCTTCTTTCGAAATTAGTGTCTTGATCTCCTTAACCTCTGGAACACACATCCTTTTATCTTGCTAAATTGCACCTTGCTCATCTTCCCGAAATTCTACCGCCTTTCTGATCCTCATATTCTCTTTGATCTTCCGAGTTCCTTCATCACTTCCTTGTGATTTTCGAATCTCTTCTTCTAAAGTAGGTGTAACTGACAACATACATGGTCACAGAACCTTGATCTACTGATTTAATCATTTGCCGATGCAATCCTCCATTAATTCTGGTGCAACAATGGTGTTGCAGTAAACCTTTCTGCTCAAGGTGTCTGCAATGATATTAACTTTACCAAAATGGTAACGCATGTCTAGGCCATGGTTCTTTATTAACTCTAGCCATCGATGTTGCCTCATGTTCAAATTCTGCTAGGCAAGACATACTTCAAGGTCTTGTGGTCTAAGTGGATTGCACATCGATTCCTTAGTAGATAATGTCTCCAAATCTTGAGTGCGTGAATCATTGGTGCTAACTTCACGTCACGGTTCGGGTAATTCTTCTCATGAGACTGCAGTTATCTCGATGCAGATGCGACTGTTCTTCTTCCTTGCATTAAGACACAACTCAGTTTATGCCTAGATGCATCACGCTACATCTCATAATTCTTCCTATCATCAGGGAGTACTGGGATCGGTGTGGTTGTTAGCCTTCGTTTCAACTTCTTCGAAGCTCTTCTGACAATCTTCTGTCCACTCAAATTGGACATCCTTTTTCAACAAACTAGTGAGCGGTTTGGCTAGCTTGGAAAAATCCTTCAATGAATCGGTGATAGTGCTCAGCTGATCAAGAAAACTTCTGATATCTGTCGCTGATTCTGGTTGTTACCACTCTTTCACGGTCTCGACTTTTAAATTGATTCACTTGCACTCCTTCGGCTGTCGTCAGGTGACCTAAAAACGAAACTTCCTGTGTCCAAATTCACACTTATCCGGCTTAGCATTAAATTGTTGCTCCCTTAGTTTATCCAAGACTTTTCGTAGGTGGTCAGGATACTCCTCTTGGTCCTTGAATGACATCCGATATGGTATTTTTGATACGGTTGCTGTTCTAGGTTTCAGTTCAACATTGAGTTCAAAACCTTAATCAGGGCACTTCTGGTAACTCTTTTGGAAACACGCTTGGGTATCTTCCAACTTCAGGGATCTGGTTCACCTCTTTCTTCGAACTGTGCGGATTTTGGGCTGGGTGTTCTACTAACATCCTCTCAGGGTTGGAACAAAACTTCTTTTCCATTAGGACTAGTAAGGGCAACGGCCTTACACTCACAATCCATTTGTCCTTCATGCTCCGACAACCAGTCCATTCTAGGTGTAACCTCTCAATCCTTGTAGTTCTAGTGCCAGTAGTTTAGCAGAGAACTCCTTTCCACTTATATTAAATTTTACTCCTTTGCACACTGACTTTACTGGCATCCTAGAGTCGGGAAACTGAGTAGTGATAGGGTACTCTAGATACGTCATATTCAGTCCACTTTAAATAGCAAAGATTTTTGTCTGATGATCCTCTTTCTTCTTCTGATGTGACATAGTTGAGTCTGCCTTGAGTTGGTACCGGGTTTCCTCAACTTCTTCTATGGTTAGTTGGAAATCTTTCCCTTGCAGCTGGAGTTTCTTATCCATACTGTTGTATCGGGGCAGGCATTGGGATTAGTGTCTGAACTGCAGGCTGTTGTTGACCTTCACTTCTTCTCTTGGCTATTGGATTTGACAGATTCCTCTAGGGGATTTCTCTTGACAATGACCAATTTGTCCATGATGGTAGCAGTGTGGGGACAATCATTTGAGGATTCCAATGGCAATCGCCCAGGTGAATTGCACACAGAAAGGTACATCGCAAGCTCACAACAACAGGATTTACTTTAAACAATAAGGTAAATAGATAAAACAAGTACAAGGTCATGAGGACCACTATTACATTACCATAAAGCCAAGAATGGCATTAATTAAAGTTGATACAAAGTAGAGAGCTTTTCATAAAAACAATAACACGAAAGCAATAACAAAGGTCTTCATTTCCTTCTGCAGCGGTTCGGCTCGGGCCTTTACCACATCGAACTCAACTTGGCGCATGACCCTCCTAGAAGCTCAAATCGTCTGGACAGGTTCCTTCCTCTTCTCAGTGCTCAAGGCTAAAGGGATCGGGATCCTTGAATCTTTTCTTCTGAATTTGTTTGTAAAGGCAAGGGTGAGCATATTTTTCCACGATGCTCAGCAAGTCCCGTTATGAGAATGCAGATATATAGATGAGGGGTTTTCAAAAAAAGGGGTCTTGGTTTTATATATATATATATAGAGAGTAGAATAGATTTTCACACTTGGTTTTGAAGAAAAGATCTTTATTTTCAAAAGCGAGGCTTTTAAAGTCCTAAGCTAGGTTTTCAGAAATGTTATGTGTGGCGGTCTTTCATGAGTCACACTTTACTCAGATTTTGTGAAAAACTTTCCAAAAGCTACTTGTGCTGCATCGACGTGAATAGAATCCACAGCGCGCAGACTCCATAACCTGGGAGCTCAGAGTATCCGATACTTTTTAAACTTTGCATAGGTGTACCACCTTAATCCACCAATCACTCAGCTTTCAAGTCAGGCCAACTCCACGCGACTTTTACGCATGTGACAAGGCCGAAGTGACACAACAGTTTACAGTCCTAGCATTAACTATTCCCTGCCCAGTAAATAGACAGTCAAGTCTCAAGTACCGTTGTGGGTCCTCCCCACTGCCTTACTTCCTAGCCTGGGTCTATGTTCTCGCAAGACACATAGCCTCTCTTGATTACAGTCGCGCACGACTTAATCTGGCATAGGGCGTCTTCCTTCTTTCCACCTTTTCCTCTCATGATTTTTCTGAACTCACATCACTCATGGCCTTCTGCGGCCCACCAGTTCTCGCAAGACACTGGATCGACAACCATTGCAGGGAAAAGCTAATACTAAAGAAAGCTACTAAGTTGCGCCCGTCCCATAAACAGGCAAGTGGTTGGTACGTTTTTCATGCCGCATAGAAGCACAACACAAGGTTCTAGTCCTTATCAATCTCTAGTGAGGAGTCTTTCACATTCCCAATGCGCACACAGCACCATCCAATCAAACCATCCTCACTATCGATTCCAATCATATTTTCTTTCACAAGAGGGGTTTTGAACATGCTTTTCTGATATGTGACCATTCAACATTTATCATATAATCTTGGGCATAGCATAGCCTAAGCATGATATTCTAGGGTGACAAGGGTGCAGGGATATTCAATGTCAAAAGGGGCTTTACAATCTTTTAGGTCATATCTAATCACTTTATTGAAACATAGTTCTTATTTGAATTTAAGGCATGCATATACTTGAAGATAGTTAACATACTTTATTTCAAAATAGTAGGCGAGACATGATCAAGGGTTTGAGACTTGCCTTGCAATGTTGGGTCTAGTTACTTGGACGATTCTTCGAAGATTTCTTCCGTTCCTTCAATCTCTTGTTCCACGGCGGATACAAGTAATACACGCATACACTACATAAGCATACAAAAGATAGTCTTTATAGGAAATGATATGTAAAATATATTATGCATGCAGGGGAGAGATTTGGACAAAGTCACTTGATATTGATCGAAGAGATGGGCTCAAAAGGACTTGAATGTCGAAGGGCTGACATTCGGCTCATGGCCTGACATAGCCCTAAATTGGTCTTAGGTAGGTTTTCTGTGGAAGTGACAGTAGGGAAAGTTGTAGAGAACAACTCCAGGAATCTAGTGGACAAGGTGGCATTTCAATTGCTCAAGTGTAACAGGTATAAGTCACTCAATGCCACTGGTGGACATGCACTGACATAGTGCTGGACATGGCTAGGAACTAGGGCATGGCATATCTTTTGACTCAGGGCTCCAATTGATGCACAACTTTGTCTGGGAGTTAGGCCATGACAACAGGAACAAAACACTCAATAGGCTTAAGGGCAGAAAGTGGTCGGAGGGTGGCCTAATCAGGTGAGTAAACACGGTGGCCTGAACTACTGGACAGTAATCTTGGCATTGGAATATCTTTTGATGCAGGTTGATTCAGAAGTCGAGCTAGTAGACAATGTTGCTCAGGGTACTGGAGTCTATCTAAGGGACAAAGTTTCAGAGGCTAGATCAGCCGGGGAGAAATTCCGGCGACCGGCGCTGGAGAAGACGACTCCTAAATTGGGCATTTTCGATACAGGGAGTTTGAACTCGATTCTTTGCTCAGGGAGTGAGAGGGTGAGGTTTGAAGACTACTGGTGGGGTCAATTCGGCCGGGGGATGGCCGGAGTGGCTCGGCGGTGAGGGCCTGTTCACTAGTGGTGCGCAAACTACGGAAAGGCTATGATCTTAGCTTAATTTCGAATTCCAAACTCGTAGGCTTGCTCAATTACGTGTACTGAACAACTTTTACCACTGGCACGAGGGTTGATTTGGATCGAATCGGGCAACATTGAGGAAACAGGGCATTTGAGCTTTTCCGACGATCGCCGGCGTTAGGGTTCGCCGGGGGCCAATTGGATGCTATGGTACGGAGAGGGGGATGGGAGAAGCTTACTGGTGGTCTTGGATTGAAGAAAGGAGCTGCAGGCGAAGCTGGCGACGGTGGCCTCAAAACTAGCTCGCCGGAGAAGAAGATCTTCACGGCAGCGCTGGGACACTGGCTGCTCTCTGGTGCTAGGGCTTGCAGCTGCGGGGTGTGGTGCGAAGTGATGCTGCGGTTGAGGGGGAGCTTATATAGGTGATGGGCTGAGCTCTCGGGAGTTGATGCAAATCAAGCGGGATTCGTGGCTGACACCAGAGAAGCGTTCGAGACGACGTCGGGATGCGGCAAAGACTGAGCCAGGCGAGGGGAAACACGCCAAATCCGGCTGGAGCAGGGCGACGAGATCACCGGCTTCGGCATGGCTGCAACGTGGCGTTGCTTTCCTGCTGCTGGAGCACGCACGCGCGCGAGGAAAGCACGACACAGGCGCTGCTACGGTGGCTCCACGGTGGCGGCATGGTTGCGCACAGGTGGTGCTACGTGGCGGTGACGGTGGTGGCGGCGCGGGATACTTTACCGGCGGCGAGTTCCTGCGGCGAGGCGAGGTGGCGGGGTTCTGGTCGAGAGCAACGACCAGGGGCTTGGTCGAAAATGGCAGAACAAGAAGGCTAGGGTTGATCTGCAATTTCCAAAATTTGCACCAGGGACTGTTCTGCGAAGAACTTGGACTAATTTGCAAGGTTTTCTTTCGGGATCTTGGGCCTATTTGCAAATCTGGAGATCTAAAGGGCTGATCTGAGATCTGGTCCTGCAGATGAGTATTACTAAATGTCTTAGACTCATCCAGTAGGAAAAACGGTCAAATCCAACAAGATCTGGTGGTTTTGACAAAAATCGAAAACAGGGTAATTAGGGTTTGAAACTTTGGCGAGGCTGAAACTAGGGTTTCGGTTCAGTTTTTGAAATTCTTCCTGAAGAGAAAAATGTCTAGAATAGTGAATGCGAGATATTCATTGAATCAGATCAAAGTTTGGAGATGGTCTGAGACTTTTGGTCTTTTTGGGCTTCTGACAAATCTGAAAAGAACTGATTTGCGATACTTTTGGACTAAAAAGCGAAAATGGTCTGAAAGGCGGAGTTTATCGGCCAACTTTTTAAATTAAGGTAGTGGCATACCTAAGATCATAATTCTGGGATAAAGATCAAAAATGGGGTTGAGACATCCGAGAATCCAATGAAGATACGCTGATTGGCAAGCTAAAAAGATGGCAAAATTTGGGATGTTACACCCGCGCCCGAACGTCGGCAGCCTTCGGGATGGCGGAGACCTGTGCGTTGAGAAAACGCACAGCCTCCGCGAGGGTCGCCGGCGGCACCTCCCTGCTCCCGGAGCCTAGGCTTACGCCAAGGCCCGCGAGGGCCGACCGGACGGAGCGGCCCGAGTCCGCCACCGCCCGGACGCTTGAGCTCTCGAGCTCCCGGAGCGCCTCCTCCCTCGCCTTGGCCTCCTCCGGGAAATATGGACCTGGGCCCGTACCCGGGTCAATTCCGTGAGGGCTTCATCGCGTTCCCGGAGGGCCTCCTCGCGCTGCCCTACGGAAGCCGCGACCCGGCCCTCCGCCTCCTTAAGCAGCCGGGTGACCCATTGCTCAAGGCCCCAGGTAACAGCTGCCACCTACAAAATATATAGAGTTAGAAAAATCTCAAAGTGCAGGGGATGAATAAAGACGTCATCGACTCGGGTTACCTGGGCCCCGAGGGACTGAAGCCCCTCGAAACGCTCATGGAGCGTCCCTCCCGCGACGAAGGCCTGCACCTTCCGGGTATGTAGGCCCTCCGAGTAGCGGACGACCTCCCTCGCGGGAAGCAAAGGGGTCTCCCGCCCGGCGCCGCCAGCGCGGCCGGCGGGGGGTCCCCGGACCTCAAGGTCCGGTAACGCGGCTGGCGTCACCGGCGTCTTCGTCGACGAGGAAGCACCCCCCGAAGACGTGGCCGAGGAGCTCTCGGCGGGAGCCCCCGCCCGGGGGGGAACCATCAGGCCTTTCCCTGCCCCGGGCCGGAAGGTCCTCGGGGCCTCCTCCTCCAGAGGAACCTCGTAGACCGAGGGGCTCCCCCCCTCGTCCACCGGCCAAACGCGCGGAGGCGAGGCCTCCGCGAATCTCACCTCCAGCCTCTCCGACTCTAAAGAGGCCGGAAGGGGCAGGAGGGGCTCCACCAAGAGCGGCGACGGGGCGTAGTTCGCCGAGTCGGACGCCGCCCTGCCCGCAGTCGCCTCCTTCCCCCGGGCCTCGACGGGGCCCTTCGGGGGAGGAGGTGTTGCTTCTTTCCGGGCCGGTCCCGGGAGGCCGCCGCGGGGTAGTCGATCACCCGGGACGGCGACATCTGGACCATCACCGAACCGAAGGGGGACTTGGGGCCGCCCTTCACCAAGTGGGAGGTCCGCGCCGCCGGCTCGTAGAAGTACCGGAAGGCGCGAAGGGTAGGCTCCCGCCCGGTCGCTGTCTCGTAGAGCCAGATAAAGAGGCCCATCCAGACAAGCGCGTTCGGGGTGAGGTGGTTGAGAGCCACCCCGTACTCCTTGAGAAACTTCCGGAGCATGGGATGCACCGGGAGCCGGAGCCCCGCCTCCAGGAAGGCCTCGAAGGCCACGACCTCTCCGGGCCTGGGGCGGGGGGCTCCGTCCTTCTTCACGGGGACTCGGATGTCCCCGTCCGCGACAATGCATCTTTCGACCAAGGACTCGGCGTCCTCGGCCGTGAACTCCGACGCCCAGAGGAAATCCGAGGGGATTTCCTCCGGGGGCACTTCCGTGGTCTTCGCTCGACCCTTGGGTGCCATGAGGTTAGTCTTCTTTTTCGGTGGCTAACTTTGCAGGAGGCTACTACTAAAAACTCCAGGACGTCTGCTACCGGGAGAGCAAAAATCATTGAGGCTGAAAATTTGGAATGAGCTTTCGGGCCCCCCAAGGTCCTATTTATAGGGGCGGGACGTGGTCTAGATGCACGCCACGTCGCACCCGCGGATCAACCTGGACCGTAGAAGTTCAAACCGTGCGCGGGAAACGAAGGGACGGGCGCGTGAATCGAGGCATCAGTTCGAACCGCGCGCGCATTTATGGCGAAATGGCGCGGCTTTAAGAGTGGGGCGCAGAAACCGAAGCACCGCGGCTCCGGTGACTTGGCCCGGAGATCTTCCCGGTGACCTGAACCATGCCCACCGGGGACTCGAGCATCGTCCCCGGCGTGCATGGGGGGCTGCTGTCGGGGGAAATCTCCGCGGGGCTAAGTCCAGGTAAGTTGTATC
The DNA here is from genome assembly GCA_019359835.1 of Pharus latifolius. Lineage (NCBI taxonomy): Eukaryota > Viridiplantae > Streptophyta > Magnoliopsida > Poales > Poaceae > Pharus > Pharus latifolius. The sequence continues at coordinate 65,943,346 of CM033322.1, forward strand.
GCGATTGTCCGGGGATCCGGCTTCCGGGGCCTCCCCCGGGCGCCGCCATTTGCCCGGGGACGTGGCCTCCGGCCCCTCCCCGGGCGCCGCCTTTTTGGCTCCCGGGACGCGGCCTCCAGTGCCGTCCCGGGCGCCGCCATTTGGCTCCCGGGACGCGGCCTCCGGTGCCGTCCCGGGCGCCTCCATTTGCCCGGGGACGTGGCCTCCGGCCCCTCCCCGGGCGCCGCCATTTGGCTCCCGGGATGCGTCCTCCGGTGCCGTCCCGGGCGCCGCCATTTACCCGGGGACGTGGCCTCCGGCCCCTCCCCGGGCGCCGCCTTTTTGGCTCCCGGGACGCGGCCTCCGGTGCCCTCCCGGGCGCCGCCATTTGGCTCCCGGGACGCGGCCTCCGGTGCTGTCCCGGGCGCCGCCATTTGGCCGGGGACGTGGCCTCCGGTACCCTCCCCGGGCGCCGCCTGTTGGCCCGGGACGCGGCCTCTGGTGCCGTCCCGGGCGCCGCCTTTTGGCTCCCGGGACGCGGCCTCCGGTGCCGTCCCGGGCCTCATCGCACTCCCAAAGGTAAAATCTCGAGCTGTTTATCACGTGCAGGTCACGCGAGGAGTGCCTCGGGAACTAGCGACCACCTGTCAAGCATCCAAGGCGTTTGACCGGGAGAAGGAAAGTCCTGCCCTTCAATCCGACGGTGGCTTCCGGGGTAGTTTAGGTTTTTTTGCTTCTTGTTGGGGCTATAAATAGCCCTTGTACCCCTCTGTTGTAAGGGATCGGTTCTTTTATTGGAATAGCTAAACTCGCAGACGTGTTCCGGAAGCCTCTCCCCCGGAGAGAGCCTCCCCAGCCGACTCCGGTCGGGAGCGCGTCGACAGGACTAGGGCCCCCACCGGGACCCGAACCTGTATAAACCGGTGTGTCATTTTTTGTGCTTGTCCAGCGGGGGAGGACCAGTCATCCGGTCAACCCACGCCGTGTAATCTTCGCTAGGATCATTCTCAAAACCTGCCGGGGTATTCGCAATATCACGACAGACGTAACCTCCGGACTCTCCCCGGGCGCCGCCGTTTGGCCCCCGGGACATGGCCTCCGGCGCCGTCCCGGGCGCCACAATTTGCCCGAGGACGTGGTCTCTGGCCGCTCCCCGAGCGCCGCCCTTTGGCCTCCGGGACATGGCCTCCGGCGCCGTCCCGGGCGCCGCCATTGGCCCAGGGACGTAGCCTTCGGACTCTCCCCGGGAGCCGCCGTTTGGCCCCCGGGACATGGCCTCCGGCGCCGTCCCGAGCGCCGCCATTGGTCCGGGGACGTAGCCTGACGTAGCCTCCGGGCTCTCCCCGGGCGCCGTCGTTTGGCCCCCGGGGACGTAGCCTCTGGGCTCTCCCCGGGCGCCGCCATTTAGCCCCCGGGGACGTAGCCTCCGGGCTCTCCCCAGGCGCCGCCGTTTGGCCCCCGGGACATGGCCTCCGGCGCCGTCCCGTGCCTCCTCGCCCTCCTAAAGGTAAAGTCTCGAGTTGTTTGTCACGTGCAGGTCACGCGAGGAGCGCCTCGGGAATCAGCGACCACCTGTCAAGCATCGAAGGCGTTTCACTGGGAGAACGACGGTCCTACCCCTCAATCGACGGTGGTTTCCGGGGTAGTTTAGGTTTTTTACCTCTTTTGGGGGCTATAAATAGCCCTTGTACCCCTCTGTTGTAAAAGATCGGATCACTTTTATTGGAATAGCTAAACTCACAGGCGTGCTCTGGAAGCCTCTCCCCCGGAGAGAGCCTCCCCAGCCGATTCCAGTCGGGGGCGCGTCGACAGGACTAGGGTCCCCACCGGGACCCGAACCTGTATAAATCCTCGTGTCATTTCTTGTGCTTGTCCGGCGGGGGAGGACCGGTCATCCGGTCAACCCGCGCCGCGTAATCTTCGCTAGGATCATTCTCAAAACCTTCCGGGGTATTCGCAATACCACGACAGCTGGCCAAAGGCTCCGCCTCAACCCACTTTGTAAAATAGTCGACTGCGACTACCGCATACTTGAATCCTCCGGGCGCTGGGGGGAAGGGCCCTAAGAGGTCCATCCCCCAGCGCACGAAGGGCCAAGTGATGGGGATTGTCTGCAGCGCTATAGGGGGGAGGTTCGAGCCCTTGGCCATCTTCTGGCATGCCTCGCACGTGGAGACATGGTCTCGTGCGTCGTGCATGACCATGGGCCAGTAGCAGCCCTGCCGGAGGGCCTTGGCCGCCATGGCACGCGGGGCTAGGTGAGAACCACAGCTCCCCGCGTGGATGTCTTCGAGAAGTTGAAGTCCCTCTAGCCGGGGGAGGCAGTGCAGGAGGGCGGAAGCCCCCTGCTTGTAGAGCCTCCCCTCCAGCAGGAGGTATGCCCGGGCTTTAGCCCGGAGGCGTTTAGCCTCGGTCTCACTAGGAGGGTCCCCCTCCCCCTTGATGAAGGAGATGAGGGGGTCCATCCAGGACGGAGTCCGGGTGATCTCGGCGACCTCCGGGACATGAGGCTCGTCACCCGTGTCCGGGGAGGCCACCGAGGGCTTCGTGATGATTTCCAGAAAAGCCCCCTTGGGGAGCGATTCCCGGCGCTTGCTGCCCGGGCCAAGGCATCGGCCCGGTCATTGTCCCTCCGCGGGATATGCCGGGCCTCGAGGCCGTCGAAATGCCTCTCCATCTTTCGCACTTCCTGCAAATAAAGACTTAAGTTTATTACATGGCACAGGTAAGACTTGTCCATTTGGCAAACTACGAGCTGAGAATCTCCCTTGACTAGGAGGCGCCGGATCCCCAGGGAGCACCCAAGGCGCATCCCGAGGAGCAAAGCCTCGTATTCGGCGACGTTGTTGGTTGTGGAGGACTACTCCCGCACCAGCCCCGGCGAGACACAGGGACCCATCGAACATGAGAGTCCAATGATCACTGCGTCGAGGCGGCACAGGGAGGTCTTCGTCCCCGGACCCAGAGGCGGGAGTCCACTCTGCGATGAAGTCGGCAAGGACCTGCGACTTGATGGCGGAGCGGCCTGTAAGGGACAGGGAGAAGGGGGCGAGCTCGGCCCCCCACTTCCCGATCCGGCCGGTGGCTTCTTTGTTCCGCAGTACCTCCCCCAGGGGGAGGGACGATGGGACGGTGATGGGGTGCCCCAAGAAGTAATGCCAAAGCTTCCGGGACGCCATGAGGAGGGCGTAGCAGATTTTCTCCATCTCCGTGTACCGAGTTTTGGCCCCTTGGAAGGCCTCACTCACATAGTACACGGGGCACTGCTGCCTCCCTTGCTCCTTCACCAAGACCGCGCTGACGGCAACGGGGGTCGCGACAAGGTAGAGGAGCAAGGGCTCTTCTTGAGACGGACTCACGAGCATTGGAGGGCTCGTGAGGTACTTCCTGAGGTCGTTGAAGGCTTCCTGGGCCTCGGGGGTCCAGCGGAACCCCTCGAGCCCCCGGAGGATCTTGAAGAACTGGAGGCCCCGCTCTCCCGACCGCGAAACGAAATGGCTGAGTGCGGCTAGGCGGCCAGAGAGCCGCTGGACGTCCTTGACGGAGCGCGGCGGGGGCATGTCTAGGAATGCCCGGATCTTCTCGGGGTTTGCCTCTATGCCCCGCTGGGACACGAGGAAACCTAGGAGCTTCCCCCCGCGCAACTCGATGGCGCACTTCTCCGGGTTAAGTTTGAGCCCGAACGTGCGGAGGTTGCGGAAGGTCTCCGCCAGGTCGTCGATGTGGGAGGCTGCGCGGGGACTTTTGACGACCGCGTCGTCTACGTATACTTCGATGTTGCGGCCGACTTGATCTTTGAAGACCAGCGTCATGAGGCGCTGGAAGGTTGCTCCCCCGTTCTTGAGCCCAAAGGGCATGTGGAGGTAGCAGAAGGTTCCGAGGGGAGTTATGAAACTCGTCTTTTCCTCGTCCCCCTCCGCCATCCGGACTTGATGGTATCCCGAGTAGGCATCTAGAAAGCTCATGAGCTCGCACCCCGCGGTGGAGTCGACCAGCTGGTCAATCCGCGGGATTGGGAAGTTGTCTTTGGGGCAGGCGCGGTTAAGGTCGATGAAGTCCACGCACATCTGCCACCTGCCGGTTGACTTCTGCACGAGGACGGGGTTCGCGAGCCATTCGGGGTGCAGGACCTCCCGAATGAACCCCGCCTCTCGGAGCCGAGCGATCTCTATCTTGATGGCCTCTTGACGTTTGAGGGAAAGCTTCCTCAGCTTTTTCTTGGCCGGGGGATGGCCGGGGGTTACCGCAAGCTTATGTTCAATAACCTCCCGAGCGACGCCCCGCATGTCCGAAGGCTTCCACGCAAAAACATCGGAGTTTTCGCGCAGGAAAGCTGCGAGCTATGACGCATGGTCCTGGGGGAGCTCTGCCCCGATTTGGACGGTTTTGTCCCCACCGCCCGGAGACAGCGGGACCTTCCGGAGGCCCCCTTCCGGACGCGGCTTGAGGAGGGGCCTCCCAGGGGACGGCGCAGCGACGTTTGAATCCGTGGGGGAGCCTCCCCCCGGGCGTCTTGATCATGTTGACGCTTCCGATTGTGGTAGCGGCGCGCTCGTGTAGAGCACGAGCCATGTCTTGATCTCCCCGGACGTTGATCACGCCGTGCGGCCCGGGGATCTTCATGCAAAGGTAGTTTTGATGTGTGGCAGCCCCCAACCGGTTGATTGTAGTCCCCCCCATAATCGCGTTGTAGGAGGGGAGATCCACTACGTCGAAGCGGACCAGCTCGGTCCGGTAGTTCTCCGGGGTGCCGAACGTCATAGGAAGATCTACCTTGCCCATGGGGTGGATCGCCTTCCCCGGGACAAAACCTTGCAGGGGCCCGGCAGCGGGCTGCAGGAGCTTCTGATCCACCTGCACCTCTTTGAAGGCCTTCAGAAATAGGACGTCGGCAGAGCTCCCGCCGTCCACGAGGATGCGAGCCAGGTGGCAGTTGTAGATAGTCGCGGAGACAATGAGCGCGTCGTCGTGGGGGTAGCGAACCCCTCGTGCGTCTTCCGCCGTGAAGGTGAGGGGGACGTCCGACCACTTGGGTGGTGGGGACGCGTGTAGCACCCCCACAACCATGACCTCGCGCGCGTACTCCTTATGCTGGCGCTTAGAGTCCCGCCGGGAGGCGGACCCTCCCATGATGACGTTGATGCGGCGCTGAGAAGTTTGAAAGGGGACAGCTTCTGAAGGCACCCCTCCTGTGTCTGCTCCCCCCCCCCCCCCCCCGCGGGAGCAGGAAGGGCCGGAACAGCTGGCCGAGGGGGCAAGGAGGCCGGAGTCCCCCCTGCCCCCGCTGGTCGAGGAACGCCGCGAAGTGTTGCAGCAGCTGGTGACAATCTCGGGTAGCGTGGGTAGTGGACCAGTGGAAGCTGCACCACGGTCCTTCCCGGCTCCTCCCGGCTGGGCCTTCCCGGCCGCGCGAAGACTGTCCTTCCCCATGACCTTTCGGCCTGGGAAAGTGGCGGCTGGCCCTCGGGGTCGCACGAGCCGCCTCCGCCCTCGAGGACAAAGGTGTCCCGAGGCCGTGGCTCGCTACGCCCCCCCTGTCTGGGGCGTTTGGGGGGATCCCTGGCCCCCCGGTCGACGGGGGTGGGAGCCCCTGGGTCTTCTTCCAGATGTCGTCTTCCTCCTCCCGAGCGTACTTTTCGAGTACGTTGAAGAGCTCATCGGCGGAAGAGGGGCAGCTCCGGGAGAGTCTTCGGTGGAGCTCCCCCGGGAGAATGCCGCTTTTGCAGGCTTCGATGACTGTAGAGTCCAGGACGTGGGCCACTTTGCTTTTCACTTGGGCGAAGCGCTTGAAGAAGCTTTTGATGGTTTCCCCGGTCCTCTGACGGACAGTGTACAGCTGCGAGGAGTCCAGGGGACGCACGTAGTTCCCCTGGAAGTTGGCACAGAACTCCCGCTTGAGCTACGAGAAAGACTTGATGGAGCCCTCCTTCAGGTTGTAGAACCAGGAGCGGGCAATGCCGGAGAGGTAAAGGGGGAAGATGTTGCACTGTACCGTCTCGTCCCCCCCGGCCGCGGAGATGGCAGTGGAGTAGACCTACACAAACTCGTAAGGGTCTGCCTCACCATTATAATGCTCGATGTGAGGAGAGCGGTAGGGCCGCGGCCACCGGATGCTACGAAGTCTTCGGCATAGGGGCTGGTTAGCCCCCTGGACTTCCCGGGGAGAGTCCCGGTCGCTGTCTTCTTTCACGGGACCTTCGTTGTCTGAGTCTGGAAGCGGTCTGAGAGGTCCGCCAGAGTGGCGGTGGCGACGCTTCTCTTCTGGACCGGGGCTGAGTTCCCGGACGTCCGGGCTATTCTCCGGAGAGGTTGGCTCTTCAGTGGGTCTCTTCCCCTAACTGGTGCGAGGGCGAGGCTCCCCACGCCCGCGGCAGGGGAGTTCTTCCCCACGCTCTGGTGAATGCATTCGCTCGACCTCCCCCAGGGTGAAACGGACCTGTCCCGCCGAGGGAGGGAGATTATGCACTGTAGCTACCGGCCCGGAGGCTTCCGGGGCCGGCTGGGGGGAGCCCCCTGCGAAGACCCCCGGGACCGGAAAGGGGTTAGCCCCTGTATTATCGGGAACCGGGGAGGGGGCGCCCATGGCGACGTTTGGAACCGAAGTGGAGGGGGCCCCAGTGTCAGCGACCGGAACCAGAAAGGGGGAAGCCCCTATAACATCCGGAACCGGCGAGGGGGGAGCCCCCGCGGCGACGTCCGGGACCGGGGAGCCCATGTGGGGGGAAGTCCGCTGAGGCGCGGGAGCTACTCTGTCAAGCGCCCCCGGTGCGGTAAACGCGACGCGAGGGGCGGGACTAGCTCCCAGCGTAGGGAAAACCCCCCGCATAAAGTGGGCTCCCGGCCCCAGAAATAGGCCTGGGACAGGGTACCCCCCTGGTGCCGCGAAGGGCCCTGGCATGAAGTAGCCTCCCGGCACCGGGACGGGCACTGGTGCCGGGTAGGGTCCGGACGTATATCCCGCAGGGGGAGGGAACCCCCCGGCAGGATCATACAGGGCGGACAAACTCCCGGAGGCCGGAGGGGCCGCCAGATAACCCATAAACGGGGGCATAGTCCCCGGATATGGGTGCGACGCAAATGTGGGGGCCGGAGGCCACACCAACACGCTGAGTAGCTCATCCATTGAGCGCTGGGCGCGAAGCTGGCCCTCCACTAGAGCCTCAAGCAGGGCGTCCCGGGGAGCCGGGTGAGCCATCGAGGGGAAGCTAGTCCCGGCCGAGGTCCCCGCGGTCACCGGGAACGACCTGGAGGTGGAAGCACCGGGACAGCAGTGTCCCGGACGGGCAGCGCCGGGTCTCCGAGACCGGCGTCACCGGGAAGGGTGCGAGCCCTTGTTCTTGGGGAGCCATGGCGTCTTGTCACGAGTCCCCACGGACGGCGCCAACTGTCGTGGTATTGCGAATACCCCGGCAGGTTTTGAGAACGATCCTAGCGAAGATTACGCGGCGCGGGTTGACCGGATGACCGGTCCTCCCACCCCGGACAAGCACAAGAAAAGACACGAGGATTTATACAGGTTCGGGTCCCGGTGGGGGCCCTAGTCCTGTCGACGCGCTCCCGACCGGAGTCGGCTGGGGAGGCTCTCTCCGGGGGAGAGGCTTCCGGAGCACGCCTGTGAGTGTAGCTATTCCAATAAAAGTGAATCGATCCTTTACAACAGAGGGGTACAAGGGCTATTTATAGCCCCAAAAAAGAAGCAACAAGCCTAAACTGCCCCGGAAGCCACCGTTGGATTGAAGGGTAGGAACGTCCTTCTCCCGGTCAAACGTCTTGGATGCTTGACAGGTGGTCGCCGATTCCCGAGGTGCTCCTCGCGTGACCTGCACGTGACAAATCGACTCGAGACTTTACCTTTAGAAGGGCGGTGAGGCCCGGGACGGCACCGGAGGCCCGGTCCCGGGAGCCAAATGGCGGCGCCCGGGACGGCATCGGAGGCCCGGTCCCGGGGGCCAAAAGGAGGCACCCGGGACGGCACCGGAGGCCCGGTCCCGGGAGCCAAATGGCGGCGCCCGGGAAGGCACCGGAGGCCCGGTCCTGGGAGCCAAAAGGCAGCGCCCGGGACGGCACCGGAGGCCAGGTCCCGGGGGCCAAAAGGCGGCGCCCGGGACAGCACCGGAGGCCAGGTCCCGGGGGCCAAAAGGAGGCGCCCGGGACGGCACCAGAGGCCCGATCCCGGGAGCCAAATGGCGGCGCCCGGGACGGCACCGGAGGCCAGGTCCCGGGGGCCAAAAAGGCGGCGCCCGGGACGTCACCGGAGGCCCGGACCAGGGTGCCAAATGGCGGCGCCCGGGACGGCACCGGAGGCCAGGTCCCAGGGGCCAAAAGGTGGCGCCCGGGACGGCACCGGAGGCCTGGTCCCGGGAGCCAAATGGCGGCGCCCGGGACGGCTCCGGAGGCCAGCGCCCGGGACGGCACCGGAGGCCTGGTCCCGGGATCCAAATGGCGGCGCCCGGGACGGCTCCGGAGGCCAGGTCCCCGGGCTAGTGTGACGCAACTTACCTGGACTTAGTCCCGCGGAGATTTCCCCCAACAGTCTTTCTCCGCTGGCCGCCAGTTGATCAGCAGCCGCAGAGGGAGAATCTCTTCCTTCTCAAGTGCCACCAGGTTTTCTTCTGTATGGTAGACAGATCGGCTCCAGGATGCCATTTCTTATGAAGGATTGAAAAGAAAGGTGGTCATTTTGGAGGAGATGAAGATGAGGAGTGCAAAAGAGGGTTTTGTGCGGCGAGAAACTCTAAGGCAAATGAAGGGTTTTTGGTTGTGTGGCTTCCTCAAGAAGCTACCTTCTCCTTTTATACGCCCGAGACAACCCTTCATCAAATATTTTATTAATTTCCCATAATGGGTGCCCTCTCTCTTGGAACTCGTTATGCACTCCCTACAGTGAATCCGGAATAGAATATATCTTCATTATTTTTTGCTTCGAATTCAGGGGCTAGGGTGTACACAAAAACATGAAAATTTTGCAACAATTATGGAGGAAATGATCCCTCCCGTCTTTTGTAAATTAATTTTCATATGTTGATCACAATGCAGTTCTGTGATCATCTCATGGTTTGCATGTTGATCGCAATGCAATTCTGTGATATCTGCAAGTGGGTAATTACAACATGTACGGTTACCATTCGATCAAGGTATCATGTCCTGATCGTAGCTTCAGTTCTAATCGCAGCTTCAATTCTAATCGCAATACCAGTGCTGGTCGCGCTATAACACATCAATGCGTTTCTGATCGAAAAGATTGTTACTTCGAATTTACTTGTGTATGTGTGGTCACAAAGGCATTCTTGTGATCATGTTTTCACACAGAGATTATGAAGAGTTTCAATTTGGATTATAAGTCTTGCATAATCCTTTTTGAGAAGTCAAGGTATGTAAGGCAAAGAAAATTTTTATTTCTGGCAGTCTTTATATACAAACGGGATACAGGCGACCAAAGCATCGACCTAATCCGAGAGAATTTTACAAGTTCTCCTAGGGACATATTAGCATCAGTGGGATCAACACTGGCTGCCCCTAGAGAACTGGCTATGTCTCTAACCCTATCTACATCATCCCGAATCAGAGAAGCACTACTATTCCTGATCGCATCGAAGAGTTCTCGCTGCTGTTGAGCATAGTCCCTCTCCAAGTGGAATCGGTGCGCCTCTTCGCGGGAATGGTCATAACATTCTGCCAGGTGCAGAATGGACGAAGACATTTCTTCGGTCTTCTTCTCCAAGGCCTCTTTTTCCTTCTGGAGAATCTGTTTGAAGGAAAGAGGTTGGATCTCAGCAGGCTGGTCGCTGGGGGCTCCAGAAATTTTTGTCTCCTGTACATGTATGTGTTAGTTTTACAAGATAAAACGACCAGCATAGGAGATGAAAATAATTACCAATCCTCGCAAGTGAGAGGATGAAGTATTTCCCCCAGAAAGTAGATCACCCGACAAAAGTCGGGAACTATCAGGTCGTGGAAGTGCAACTTTCCCACAAGAAAATTGGTCACCCAACAAAAGCTGAGGATCATCTGGTCGCGGGAATTCAACCTTCCCACCAGAAAATTGATAACCCATCAAAAGATGGGGATCGCTTGATCGGAATGGAGAAAGCTGAGAAGAAAGCTTTGAAGGATTGTTATGGATCTCCAAAGGTGGAGATGAGGGTTCGACCTGCCGAGTTGCATGGACAGGGAGAACTACATGGGACAAGGAAGGAGATGCAATGATGCATCCCCAATCTTTGTGCCGCTGGAGGATCCCTCGTCAACCTTGGGTTTCTTCCTTGGGGGAACCAGCTCTGCGGTCACCTGTGAATTCCCACAAAGCATTTTGGAAATGATCAGAATATCAAATGACAACTTGAACCAAAAGTTCATTAAAAGACTTACCTTCTGGAAGTCCTGGTCGAGTTCAGGTATCGCTTCCTCTTCATCACTTTCAATCTCAATGATGTTCTTGGGGTCTTGATTTGCCATTGAGGTGAAAATAGAAGAAAAGGAAAGATAGCTATGGAAAGGACTTTAGCCAAGAAAGAACTTGTGAAGTTTTAGGGCTAAGAGGCTTCGGTAGTTATAGCCTCCAAAGGTGACGGTTCGTTTTTTGAATGCCTCGAGTTCTTAAAAAGCATTTACAGTTTTATCTCTGGTTAAAAAACAAATTCCGTGGTGCTATCATTACCTGTCAAAAATAACCCAGAGCCTGTCTCGGGAAATAAACCGCCACACTTAGTGCGCCACTAAGTGGAGAAGTTGAAGCGTCGGGTCACTTATCCGATGTAAGATTAAAATTTGAAGTAAATATGTCCTTTCGTTTTCTTCAAATTTGGGGGCTAGCTGACGAGAATTGTTACCCGAGCTAGTTCGGAGTAATGTATATCTAGTTCAAGACAAATTTGAACCAGACAAGTGTCCGGAGGTCCGTTGCTATGATCTCAGATGACTTGAGAAGCGTGGACACATGGTCGTAGGCTTTGAGCGATCATGAGGCCGCAGACAGTGCGCGGTCAGGAGGCTGCAAGACAGTGCGCGGTCAGAAGGTCATTGACTACTCTCAACGAGGATGACTCAGGATTGCTTAAGCTCTATAACAGGCATATCCTGAGAATCATGAAGACCCTTCCACGTGTGAAGACAACTGCCAGGAGGTTAATATGTGCGGTTATCCCTTAATTGCACATGTTAAACCTGCGTGGAAGTTAAGTGCGGTTATCAAGACTGCACCCAAGCAACCGTTCAAAGCCGTTGTACATCGGCGCCCTTTTGACCAGTATAAAAGGGTGAGCGGATGTACAAAGAACGGATCTGACGCATCGGAAGAATCCAACAGATCGAACAGTCCAGAAACAAGCTTTCTTAGGCTAGTTTAGTCGTATTTTAGACAATCACAGGGAAAAGATCTTCGCTTGTGATGATCTTTTCTACAACTTTGTTACCTTTTTCCCATACATAGTGAAATCACAATAGGACGTAGGACTATTACTCCCACCATCGAGGGCCCGAACCTGTATAAATCTCTCTGTTTATCAACCGACATTGCTCATCATCCCTTCCCGGAGGGACACCCTGCAAGGCCTCACAACTCACAAAATTCTGCATAAGTTCAACTAAGGACCCCGAGTCCGAATCATCGACAGAACTCCCCTAATTTCTTGTTAATACTCAAGTGTTATGTCTGTTGTCGAAATAAGGGATTAGGGTTTGAACGAAGAAAACATCAGGAAATCACTCCAAAACTTCAAATAGAGACTGAGGAAGAACCACTCCTTCCGGATTAGGTCATCCCTAACCTTAGAGGGGATCTACTCACTAAAAGCCATTTAATAATGCAGAAATAAAAATAACAATTAAATAAAAACTCACTTTATTGCTTGGAAATTGAAGTTGCCATCCTTGCCGGCTTACAAAAGTAATAAAAATAGAGAAGGGGGCTCTAAGAAAACTAGACTAAAGACCAAGCCATAATGGCTTCTAAACCTAAGAAAAGAGATGATAAAATGAGCCAAAAGATTATCTATTTACAGTACATAAGTAAACATGTCCAAAAATAACTCCTTGACATGCAGGCGACGAAGTCTTGCCTCAAACGGTGCAAAAACAGATAAATCTGAGTCAAAACTGACCAGATTCGACCAATTCTGACCCAATACGACTAAAATCGACCATATCTAGCTAAAACCAACCAAACCCGACTAGTCTGAGTCAAAACCATATCAAAACAGCTCACAAACGACCAGTCCTGGTACAACCCGCTTCAAAACGGCCCAATTACGACCAGTTTGGATCAAACCCATCTCTAAATGACCTGCTTGAAGCCAAAGAATCCAATTCGAACATGACTGGGACACGTGGTGCAATCATGGCCACACACACATCATGGCCAAAACCAAATCAAACACGACCAGGACACATGGCGCAATTACGGCCAAACACGTGGTGTAACCGAAACTGAGTGGGAATCTTTTCGACCGTGTTACATTCGACCAGGTCTCCTTTTTCGAGTAGGAGTCTTTTTCAAGTACAAGTCCTTTTTTGCACCCAAGATTCGTACGGATAGGATCTTTTACCCGCCAATTCGACTTCGACCAAGTCTTTTTGCTTCTCCAGTTGGGTTTCTTGGTTGTTTGGGTCTCAAATGTGGTTGAAATTGTCTCAAATTTGGCAGATTTTAACCGTGGAACATGATGAACACAACTGTGAAAGTAATTTGTGAAAATAATCAAATTTTACACATAAAATGTCACATCAAAGGAATTTTAAGCATGATTTTGCATGTTTTCAATACTAAACCTAGGGTAAAAATGCTACAAAGTTAGCATTTATCACAAGACCGTTCGGATTGGGTCAGCACTGGATGACAAATAGGAACTTGTGCTCATTACTTTCCTCCGAGCTAACGCTGGTGTGTTTGTATGGAAACCATCCGACATGCCTGGAGTCCCAAGGGAAGTGATCGAGCATAGGCTAGCGATTCGGCCTACACAGCGACCAATAAAGCAAAAGTTCAAACGCTTTACTCCCAATCAAAAATAAGTCATTCGTTCAGAGTTAGATAAACTCCAGGAAGCTGGTTTCATTCGTGAGTTTAACCATCCCGAATAGATGGCCATTTGGTAAGTGGCGCATGCGTGTCGATTACACCAGTCTTAATAATGCCTGTCTGAAGGATGACATGCACCTTCCTCACATCGACCAGTTGGTCGATTCCACAGCGGGCTGTGAACTGATGAGCTCTCTGGATGCTTACTCAGGCTATCATCAAATTAGCATGGCAAAAGTAGATAAAGAGAAAACTGCCTTCATCACATCATTTGGCACCTACTGCTACATCAGAATGCCATTTGGGCTCAAGAATACTGGTTCCACGTATCAGCGCTTGATATAAAAGACCTTTCTTTCTCAATTAGGGCGCAATTTAGAGGCTTACGTCGATGATCTAGTTGTAAAGAGTTTAAAAAGCTCCAATCATGTAAATGATCTCACTGAGACTTTCTGTAATTTGAACAAATATGGAATCAAGTTGAATCCCGAAAAGTGCTCTTTTGGAGTTTCTTCTGGTAAACTTTTAAGTTTCCTTGTTTGTTCAAGAGGCATTCAATTTAATCCTGATAAGATAAAGGCCATTGAACAAATGCAATCTCCTTCGACAATGAAGGAAGTTCAAAGCCTGATGGGGCGAATGGCGACTTTGAGTCATTTCATATCGCGATTAGGCGAACATGGATTACCATTTTTTAAGGTTCTACATAAACACAATGGTTTCCAATGGTCGGATGAAGCTGAAAAATCTTTTAAGGAAGTCAAAGCATCTTTATCGTGTGCTCCAATGTTGGTTTCCCCAAATGTGGGAGAACCTTTGCTCATTTACATAACTGCAACTCCTCACGTGGAAAGTGCAATTATGGTCGCAGAACGAGAAGGAGTGCAACGACTAGTGTACTATGTAAGTGAAGTACTAAATAGACCAAAGGAACGTTACCCTGAGGTCCAAAAACTACTCTATGCTCTCTTAATGGCTTACCGAAAGCTAGGACATTACTTTCAAGTGCACATGATTTCCATGCCATCGTCCTTCCCCTTAGGGGATGTTGGGGGAAATCTCCGCCCGATCGGTCCCGGTAACCGCGTCCCGGACGCTGCCATCTGCCCGGTTGCAAAAGCCCCCCGTGACCCTGTCCCGGGCGCCGCCTCTCACCCGGGGACAAGGGCCCACCCCTGGCGCAGGGTCACATGGGGGTCACGTAAGGAACGCCTCGAGAACTGGCGAGGACACTTGTCAAGCATCAAGCCTCGCTCAACCAGTGGAATGACGTAGGTACCCCCCGATCCAACGGCTATATCCAGGGTAGTCTAGTCTTTTTTGCTTCTATTGGGCCTATATATGCCCTTGTACCCCTCTTTTGTAACAGAGGACCATTCATTTGCATCAATACACAAAAAACCAATAGGCGTGCTTTGGAGCACTCTCCTTGTCGTGGTATTAAGAATACCCCGGCAGGTTTTGAAGACGATCCTAGCGGAGATTACGCAGCGCGGGTAGACCGGGCGACCGGTCCTCCCCCGCCGGACAAACACAAGAAAAGACACGAGGATTTATACAGGTTCGGGTCCCAGTGGGGGCCCTAGTCCTGTCGACGCACTCCCGACCGGAGTCGGCTGGGGAGGCTCTCTCCGGGGGAGAGGCTTCGGGAGCACGTCTGTGAGATTAGCTATTCCAATAATCATGAACTGATCCTTTACAACAGAGGGGTACAAGGGCTATTTATAGCCCCAAAAAGAAGCAAAAAGGTCTAAACTACCCCGGAAGCCACCGTCGGATTGAAGGGTAGGACCGTCCTTCTCCCAGTCAAACGTCTTGGATGCTTGACAGGTGGTCGCTGATTCCCGAGGCGTCCCTCGCGTGACCTGCACGTGATAAACAAACAGGGGTTTTACCTTTTAGGAGGGCGATGACGTTCGGGACCCCTTCCGGAGAGCAGGGTCCCGGGGACCCAAAAGGCGGCGCCTGGGGCAGGCACCGGGGGCCGCTGTCCCCGGTCCAATGGCGGCGCCCAGGACATGCCCGAGGGGTACGGTCCCGGGGGCCAAATGGCGGCGCCCGGGCCATGCCCAGGGGGCACGGTCCCGGGGGCCAAATGGCGGCGCCCGGGACATGCCCGGGGGGCACGGTCCCGGGGGCCAAATGGCGGCGCCCGGGACAGGCACCGGCGGCCACTGTCCCCGGGCCAATGGCGACGCCCGGGACATGCCCGGGGGGCGCGGTCCTGGGGGCCAAATGGCGGCGCCCGGGACATGCCCGGGGGGCCCGGTCCCGGGGGCCAAATGGCGGCGCCCGGGGCAGGCCCGGGGGACACGGTCCCGGGGGCCAAATGGCGGCGCCCGGGGCAGGCACCGGTGGCCACTGTCCCCGGGCCAATGGCGGCGCCCGGGACATGCCCGGGGGGCACGGTCCCGGGGGCCAAATGGCGGCGCCCGGGGCAGGCACCGGAGGCCACTGTCCCCGGGCAATGGCGGCGCCCGGGACATGCCCGGGGGGCACGGTCCCGGGGGCCAAATGGCGGCGCCCGGGGCAGGCACCGGAGGCCACTGTCCCCGGGCAATCATGAACTTACCTGGACTTGACCGCGTGGAGATTTCCCCCAACAGCAGCCCCCCATGCCCTCCGGGGACGAAGCTTGAGCCCCCGGAGGGAATGGTTACGGTACCGGGAAAATCTCCGGACGAAAATCACCGGAGCCCCGGCGACGCTTCAGTTTCTGTGCCGGGCGCTTTATGGGCGCGCCGTTCTCGCAATAAATGCACGCGCGGTTCGAATCGGCGTCTCGATTTACGCGCCTGTCCCTTCGTTTCCCGCGCATGGTTTGAATTTCAGTGGTCCAGATTGCCCCGAGGGGGCCACGTGGCGCGCATCTAGATCACGGCCAGCCTCTATAAATAGGGCCTTAGGGGGCCCCGGAAGCTCATTCCAAATCTTCAACTCCAGCTTCAGCTCTCCCGGTAGCGCTCTTCCGGTAGCTTCTCCGGTAGCCTTTTCCGGTAGCGAGCGTCCGGGAGTTGTTGACTTAGCCACCTGAAAACTTAGCCACCCAAAAAAGAAAGAACTGACCTAATGGCGCCCAAAGGTCGAGCGAAGACCACGGAGGTGCCCCCGGAGGAAATCCCCGTGGATTTCCTCTGGGCCTCCGAGTTCTCGGCCTCGGACGCAGAGTCCCTGGTCAAGAAGGGCGTCGTTGAAGAGGGGGACATCCGGGTCCCCCTAAAGAAGGACGGAGCCCCCCGCCCCAGGCCCGGAGAGGTCGTGGCCTTCGAGGCCTTCCTCGAGGCGGGGCTCCGGCTCCCGGTGCATCCGATGCTCCGGGAGTTTCTCAAAGAGTACGGGGTGGCTCTCAACCACCTCACCCCGAACGCGCTCGTCCGTATGGGCCTTTTTATATGGCTCTACGAGACAGCGACCGGGCGGGAGCCCACCCTCCACGCCTTCCGGTACTTCTACGAGCCGGCAGCGCGGAGCTCCCACCTGGTGAAGGGAGGACCGAAGTCCCCCTTCGGCTCGGTGATGGTCCAGATGCTGCCCTCCCGGGTGGCGGACTACCCGGCGGCGGCCTCCCGGGACCATTGGGGGGACTGGCTCCGGAGGTGGTTCTACCTCCGGGTCCGGGACGAGGCGGTGGTCTACGCCCCGGAGCCTCCCACCTACAGCCGGTCATCCGCACCGAAGCCGCCGGTGTGGACGGACGAGGAGTTCGAGCCCCTCGGGAAGGTGGTGCTGGCGAAGAAGGCCCGCTCGATGTGGGACGCCGCGGAGGAGCTGGCGCTCCTGCGGCTCTCCCCCTTCTCACGCGGGGGAAGGGGGATCGGCATGGGCCTGGAGCAGCGACCTCCGGTCAAGCCGGTGACGCGGCATAAGTCCCATGCATTTTCGTACTTGCAGTTTTTTATGAGAAATCGACTAACTTTTTACCTCTTGCAGTGCGCCCGTACCCGGCGGCGAGGGACAAGGCGGAGCACCTCCTGGGGAGGTACTTCGCCGACGAACACGAGCGCATCGTGCGCCTCGTGGGGGAGGGGCCTCCCCGGAACCTGGTGGCCGAGGCCTACGGGCTCAGGCTTCCGGAGAGGAAGCCCCTTCCCACCCCCGGCTCTCATAAGCGGGGGAAGGATGCGGCCGGGGGCTCGGAGCCCAAAAGACCCCCGCCCCGACGACCACGCCGGTGAGGGCCCGGGACGCGGCTCCCGGAGCCGAACATGCCCGGGCGGCGCCCCGGGCAGAGGCGATGCCTCCGCCCCCGGAGGCCCCCGTCGAGGCCCGGGGGAAGGAGGTTGTTACCGGCGGGGCGGGGTCCGATTCCGCGGACTACGCCCCGTCGCCAGTTCGAGTGACGCTTCTCTCGCCTCTCCCGGCGGCATTGGCGCCGGAGAGGCTAGAGGTGAGGTTTTCGGAGGCGGCGCCTCCGTGCCTCTGGCCGGTCGATGAGGAGGGGGGAAGCCCCTCAGTCATCGAGGTCCCCCCGGAGCAGGAGGCTCCGAGGGCCCTCAAAGGCCCGATGATCCCCCCCCGGGCGGAGAACCCCGCCCGATCTTCGTCTTCGTCTTTGGAGGAAACTTCGTCGACAAAGACGCCGGCAACGCCGGCCGTGCTCCCGGATTCCGAGGTCCGGGGGCCCTCTCCCGGCCGCGACAGGAGGGCCGGGCAAGATACCTCCCTACTTCCCGCGGGGGAGGTGGCCCACTACACGGAGGGCCTGCACAACCGGAAGGTGCAGGCCTTCGTAGCAGGAGGAACGCTCCACGAGCGTTTTGAGGGGCTCGAGTCCCTCGGAGCCCAGGTAACCCGAGCTCTCAACACCTTGGCTTTTTTCCTGCACTTGAGAATTTTCTAACTCTTTATGTATTTTGTAGGTAGCGACTGTTACCTGGGGCCTTGAGCAGCGGGTCACCCAGCTGCTCAAGGAGGCGGAGAGCCGGGCCGCGGCCTGCGTGGAGCAGCGGGAGGCGGCCCTCCGAGAGCGGGACGAAGCTCTTGATGAGCTGTCCCGGGCCCGGGCGCAGGTGCACCTTTCGGAGGGCGCCTACATCCACCTCCGAGAGGAGGCCAAGGTGCGGGAGAAGACGCTCCGGGAGCTCGAGAGCTCCAGCGTCCGGGAGCTGTCGGACGCGGGCCGCTCCGTCCGCTCAACCTTGGAAAGCCTTGGCGTTAGCCTGGGCTCCGGGAGCGGCCTCGAGGTACCCCTGGCGACCCTCGCGGAGGCTGTGCGTTTTCTTAACGCACAAGTCTCCACGATCCCGGAGGCTGCGGACGTCCGGGCACGGGGCCGAGCGATCCCCGTCATCGCGGCCGCCGCGGGGCTCGTTGACTACCGTGGGGTCGGCGCCCGGGCGATCGGGGGGCGCATCCCCCGAAGCTTCCCGGAGGCCTTCGAGCCAACGCGCCGGGAGGTGGAGCTGCTGGCGGAGGGGTTCTACGACCGGATCATCCGGACGAGATTCCCGACACCGGCGCCTCCGGCCGCGGATGCCCCTGCCCCGGCCACGGAGGAAGCTCCCCGGGGGGAGGACCCCAATGCTAAAGTATGAGCCTCCCCGGGTCTTTAGCTAGGACCTCTTTTTATTTTGTTAGACATTTTGATTCCGGTAGCTTCTTAGGAGAAGCCCCGGGCACTTGTACAAAAACATTTTGCAATGAAATATATTTGAAATTTTTCTAAGTCTTTGCAATGAAATGTTACCAGGGTTCCCGGGGGGTTACTTCCGGGCAACGGTCCGGGAGAGGCTCTCCGGGGGACGCCCAAGCGGCTTTGATTTTATTGAGCCTTGTCTCCGGGGAGCGCGACGGGGGTACTGCCCGGGAGCCTGTCCGGTTGAGGTGGCGCCCGGAGTGGCACTTGGATAATTTTGACAACAGCCGTGCTGAATTA
The DNA here is from genome assembly GCA_019359835.1 of Pharus latifolius. Lineage (NCBI taxonomy): Eukaryota > Viridiplantae > Streptophyta > Magnoliopsida > Poales > Poaceae > Pharus > Pharus latifolius. Next base: position 65,962,215 of record CM033322.1, read on the forward strand.
ACTCCCCCACGCCCGAAGGCCCAGATGATACCTCCCCTCCGGATACTTCCGCCGGCTGGGTACGAGTTTTGGCCCGAAGACGTACTTCGGGATTCTCAGCGTCGCGTCCGGGCGCTGTACCGGGACCTGGCCCGGGAGCTGAGGGAGCGCCTCCGGGAGCTTCAGGAGTAGGGGCCTTAGGCTAGTAGAAAAATCCCCCGGGTTAGGACCCGGGTTGTATCATTTCCGAAACCCACCGGAGGGGGAAGATGTCCTCCGGGTTTGTTGATCAATAAAGCGCATTGTTTCCTTTTATTGCCTCTTTATTTTCTTCTTCTTGGATGGTCTGGACGACTCATCTTAACAAGGATGAGCTAAGTTTCTTCGTGGGTGACCCGGGGGCCCCCTGTCCCCCCCCGCCCACAGCGGGCGGGAGGAGGCCTCCGCGTGCTGTGGGGGTAACAGGGTCCCCGGGGGGAGCATAACCTGTAGAAATATTTTCTAAGTTAGAAAATTGTAAAAACAGGATTTCCGAGGGAGGGACCTTCCGGGGTGCCCGGGGGCACCGGGAGAGGTTCATCTGGCCGCCGGGAGAGCGGGGAACCGGGAACAAGGCGCGGAAGGGGCTCATGAAAAGCCAATAAGACCTCCGGAGGGGAGCTTCCCGGGACTTCGTCCGGTCGCCGTGAGAACGGGGAACCGGGAATAATGTTTCCGGGGGAAAATATATCTGAAAAATCCATATCTTCGTAAGGCAATCGTCCGGTCGCCGTGAGAACGGGGAGCCGGGAATAAGGTCTCCGAAAGATAATCATCCGGTCGCCGTGAGAACGGGGGGCCGGGAATAACGTCGACTCCCAGAGGAGGAAGATAGATCCAATCAAGCCGCAAGGGGCTGATCTTCCGGTCGCCGTGAGAACGGGGAGCCGGGAATAACGTCGACTCCCGGAGGAGGAAGAAAATCCAGAAAGCCATTAGACGTCCCGCTGAGGAGAGCGTCTACTCCCGGAGGAGGAAGTGCCCGAAGACGGGACTTGAGTGTTTGGGCAGGGGACTAGTCTCCCAAAGTGACTCGTTACCACGGCCACTGTGACCGGGTTGCCGCTTACACCCTCAGTCCACGAGGGCTGGTCGTAAGCCGCCCTACGGGAGTGCAGGCTCCGTTGTAGGGACTTGTTGGGGCTGGCCCACTTCCTCGCGGGGAGGGCATCCTCACAAGGAGGGCTTCCTCGTGGGGAGGGCTTCCTCGCGGGGAGGGCATCCTCGCGGGGAGGGCATCGCCGCTAGGGGCGGTAACGAGAAAGACCTGCAATGAGACAGTTGAAGAACAAAGGCTATGCATTGATTAACAAAATATACAAAGCCCCCCCTGCGAAACCGCGAAGGGGGGGGGAAGGAAGTTACAGCGTCCCTCCTCCCCCTCCGGCGTGATCGCTCCGGGGGAGGGGACAGGCCCGTAAGGCTAGACGTAGAACTTGCGAAGTAAACGCAAGTTCCAGGTGTGCTTCAGCTCCTGCTCTTCAAGGTTGGAGAGCTTGTAGGCCCCCGAGCCTAGGATAGCGGAGATCCTGTAGGGGCCCTCCCACTTGGGGGAGAGCTTACCCTGGGCTTGGGGGTCTGTGACGCGCTTGAGGACAAGGTCCCCAAGGCGGAAAGCTCTCTCGCGCACGCGCTGGTTGTATGCGCGCGACATCTCGCGCTCGTAGATGGCGTGGCGGAGGAGCGCTCGGTCGCGTTCCTCCTCCACGAGGTCGATTTCCAGCCGCCGGTTGTCTTCGTTGGCCCGGTAGGCTGCGGTCGTGGCTTCGTTCAGGAGCTCGACCCGCAGCGACCGGAAGCCGATCTCCGGGGGGAGGACTGCCTCCGCCCCGTAGACTAGGGAGAAGGGAGCACGCCCTGTGGCCCGGGACGAGGTCGTGCGCATCGAGCAGAGGATGCTAGGGAGCTCCTCTGCCCACGCGCCCCGCTTGGAAGCGGTTTGTTCGAGTCTCCGGCGTAACCCCTGTAGGATTACGCCATTGACCCTCTCGACGGCCCCGTTGCTTTGGGGATGGGCCACTGAGGCGAAGTGGATGACGACCCCCAGGCCTTCGCAGAATTCCCGGAAATAAGCCGAGTCGAATTGGGTCCCGTTGTCCACGGTGATTTCCCGGGGGACACCAAAACGACAAACGACGTTTTTCCAGAAAAACCGCTGAACGGCCCGGGAGGTGATGCTAGCCAAGGGCTCCGCCTCAACCCACTTTGTAAAGTAGTCGACCGCGACTGCCGCATACTTGTATCCTCCGGGTGCTGGGGGGAAGGGCCCTAAGAGGTCCATCCCCCAGCGCACGAAGGGCCAAGTGATGGGGATAGTCCGCAGCGCTACAGGGGGGAGATTCGAGCCCTTGGCCATCTTCTGGCATGCTTCGCACGCGGAGACAAGGTCTCGCGCGTCGCGCATGGCTGTAGGCCAGTAGAAGCCCTGCCGAAGGGCCTTGGCGGCGATGGCACGCGGGGCTAGGTGGGAACCACAGCTCCCCGCGTGAATGTCCTCCAGGAGTTGAAGTCCCTCTGACCGGGGGAGGCAGCGCAGGAGGGCTGAAGCCCCCCGCTTGTAGAGCCTTCCCTCCAGCAGGAGATATGCCCGGGCTTTGGCCCGGAGGCGCTTAGCCTCGGTCTCGTCAGGAGGGTCCCCCTCCCCCTTGATGAAGGAGATGAGGGGATCCATCCATGATGACGGCCGGACGATCTCGGCGACCTCCGGGACCGGAGGCTCGGGGCCTGCGTCCGGGGAGGCCACCGAGGGCTTCGTGATTGTTTCCAAGAAGGCCCCCTTGGGGAGCGTTTCCCGGGCGCTTGCCGCCCGGGCCAAAGCATCGGCCCAATCATTCTCCCTTCGCGGGATATGCCGGGCCTCAAGGCCGTCGAAGTGTTTCTCCATCTTTCGTACTTCCTGCAAGTAAAGACTTAGATTTGCGTCATGGCACAGGTAAGATTTGTCCATTTGGCAGACAACGAGCTGATAGTCTCCCTTCACTAGTAGGCGCCAGATCCCCAGGGAGAGCGCGAGGCGCATCCCGAGGAGCAGAGCCTCGTACTCGGCGACGTTGTTGGTTGCGGGGAACTCGAGCCGCGCGGCGTACTCGAGCTCCTTCCCCTCGGGGCTCCGGAGGACTACCCCCGCGCCAGCCCCAGCGAGACACAGCGACCCATCAAACAGCAAAGGGGTGGAGGTTTGGATACAACCTGCCACAACTGTGCCTCGCTGAGAGCCACAGGGTCGGGGGTGAATTGTGAGTAAAACATAACAAAAGTTTTTGTTATCTCCACCTTGCCGCTCACAGTATGAAGTGAGTCAGGGGTCCAATCATTTTGTTATGATAGGAAAGGTTTGAAAGTGGAATATCTTGCGGGTAAATTGGTACCTCTCTGTAGAGTTAAAAACGTATTCGAATACTCCGAGCTCCCGGGTTTATAGGAGTCTGCTGCGGTGGATTAAATCCACGGGGTGTGACACAAGTACTATTTTCTAAATAAAATATGTTTAATCAAGATTACCCAAATGACATGTGTTGTCATGATAAGGAGTGCTGCCGTGGGCTGTCGTGTGTCGACGTGTCGCGGTAGTGCTATAATCTAGTGAACATGAATGATGATGTTATATTATGAAAAGTGCTGCCATAAGATGAGATGAGAAAAGGAAAAGATTATTTTACAAATATCCATAATTCTTGACTAGTCTAGGTTCATATCATCACTACTATATGTATCTACTCTTACCTATGACTTGCTGAGTACGTAAGTGCTCACCCTTGCAACATTCAACTCAATAGATGGAGCCTACCTTGATCAAGATGATGGCACGGAGTACTACGTGGATCCAGAAGGAGGAGAATCAGTTCCGCTAGAACCCTGAAGTGTGTTGTTCTGCCGTCAACTTCTTTTGTGGGAGGGTCACCTATCTTCTGTTGCGTAGTTAAATATTTTGCTAAACCCTGAATGCCTTGTAGGCATTGTAATCCTCTTTATGTAATATTAAGGCCAGCAGGCCACACTTCTTAATATTTTGTGAGTATTCTGTTGCAATGTAATATACTCCTGTGTTTGACTCATCCTGGGAAGTCAAAGGTTTGTGAGAATGGGACTAGCTGCAGCGAGCTAAGTCTCTACAGGAGTAGTCGTTGTCCCAGTCTCGGGGCGCGACAGTTGCGCCCGTCCCATAACCAGGCAAGTGGTTGGTACGTTTTTCATGCCGCATAGAAGCACAACACAAGGTTCTAGTCCTTATGAATCTCTAGTGAGGAGTCTTTCACATTCCCAGTGCGCACACAGCACCATCCAATCAAACCGTCCTCACTATCGATTCCAATCACATTTTCTTTCACAAAAGGGGTTTTGAACATGCTTTTCTCATATGTGACCATTCAACATTTAACATATAATCTTGAGCATAGCATAGCCTAAGCATGATAATGTAGGGTAACAAGGGTGCAGGGATTTTCAATGTTAAAAGGGGCTTTACCATCATTTAGGTCATACCTAATTACTTTATTTGAATATAGTTCTTATTTGAATATAAGGCATGCATATACTTGAAGACAGTTAACATACTTCATTTCAAAATAGTAGGCGAGACATGATCAAGGGTTTGAGACTTGCCTTGCAATGTTGGGTCTAGTTACTTGGACGATTCTTCGAAGATTTCTTCCGCTCCTTCAATCTCTGGTTCCACGGCGGATACAAGTAATACACACATACACTACATAAGCATACAAAAGATAGTCTTTATGGGAAATGATACGTAAAATATATCATGCATGCAGGGGAGAGATTTGGACAAAGTCACTTGATATTGATCGAAGAGATGGGCTCAAAAGGACTTGAATGTCGAAGGGCTGACATTCGGCTCATGGCTTGACATAGCCCTAAATTGGTCTTAGGTAGGTTTTCTGGGGAAGTGACAGTAGGGAAAGTTGTAGACAACAACTCCAGGAATCTAGTGGACAAGGTGGCATTTCAATTGCTCAAGTGTAACAGGTATAAGTCACTCAATGCCACTGGTGGACATGCACTGACATAGTGCTGGACATGGCCAGGAACTAGGGCATGGCATAACTTTTGATCCAGGGCTTCAATTGATGAACCACTTTGTCTGGGGGTTAGGCCTTGGCAACAGGAACAAAACACTTAACAGGTTCAAGGCAGAAAGTGGCCGTAGGGTGGCCAAATCAGGCGAGTAAGCACGGTGGTCTGGACATGAACTGAGCTACTGGACAGTGATCTTGGCATTGAAATAACTCCTGATTCAGGTCGATTCAGAAGTTGAGATAGTAGACAATATTGCTCAGGGTATTGGAGTCTATCTAAGGGACAAAGTTTCAGAGGCTAGATCTGCCGGGGAGAAATTCCGGCGACCGGCACTGGAGAAGACGACTCCTAAATTGGGCGTTTTCGATACAGGGAGTTTGAACTCGATTCTTTGCTCAGGGAGTGAGAGGGTGAGGTGAGGGGACTATTTGTGGAGTTAATTCTACCGGAGAATGGCCAGAGTGGCTTGGCGACGAGAGCTAGTTTGTTGGTGGCGCGCAAACTACGGAAAGACTATGATCACTGCTCAATTTCGAAATCCAAGTTAGTAGGCTTGCTCAAAGGGGTGTTCTAAACAATTTTCATCACTGGCACGAAGGTTGATTCGGATCGAATCGGGCAGCATTGAGGAAACAGGGCATTTGAGCTTTTCCGACGATCGCCGGCGTTAGGGTTCGCCGGGGGCCAATTGGATGCTATGGTACGGAGAGGGGGATGGGAGGAGCTTACTGGTGGTCTTCGATTGAAGAAGGGAGCTGCGGTTGAGGCTGGCATCGTGAGCTCAAAACTAGCTCGCCGGAGAAGAAGCTGTTCACGGCGGCACTGGGAGATCGGTTGCTTCCTGGTGCTAGGAACTAAAGCAATGAAGCTACGAGGTGGTGCGAAGTGATTCTGGGCAAGGGAGGGAGCTTATATAGGCGAAGGGCTGGGGCTCTCAGGAGTTGAAGCATATCCAACAGATGCGCGTGACTGACACCGGAGACGGGACCGAGACGACGTCGGGACGCGGCAAAGACTGTGCCAGAGAAGGGGAATCACGCGAAATCAGCTGGAGCAGGGCGACGGGATCACTGGCTTCGGCATGGCTGCAACGTGGCGTTGCTTTGCTGCTGCTGGAGCACGCGCGCGCGGGGGAGAATCACGGCACAGTGCGGCTACGGTGGCTTGGCGGCACGGTTGCGCACAGGTGGTGCTACGTGGCTGCGGTGGTGGCTGCGCGGGAGACTTCGTCGGTGGCGAGTTCCTGCGGCGAGGCAAAGTGGCGAGGCTCTGGTCGCAACGGCTAGAGCTCTGGTCGAGAGCAACGACCAGGGGCTTAGTAGAAAATGGCAGAACAAGAAGGCTAGGGCTGATCTGCAATTTCCAAAATTTGCACCAGGGACTGTTCTGCAAAGAACTTGGACTAATTTGCAAGGTTTTCTTTCGGGATCTTGGGCCTATTTGCAAATATGGAGATCTAAAGGGCTGATCTGAGATCTGGTCCTGCAGATGAGTATTACTAAATGTCTTAGACTCATCCAGTAGGAAAAACGGTAAAATCCAACAAGATCTGGTGGTTTTGACAAAAATCGAAAACAGGGTAATTAGCGTTTGAAACTTTGGCAAGGCTGAAACTAGGGTTTCAGTTCAGTTTTTGAAATTCTTCCTGAAGAGAAAAAGTCTAGAATAGTGAATGGGAGATGTTCACTGAATCAGATCAAAGTTTGGAGATGGTCTGAGACTTTTGGTCTTTTTGGGCTTCTGACAAATCTGAAAAGAACTGATTTGCGATACTTTTGGACTAAAAAGAGAAAATAGTCTGAAAGGCGGAGTTTATCGGCCAACTTTTTAAATTAAGGTAGTGGCATACCTAAGATCATAATTCTGGGATAAAGATCAAAAATGGGGTTGATAAATCCGAGAATCCAATGAAGATACGCTGACTGGCAAGCTAAAGAGATGACAAAATTTGGGATGTTACAGGTGGCGTGGCCCCGCGCCTCTGGGGCGCCTGCGCATGCCCCGACCCGGGGACTGCGCCCTGGGCCTTCGCGAGAGTAGATCCCGGTGTCGTCGCCGGGCCGGGGGCCTTCTGAGCCTTGGGGCACTTCGGCTCGGGGCCCCCGACGGCCTCCTTCCCCCACTTGTGGGAGCCGGGGTCGGGAGAGGCGTCCTCGCCGGTAGCCTCAACCCGAAGGCTTCTGCTACTAGGTTCTGGGGAGGCCCCTCCCCGATGACGCGCACGATACGCTCATGCTCGTCGGCGTAGTACCTCCCAAGGAGGTTCTCCGCCTTCTCCCAGGGAGGCCGGATATGGCCGGACTGCAAAATCCCAAACTAAGGAGTGGGTCACCGGACACTTACATCGGGTCACCGGCTTCTGCGGGGGCCGCTGCACTAGGCACATCCCGATTCCCCTCCTCCCATGTGAGAAGGGGGAGAGCTTGAGGAGCACCAACTCCTCCGCGGCGTACCTCATGGACCTTAAGCCCCGAGCGCCCACCATTTTGCTGAGGAGCTTCAGCTCCTCGGAGGTCCACACTAGGGGCTTGGGGCCAGATGACCTGCTGTAGGAGGGGGCCTCCGTGGAGTAGGTCACCCCGGTATCCTGGACCCGGAGGTAGAACCACCTCCGGAGCCAGTCCCTCCAATGGTCCTGGTGTTGCATCTAGGCTGTTATGCATAACCTAATTTTGATTATTAATGAAAACAAAGTGTTTCAGACTAATTGTGCTATTGAGATATTTGATACATAGTTGTGTTGGGAAGAAATGCAAGATGATCAACCCGACGTAAAATGGATCAAGCACAAGTCGCAAAGCACAAAGATGAGAAGAAAAGCGAGATGCAAATGACCTAAGGTAATATTATTTTACCGATCTCGGTGTATGGAGTTTGATCGGTTTAGCATTTTATTTCTTAGTTTTAACCGTACTATAAAGAGGGGCTGCAAGTCCTCTCTAAATTTCCATCATAAATTGAGAAATTACTAGGTCACTGCATTGCATTCATTTCGGTTGGATTTGGTTTTGAAAGATTTGGATTTTCAGTTGAGTTTTTTACAGCAGAAGAGTTTTTACATTTTATAGAAAGAAGAGTAATTAGGGTAATTAGGAATTCTAGTTTTCTAAAACAAAACTGCGTTTAGGTTATGGGCTTTAGGGTCTGAGTTTGATCTGGCCGCTGAAGACAAATCAGTATAAGATAGGTAAGAGGTCCTATCTGTTCAGTCTGACTACCATTCTGGGCTGTCTAGGGAATTTGGCTAATTTTGTGTCTGAAGAGACTGAACTGTGATTAAGAGAATCAGGAGATTGGACTAGCTTGTAATTATTTTAAGATAACTTAATAATCTAGCTTTTTGATAAAGTATGTTTAAAGTAAAGAAGTATTGTAGACTATTTTACAAGTTAGGGCTTAGTTTATAACTAATTAGAGTTTTTGAATCATAGTAGAACTATTACTTAAAAGAAATAGTCTTACACTTAGATTTCATAAATAATTATCATTAGATGATAAATGGCATTTTACAAGAAACAGAAAATAGTGTTTTTAGTGAAATAGGTACACATGCATACATACACTTGATTGTGCACATATGCACGAGTACATTTAAGGAAAATATCTTTAACGAGTTGCGAATTCATTTATATTTTAGTTAAAACTTCTTAGAGAGTACTCTTAAAAGTCTCTTTGCAGTCAAAACAAAAATGAAATTTTAAGGTTCAGGTTTTTGTAAAGCAAAATTTCCAGGTCCTATTTTTGGGGTGTTACATCTCTATACTCCTTAAAAAGAATCTCGTCCTCGAGATTCAAATGAGTTGGAAAGATGGGTTGGAAGGTGTAGAGAAGGTAAAGGAATGGACTTTCATCTGTGAAGTTGATGTTTGGATGCCCTACATGGGCTATACTAGCAACCAATCAAACAACATCTTGGTCAATCTATCAACGTTAGAACTAAAGTTTAACACTGACGACCCTAAAGACATGCTATACAATTCTAGATAACTTAATCTTAATCAATAGTCAACTCTATCCCCCTTAATAGGTAAACGCTCTTTTGCTCCAGGGGTACAACAAAATCACAAATTCTCGAGAGAATCGGCAATTTGAGTGAAAAATAATTCCAGAACGATGTATGCATGCAGAAGAATAACCAAATAAAGTCATATCAAACCATTATAAATCAAGAAGATTGCAATTAAAATCAATTATCATTGAAAATACGGCAAAATAAAATCAGCGATCCCTGAAAACCCCAAAAAGTCCAAAGAAATTCGAATAAAATCGGAGCATCCGAACACCTAATGGTCCTAAAACTTTACTATTTGAGGTCTTCTATACTCTATACCTTCGACTTCCTATACCGACTTAACCATTACTACCTGATACTTATGTATAAATCCAAAGATTTTATAAACAAAACAATGGAAAGGAAAAATTGGAAATTTTTGTTTTATAATTATATTTTTCCATACCAAATTAGGTTTTAGTAAGTTAAATATGTTCCAAAAATAGTTTTTCACTAAATTCTATCTACAAGGGTCATGTTCTATAGTCAAGCCCAGGCTCTAATACTTGTAAGGGTAGTGGGCATTTCTATCCCTGAACTAGTCGGCATCTGTCAGCTCATGGGAATGTACTCTGACTATCCTCGACACGGTAGAGCTATCAGAGGTAAGACTTGGTAGGGTTGGTTGGCAGAATGGGCTGGGGAATTTGCCCTCAAGAACAAGGTCGTTTAATGCGACACAACTTAGTACCTTTTTGGTGGCCATGACTGAGAATTTAAGACAAGAAACCAACAGTATCTGCCTTACGTATGTTACAGTCTCTATTTAGCGTAGATCAATCGTACTTAGGTCCAGAACCATGCTCTGATACCATCTGCGGTGACCTGGCATACCACCCACGTGGTAGTACGCCCGATCTTTGAACATTTCCCGAATAAAGTTATATTATCCGACAAATGTTCGTTACAGAGTAGCCAAGCAGGAACATGGTTTACTATAACAAGGTGCTTAATTACAATTACATACATATGCTTATTCCTCAGAGGAATAGTTCTGAGATGGTCGCAACCGTCACTCTCCATCACCAATGCTGAAGTAGTTGGGATCGAAATATAGTTGCCTTCCTCTGGATAAACCTCCTCAGCTGCACCGGTCGGCATCACATCGTCGAAGGAGTACTTAAGGTCTAACAAGGATATACATATAGCAAGGATGAGTGCCGAGGCACTCAGCAAGTAATTTGAGAATATAAATGCGTCATGCATACCTAAACTATTCTAAAGATATTGTTATATTATATCACTTTAACCCGAATAAGTTTTCCATTCCAAATTCATTTGTGATTGTAAAAGACTCCATTTTAAGCAAACTCTACTGAAAACTTGTACCATAGGGTGAGACCACCTGTAGGTCTCCTTTCCTGCCGCGACGCAACTTCCAACCTGGAAGTAAGGAGTGAATATCCACATTTTACTCTGCATAGGGGTATCACTTTACCCACAGAATCTCTTGATTACCATGTCGGTGTTCGTCAACAGTGCTCCACATTTCTGATAATGCGTGACATCATCAAGAGAACAAAGCCTTTTTCAAACCCTTCCACTAGTTCCCTCCACTGGTATGGTACCGCCATACCTGTGTAGTCGGACGCATCCGCTACACCCACCAGTTGAGCCTATAGCTCCAAGCCCGCCTCGGGTCATTCTTTCATTATAATACATATACATATACGTTCCCATTGTGAAGGTGTACTAACTTCTGGATAAGATACTTGACTAGGCCCGTCCCATACCAGGTCTGTGGTTGATACGGCTACTACGGCGCTGGGTAGAAATGATAGTTGGTTGTGTCCTTAACTTTATAATCATGCTTTATACAACTATCATCAAAATATTCCCTCTCTATTCACAACGCTTTTCTCAAGATTAACTCATTTTCATCTATCACATTTTCATCAAGTTATTTAACTTCCATTCTCAACACTTTCATCAGAGTTACCCAAATCCATTTACAATATCTTCATCAAGACCAACCTTTATCTTTTTATAAAATATTCTTTTTATGCAAGATAGTAAAACTATATAGATTATCAAATAGAGGATAATAACATAGAATTCCAGAGAAATCCAGAAGAAATCTACTATGGAATCAATCGAACTGAAGGCTGAAAGGTCAAAAAGGGTAATTAAGGTAATTAGGAATTCTAGTTTTCTAAAATAGAACTGGGTTTAGTTTATGGGCTTTAGGGTCTGAGTTTGATCTGGCAGCTGAAGACAAATCAGTATAAGATAGGTAAGAGGTCCTATCTGTTCAGTCTGACTACCATTCTGGGCTGTCTGGGGAATTTGGCTGATTCTGTGTCTAAAGAGACTGAACTGTGATTAAGAGAATCAGGAGATTGGACTAGTTTGTAATTATTTTAAGATAACTTAATAATCTAGCTTTTTGATAAAGTATGTTTAAAGTAAAGAAGTATTGTAGACTATTTTACAAGTTATTTTAAGTTCGTGATCAGTAGAGACATCCACGTCAACACTTCGAACTTAATTACCGCAAATCAAGCCAAACGAATTGTTAATGCATGTCACAAGTATGTGCTTGTCATGATTCGACCCATTGGTCAAGGTGAGGGTACTCGACCAGCGTTGTCGTTGACATGCCGAGAGGATTCTGGTCGTTTGTCGGAACTGCTGGAGAAATACAGTGATCTGTTCAAGACTACCCAGTGTCGTCCGCCAAAATGTCCAGGCGAGCACAAAATTCAGCTTGTGTCCAATGCGACACTGCCCAATCTGAGTATGTATCGCAACTTAGTATTGGAGAATGAAGAGATCAAGAGACAACTTGGTGAGTTGCTGAACGATGGTGTCATTCAACTGAGTAGTTCACCTTGTGGATCTACTGTGGTGTTAGTGCCAAAGAAAGATGGGACTTGGAGTATGTGTATCGACCACAGAGCAGTAAACAAGATCACCATCAAGAACCGGTACCCCCTTCCTCGTATTGACAACCTGATAGACCAATTGAAGCATGCCGTTGTCTTCTCCAAGTTGGATCTTAAGTCAAGATATTATCAAGTCAGCATCCGAGAGGAGGATACGTGGAAGATCGCGTTCAAAACACCACAAGGTCTGTTCGAATGGCTGGTCATGCCGTTTGGTCTCTTCAACGCCCCGGCTACCTTCATGCTTCTTATGAATGACGTACTGAGACAGTTCATCGATGACTTTGTGATCGTTTACCTTGACGACATACTAGTTTATAGTTGTTCATGGGATGAGCACCTCATTCATGTCGAAAAGGTGTTCGAACAGTTTCCACAACATCGACTTTCGCCTCAACTGTAAGAAATGCGAGTTCAACCAACAAACTCTACTTTACCTTGGATTCATGGTCGGCAATGGTACGTTGCAAATCTACCCGGATAAGGTAAAAGTGATTCCCGAATGGCCGCGACCGCGAACAGTTACGAACGTGCGTAGTTTTGTGGGAGCATGCCAATATCTTCAGAAGTTCATCCGACACTTCTCGATTATGGCTTCTTCATTTCATGCATTAACCAGGATCGATCAGAAGTTCGAGTGGACAGGGAAACATGAGGACACGTTTCTCTTACTTAAAAGGAAGATCAGCGAGGCGCCTGTATTAGCTTTGCCGAATCTCCAGCAACCATTCGAGCTAGAAACCGATGCCTCAGGTTATGCGATGGGCGCAATCCTCATGCAAGAAGGTCGACCAGTGGAATATCACTCTGAATTATTCTAGGGAGCTCAGAAGAACTACCCGACTTATGATAAGGAGTTATGTGCACTGCATCAGGCCGTGAAACATTGGCGGTGTTATTTCTTGGGTAAAAAGACTGTTGTCCACACCGACCATCAAACGTTGCAATATTTGTAAACTCAATCCAAGTTACAGCAAGCTCGGCACATGAAGTGGATGTCGTATCTGCAGTAGTTTAATCTGGTGATTAAGTACAAGAAGGGCGTACACAACAAATTGGCGGACATGTTGTCGCGACCGCCAATTACGACCCTCTGCTTATCAGCGTTCATGCAGATCGAGCCCTCATGTCATGATCACTATGCCACTATGTACAGTGAAGACCCTGATTTTCAAATAGCACTGATTGAGCTCGAAACAGGGAAAGCTACGGAGTTCATTCGTCGAGAAGGACTCTTGTACAAGGGCAACTTACTTTGCATACCTCGTGGAGCACCTCAAATTCAATGGTTGCGAGAAACGCACACATCGAAGGTAGCTGGTCACTTTGGGGTTACAAAGACGTTGCAAAATCTTCACTGACATGTGTTCTGGCCGCGTATGCAGCAAGATGTGGCTAGTTTTGTTCGAGGCTATGATCTCTGCAGCATCTCGAAACCGGCAAACCGAAAATTAGGTTTGTACACTCCTTTGCCAATTCCATCACCACCATGGGAGAGCATATCCATGGATTTCTTAGGAGGATTGCCTAAGACCCGATGTGGCAACGACTATCTATTCGTGGTCGTTGATCAGTTCCCCAAAATGATTATTCTTATACCTTGTCGAAAGACTATCATGAGAGAAGAAGCAGCTCGGGTATTCTTTCAAAACATTTGTACACACTTCGGACTGCCGACTTCTATTATGTCTGATCGCGATACCCGGTTCCTTAGTCACTTTTGGCGATCACTCTGGACGATGATGGACACCAAGCTAAAGAGGAGTACTGTCTTTCATCCGCAAACTGATGGTCAAACTGAGGTGGTAAATTGCACAGTCGTTCATATTTTGAGAGGATATAACTCGAAGCACCCAAGACCTGGGATGAAAGCATACTATACCTGCATTTAGGTTTTAATCGAGCAGTGCATGGTTCGACTGGAAAGTCACCGTTTGAGATCTATTTAGAATTTCTACCACAGAGTCCATTCGACATGGAGTTTGTGATCCCTATCTCAGCACAGAACAGCAAGGAAGCATCTGATCAGGTTCGAGCACAAAAATTCCTAGAAGGTATTCAATGACTCCATCGTGAGGTTGAACAAAACTTGCTGAAAACTCAACTCAAGTACAAGGTGCGACATGATCGGCACCGAGTTGATGTGTAATTTCAAGAAGGTGATATGGTATGGTTACATTTGAGTCAGGAGAGACTTAAAGGTGAAGGTAAGAAACTCAAACCCCTTTTCGGATTTTACGGAAAGTGGATAATAATGCTTGTCAACTCGACTTACCTCCATACATGGATATTTACTCGGTTGTCAATGTTTAGCACATCAAACTCTTTGAGCCTTCAATATTGGATGATGAGCCAGATACTATAGTACCATCTGTTGAAGACTTGGTCTATCAACAAGACGAACCTCTACGTGAAGATGTGATTCTGGAGAAGAAGGTGACTACCACCCGCAGTGGCATAAAGGAGACTTTTCGACTCGGTCAGAAAGATCAACGAGCACATGCGGCAAAGTGGTACACCAGAGAACGTGGACAAGCCCAATTTCCACATCTCCAGTTTGATCGAGAGGTCACAACAGGGGTTGGCTCCTTCTCAACAAGGGAGTCATGATCCGGGAGGATCTTCAAGTCCTGATCACATACGACTTCGCAACCTTCACCATGTTCGGAAAGGTTTCGTGACCATGGATGGGTCCGCGACCATGGATTGGTTCGCGACCATGAAAAGGAATTTGTTCCCTATTCGGAATTATAATCCGATCCGAATATATATAACTAAGTTTATCCGTTTAGGATTAGTTAGTTAGTTATATGAGTCTAATACGTTTAGGTCATTGAGTCTGATACGTACTCATACGATTGGACTATAAATACCTTGTAATAGGACTAGTTTAGATCATCGAAAATCTATCGAATACAATCAAAAAATCATAGAACTTATTTGAGTTTTAGACATTTATAGTTCCTTTGACGTAGGCAAGTGTGCCTAACGTTCGACGTGTAAAGGCCTCTTTAAAATAAAGAGTTGTGCAATTACTTTGGGTTTTGTTTTCAATCAACCTTTGGGTTTCTGTATTTTCGAGTAAGATCCCGTTTTCCGCATATTAGAATCTGAGTGAGGCTAGTGCGAAAACCAAGGTTAGGTCTCAAACAGATCAAAGGAAGTTGCAAAGACCTAAGGTAAGTGCTTGTTTATTGTACCGGTCTCGGAGTTTGGAGTTTGACCGGATTTTATAGAAATTCTTTTTAGTTTTTAACCGTACTATTAAGAAGGGTTACAAAATCTCTTTTAGTTCCAGTAAAAACTAAGAAACTCTTAGGTCATTTGTTGCATTCGCATTCATTCATATTCATGGTCAAAATCTAAGAAAGAAAATATAGATTTCAAAGAGGAATTGAAACTGGTCTTTTAAATACTACTCATTCGACCAGAGGGTCACTTGAGCACTGTTCATTTGACCAGGTACTGTTCATTCGACCAGAGGTCACTCGAGTACTGTTCATTCGACCAAACACTGTTCATTCGACCAGTAACACTGTTTATTCGACCAGACATTCCAACGGCTATTTACTAGCCATTAGAGGTCGTAGCTGGCTATTAGCTGTATTGATTTGTTTCCTTTTCGATCACGATGGCTAGCTGAGAGGTTGGGCTATAAATATAGGTGTTTTGAGCAGTATTATCATCCATCTCAAACCATATTCTCATATATACCTTCAAGCATCATTTCTCTACTCTTTTGAGCAGTTTTTAGAAGAAGTTTTGAACACTTTTTCGCAACTGTTTTTGAGCTGTTTTTAAAACACTTTTGAACAGATTTTCTCTACTATTTTTGAGTAGTTTTTAAAACACTTTTGAGCAGATTTTCTTTACTATTTTTGAGCAGTTTTTAAACCATTTTTGAACAGTTTTATAAACAGTTTTTGAGCAGATTTTTGAGCAGTTTCTGTTCATATTTTCGAGCAGTTTTTAAATAGTTTTTTTAGCAGATTTTTGAGAAGCTTCTGTTCACATTTTTTATCAGTTTTACAAACACTTTTGGGCAGATTTTGATGAGTGTTTATAAACATTTTTTGAGCAGTTTTTCTAAAGAACCAAGAGATATATTTTTTATATATACTTGAGCCCAAGTGTTAATATCTTGATTTTTTGATCAAGTATTATTCATTGTGATTGAGAGAGATCTTTTAAGAGCATTCATTTGCATCATTTGCATCCTTAGAAGTTTCTCGGTATTTGTTGGGGGTCAAGAAAAGATCTTGCAATTTGTTACTCTTGGTGAACGCCCTCACCTAGATGGTTTGGAGGCATGGCCGTTGACGTCTCCATTAACGGAGGTTGTCGGAGAGGCTCGGCATATTTTGTCAAAGACATCGGTGCTCGCCTATCCAGAGTGGAGAAGGAGTAACCTTAGTGAAAAATATCATTTGTGGATATTGAAGTAAGACTCATTCATTTGAGTGCTTCAACGAGGAGTAGGGGAGACCTGACGAGTCTCCGAGACCTCGAGATAAATCACCATGTTTGATTTTCTTACTCTATCTTAGTGCAAAATATTATTAAATTATTTTAGTTTATTTTCTCTTAGTCTTTTCCTTGCAAACATTGTTTTTAGTCGAAAAATTTTAAAGCTTCCTATTCACCCCCCTCTAGTCGGCATCCTCGATCCTACAGTAGATACCTTGAATATCTTAGTACTTGTCTGATTAGCTCCCTTCATAATCCATCTCAATTTTGCATAAGTTCGACAGGAAAACCCCCGGGTTCCAATCATCGACAATAGATTATCTACCTGGTTATCTACCTCATAGATCAGATCGAATCTAGTTCATCAACATAGGCGAGTGCCTCCTAACGTTCGAGGTGTACAAGATCTCTCTTTTCAATAAAGAGTTGTGCTATCTTTTGAACTGTGTTTTCGATCACTTAGGTTTCGGTAATTCTGAGTAAGATCCCTTATTCTACATATTAGCATATAGTCGAGTATAGCCAAAATCAAGTTTATACCATAATCAGATCAAAGACGAGTACCCTATTTATACTTGGAGAGTGGCGAAAGATGAGACTAGACACTGGTTTATACCAAAACATTATAAGCGGGATCTCTTCAACAAATTGCAGCACCTCATCTAGGTAGGGGTGGAAACAGGTCGGGTTCCGGTCGGATAGTACTTAAACCCATATCCGCATTCGCATCTCTCTTTCGGATACGGATGCGGATGCGGATGGTATGTGGATGCCGATATGGATATGTAAGAAACGGATACAGATGCAGAGCGGATATTTTGTGGATATGGACACGGATATTAAACGAATTCGGAGCGGATATGGACACGGATATTCAATGGATTCGGAGCGGATACGGACGCCGATATTTGCAAAATGAATATGATTATGATACAAAAACAAGAATAACATAATAAATGATTTATACTATGCCAAATAAAATAGTCATATTAAGGATAATATAATAAAAAAGTTCATACATAACGAGGATAATATAATAAAAGAGTTCAAACTACATCAAATTTGTAGGATACATTTCCAGCCAATAGAGTAAAGAAAAAGACAAATGATTTAATGGTGCTATATCACTATTTTTTGATAACTCAAATATAACAGGCAACACAAACTCATCAAAGTTGAAATGCAGCTATCAAAAGATGATTTAATGGTGCTAAGAAGTTGCTCCTTGTCAAGATCCCAGACTAGGATGAAGAATATATCACTAGATGACAAAGAATAAGTTCCTGTATTAGAACAATCCTGAATGCTTAACCATTAAATCATAAAACATCAAAGTAGTGATAACAGATAACCCGATTGTTGTTGCCAGTCAATCACAACATTGCGACCACCAACTCAATGGCCCGGAATTGACGAAAAAGCTATTACAAGTTTCTGTCCTCCCTTTACTGTATAGTTCCTCCATAAAGAGACTAATAAGTGAAGAAAATCAACAGCAAAATTGTAATGGAGAACAATGTTTGCCCACATACAAGAACGCTGGCACTTTGCAATGCTATCCAGTGCAACCCTTTCTCTGTCATCTCTTCTAGCATTTACTTCATCATTATCATCAGAACCAGTTAGCAGTGGCCTTGAAAAGTGATCACAACTCTAGTTGTAAATTGTTGATTGTGGACGTAAATTAAGTTTAGAATTATTAGGAGTTGCAAAAGAGCTTAGAAGTGGATCAGCTAAGCCATCAGGTGAATTCAAAAGGTGTGGTCTGAACTCTAAACAAAGTTGGGTACTAGTCTCATATCAAGTATCACTACCGAATCATGAATACCAACAAATTAAGTATCAAACCCCACCCCACCCGAATTCATAGATCAAACCACAGTACCCTAGAACCATTAACTGTAGTTAACTCCCAAATCCACAACTCCAAACTCCAGTTTAATCCCAAACACTCTAGACAAGACACTCTCATCATCTCAAACCACAGAAATCCCAAATCGGAACAAAAAAAACTAAATTTGAACCCTTGTAAGAATAATGAGCAGCTGAAAACCTAAATCCCTCACACCAATCAGCTCAACACACCAAATAATTAAACAAGAGACGATCGAATAGGAGATCGCACCAGCACGAAGTCCTTGGAGCAGCCGAGAATCTTTGGGGCCTCGACTGGAGGCGAAGGCGGTGGAGGGGCGGAGCCACATGCTGGCGTCAACTGGAGGTAGAGGCGGCAGAGGAGGTAGAGGCGGCAGAGGAGGTGGAGGACGCTTGCCGGCGTCGACTGGAGGAGGAGGTGGCAGAGGGGTGGAGCAAAGTGCTAGCCTTGACAGGAGGTGGAGGCGGACGACTTGTGCCGTCGTTGACTGGAGGCGCAGGTGGCGGAGGGGCGAAGGACTCGTGTGGTGTGCTGGCGTCGATTGGAGGCGAAGGTGGTGGAGGGGCGGAGCCAAGGAGGACGCGTGCGTCATGTCGGTGGATCTGGATCTAGGGTTTCTTGGTTTGTGCTGACTCGGCGTTGACGCGTTGTGTTTGTGATTTTGTGAGCAGTAACTCAGAGTCAGTGAACGTGGCGGCGGATCTGGATGACTGGATAGTGGATCTGGTCTGATCAACCTATCAAGCCTTTAGAAAATATTTGTGTGTTTATATATATGTATACATATATATATATATATATATATATATATATATGTATATATAATGTATATGTACATATATATACACATGAGTCTATATATATACACACACAGATCCGGGTTTAACCTATATTCGCATCCATATCCGGGATATTTCAGTCAAACCCGAACACGAAAGTTTCAATAAAACAAGATCTGCTTTCGCATTCGCATCTGAACCCGAACCAGATCTGAATTTTCATATCTGTATCCGGCTCCATTCGGATGCAGATTTGGGTTGAACCCGACCCGACCCAGTTCCATTTCCACACCTACATCCAGGGCTCGTGATCTATTTGGTAGCAATGAGTTTGTTGGGAAAAACGACATTTCGAGCAATTTAAGTAGTGGACAACTATTCACTGAAAATATTGGCGCGGCCCAAAGACATTTTGACGGGCCAATCCCATATCCTATGTCTAGCCACCATACCTCAACAAATTCCTAAGGCCCTATTTGGTTACAGAGTTTTTTTTGGAGTTTTTGTCCAATACTATGGTTTTGAAAGAAACTGTGGTTTTGAAAACTAAGGTCCTGTTTAGTTACAAAGTATTTTATGTTTTTTGTAGTTTTAAAAACTTTGCTCTAGTATAAAGTTTTTCTCCAAAACTTTGACCACACCGTCTCTCCTCCCTCCTGGCGCACCCACACTCACCTCGCCGTACTGGAATTTACCATCGCACGCCCGCCGCTCCACGCCGTCACGCCGCCACCGCTCCTCCCTCCAAGCCTGCGCGCTATTGCCGTTACTGGATTTCACTGTCCCACGCCTACCACTCCACGCTGCCACCGCTCCTCCCTCTGAGACCGCGCGCTATTACCGTCACTGGATTTCACTGTCCCACGCCTACCGCTCCACGCCGCCACCGCTCCTCCCTCCGAGCTCGCGCGCTATTGTCGTCGCTGGATTTCACCATCCCACGCCACCGCCACCACTCCACGCTGCTGCTCCACGCCACTGCGCTATTGTCGTCGCTAGATTTATGGAGTAAAGGAAAGAGGGAAGAAGAGGAGCAAGCTGGCGGCGCAAGGCGGGTGTCGGTGGCAGTGCGCTGGGTCGGTTGAAACGGCGGCGGCTCGTGGATCCAAAGGGGGGTTGTGCTACGGTAGTGGCTTGGCTGGAGATTGCGCCATTGGCGCATGGAGTGGTGCGGTGCGGATTGTGGATGCGGCGAGGCATGGCGGCTACGCGATTGGCGACAAAGGCGTCAGTAGTGTGTGGAGGCACAGGCTAAGCGCAAGCGACGGTGACGAGACTGCGCTGCACCGCAGTGAAGAACGGCGATGTGCCACCGAAATTGGGAGAAGAGAGAGACCCGAGTGGCGGGCGGGGACCCGAAAGAGCCGCCGATGCTGGAGCCGGAGGTCAGTGAAGGAGGCGCGGCCGGAGAGGATCTGCTCACGGAGGTCCAGGAGGCGGGCAGCGGCAGCAGGGGAGAGGATCTGCTCGTGGAGGTTGAGAAAACGGGCGACAGCGGCGGCGGGCAGAGAGGATCTGCCCTGCGGTCAGCCACCCGGTCTCGGTCACCGCAACCGCCACGCCTGCGAACCCCTCCCTCTGCATTGAGGCCACCGCCACGTCCACAGTCATGTCGAAGAGGTTGCCTCAGCAGGGCCGCCGCTGCGGTTGGAGGCGGGAGGTTGCTACCGACGCGTCTGTGACAAATGCCGATCTTGCCCGTATCATTGGCGGCCACTACGCTGATGATCACGAAGGAGGTGACACAATGTTGGTCTTGTTGCCAGTGCCACTCTTTGTGTGTTGTTGAGGTGATACCTGTGGGCAATTGCAACATTGTTCAGATCATCTTATGCTTGTCTTTGTGCACAACTGAAGTTTTATGTTTTAAATTTGATTCTTTTGATCTGGATGCTAGAGTGATTTCATGATTCAAAATTCTGGTTCATGTTGGAGCTGAAATTTGCAAAATAATCTTCGGGATACTGACCTGAAATACCTTTCAAGTTGACTTAAAATAGTCAGTGAAAATTGTTTGATTAGTTTGATCCAAGTTTCAGTTCTTATCAGTGTGTTAAAAATTGCCATTTTGAGTCACAGGCTGTAAATTTATCTGTGTCTGGGCATTTGCATTCTATTCTATGATTACGAGTCAGTCATCTTTGAATGTGCAAAAATTAAAAATAGTCATGTGGTACAAGTCTGTCTGTATGTTTCCTCACCCTTTCCTGCTCCTCCCGTCGAAGGCCGCGCACGGGGGTGCCGGCGGCTACCGCCCCCTCATCCTCCTTCCATTGGTGATCTCGCACGCTCGTAGAAATTGTCCAACGTTATTTTATAAAATTTTCATAACAACTAGTTTATTTAAATATCAAACTAAAAATTTTGAAAAAATACTGTATATCCAAATAACTATAAAAACTATAATTTTTTCAAAAACCGTAGTTTTGTAATACTATAAAATATTATGATTTTAATTATATTATAATTTCAAAATCATAATTTTAAAATACTGTAATTTTTAAATATTATATTTCCAAACAAGCCTAAATCTTCTTCCTCATGTTTGTGCCTCTCCATTTGCTTTCCATCACCGGCGATCTAATGATCCGGTTGGCCCATCGCGGGGAGGAGGAGCTATACTGCACGAAGCTTTTGTGGAGCATAGCGTTGTCGAGGCCCTACGCGACCAGCACCTCTTGATTGAGCCTGACTGCCACCGCCGGCTTCCTCTGTATTGGCTCCTCCAAGATCAGCTCCTCACCATTGAGCTAATTGCCGCCACCAGCTTCCTCCGCAACTTGCTTCTCGCCGATTAGCTCCTCTGCGACCTCTTTGTTGAGCCTGACTCCCAAGTCCCCGAGGAGGTGGGCGGGTTAACCCTGACTGGCACCACTGGCTTCGAGCCCCTCTACAAGCCGACGTCAAGCCCAAGACCGTGTAATCCCAATTCCCCATCTCAAAACTCTCCTGTTTTGCAGCTTTCCAGTCCTAAAATTTGCTCTTATTTTTGTTTCAATACTTGTTCTTGTGAAATTGGGGGGGGGGGGGGGGGGGGGGGGGGGGATTGAATCTTTAGGTGTTCCATGGCGTGATTAAGGAGTGCGCAGCTTTCTCCTTGTGACATCCTCTCCACAGCAGCCTCAACTGCATCCAGGTTTTAATTTATTATTTCTTTTCTTGGTTCTTGAAGCTCCTTCTGCACTAGTAGTGATTGGAGTTTTTTTGGGGTTCTGGAAAGATTCTTGGTTGAGATTCTTCTCCTATTTAGGGTTGTGTTATCTTTATTTGTGCTTAGATTTTGTTTGTGAATAATATAGGATACATCAATAATAGTGTTTTGCTTCTTATGATTGGTAATTTTACCACTGTTTGCTACTTTGAGTACTTTTGATCTTGAGCTAGTGAATACTGAAATTTCATACTATAAATCTATAACTAATTTGTGATATACTATTCCAAATGGATGTTAAGTTGTATGTAAGCTCTTGTACAGGTCTCGTGAAAATCACTTGTATAGTTAGCTGAATATTTCATGTTTCGAGAAATATGTACAACCAACGACATACATTTTATAAGCTTCCTATTTGAAACTAAGATGGACAAGAAATATCTAATATTTATTCTAAATACTAGTCTAGAAACAGATGTCAAATATCTGCTTGCAAGAAAGTAATGGGCATGAAATCAAAATTTAGCTACCAAGTATTTGTAGTCTCTGTACTTCAATTCCAGATGTGCAAAGATTCAGCTCTTGGTTCTTTAAAATTTGAGCCTAAGATTGTGAAAGTTACATATTTGGTTGAAAGGTTGCAACGTGCTAAAAATGCTTTGTTTCAGATTCAGTTAACTATATAGAACTGAGTATGAGCAGCTCTCTGTTTCAATTTTACTTTATTGGCATCAAGTTCTAGCTTTCTTGAAGTTTTAGTTCGAAGGCTCTAGATTCATTTAACTATTAGTTCAGAAACTGCTCTATTTCAGACTCAGTTCTCTATCTAGAATTGAACATGCACTATTTTAGTTTGAATTCCCACGCTCTAGTTCAGAAAGAGCTCTTTCATTAACTCTCGCTACTCCAGATTCAGTTTAATTCCAAAGACTCAAAATTTGGTCTATATTTCAATTTCAGTTCAGTTCAAAGGTTCAAAATTTGGTCAACATTTCAATTTCAATTTCAGTTCAGTTTCGGTCAACTGCTAGTTCAAAATTGGCTCTACTTTAGATTCAGTTATCTATCTAGAATTTGGTTAACTTATTATATTTACTATTGAAGGTCAAGCATGGATAAGAGTTGGATGGATGAGCCTAGGTATAATGTACACTCTTCAAATTCAATAGGTTTGCAAACATTTGTATCCGAAAATTTTAATGCAACCATTCTAATAAGTTAAAAATTAAATGTAGGCACACAAGTGAGTATGCAGAAGGGATCAAGAAATTCATAGAGTTTACTTTTGGCAATGCAGCGAAAGGAAACAAAATACTATGCCCTTGTAGGAACTGTGTTGACTCTAATTGGGTAGAAGCTAGAGCTGTGTGTGAACACTTAGTACGTGAAGGGTTTTTACAAGGATACACAAGGTGGATCTTTCATGGGGAAAGAGCATGCTCTTTTACATGTCAGGATAAGAATGATGAGGTTAAAATAGAAGAAAAGATAGAGGGATATGACGAGATTCCTGAAATGTTTCGAGATGTAGCCTATGGGTTTGACGAAGTAGAGGATTTAAATGATGCTAATGATGGTTTTGAATAGTTAGAAGAACATGACCGTTTAGTTCGATTTGAATTCGGAAGTGATTTGAAAAATTTAGCCATTTCAAGCTCTTGAAAACAAAAAAAAAGGACTACGTCGCGATAAAGTTTGGACTGAATCGCGAAAAGTGACCAAACGAACTAATTTGGCTGAGAAGTTTTAAGACTGGTATGTAAGCATATTATAGGATTTTAGAGAAATCCGGGGGAAAATTATTCTAAAATTGATTGAACAGAATTTTGAATGTAGGTAATTAGCGTAGGGATGAATAGTAATAGCTGAAAATATGAAGAGGTGGATATTTAGTTTTGGAGATCAAATCTGATTTGGTTCCTGAAGGCAATTTGTGTAAGATAGGCAAAAGGTCCTATTTATTCAGACTGGTAGTTTTGTAATCATGGTTAAAATGAAATTTTCAGTCTAGTTTTTTTTAAAATAAAATTTTTAGACCCTATTTTTGGGGTGTTACAGTAAAGATCAAGTGTATGTGAAAACACGGACATATAAAAATGGAGTTCATTTAAAAGAAGCTGAACATAAAATTGTAAGTGGACCTAAAAATATCATTTGTATGCATGCACAAATATAGATTAATATATTCATCTTCTATTTGTAGAAAGCACTTGAAAAGATGCAAGCTACAAAACATCCAGAATTGACTGAGAAAACCATCCAGGAAGGTGATCTTTTTTCTCATGTGTTTGGAAAGTAAAAAAAGATCACATGTTCGTGTTGTTGGCTGGAGGCCTACTCCTCAAGAATTGAATATGCCTGGAGTTCAAAAGTATACCTCTACAAAGCTTCAAAGAGCAAAGGAAACTCAATGTAGGGTTGAAAATAAAGCTTCACTTCTTCAAGAGTGGCTGGACAAAGTAGAGGATGAAACCTTACTTTCTGACAGAAAAATTGAAGAAATGAGCCAACAAATGGAAGAAATGAGGCAACTCTTATTGACATTACAATCCACACCCAATGGAGAAAGCAACCATAAATTGAATTATCATCTGCATAAGGTATATTTCTTTGATTATTTTTGCTTTTCAATTTATTTCAATAAATTTGCTACAATGATATTTATTTACTTATAAATTGTAGAATATGAGGGTTGAAAGTGATCATGATAATGCAGTTGAGTCCTCTGCTGCCGAAAATAGGCTTCTTGATGATGAGGTCTGCATGCTTTATAGAATTATTGTTGCTTATAATTGGATATAAGTTCATATTTGTTTATACATATGTAGATGTTGCATAGAAGAGTTGCAATTCCACAAAGAAGACGTGAGGAGGTGCATTTGTATTATATTTGTTTTGTACTTGCAGATATTTGAACTACTGCCTTTTTTCTTGTAAAATAAATGTAGGCAGCAAATTGAACTTGTTAGCATTTTGCAAATTCCAAATGGCAATATTGACTAAACAAAATTACTTACACATACATGATTAATTTTGTTCTAGGGTGGAAAAAGAGTGATCTTACTTTCTGTTGTGAGGCCCTACATCCCTGTACCCTGTGGCTAAGGGTACTATTCAAACAACCGATCACAGAGTGGTAGTGGGAGGTACTACTCTTGGTTGAAAATACTATGAAGTGGTGGTTAATTTTGTGATGAAAAGAGACGCCACATTACTTCGTCCATATGGAAATTTGAAGACCATGGCAGATAACCTTGGACATTCTATTGCATGGCCGCATAAGCAAGTAATGATATATAATTGTTTATTTTTTGTATATATTTTACAGCTGCTACCTATTTAATACATTTTTATGCAGATCATAGACGATCCAAAGGCAACAGGACTATCACGGTCTCCACCAGGTACATAGATCATAATTGAACAATAGAAGGTTTAGATATGTGTAATATTACTGTTCCAATGTAGAGATTCACTAAATTTTCAACACACAAGATAATTTCTCCTCATCCTTCACTGTCTCACATATTTCTTTGCCTACTAGTATTAGTTGTTTCATTTGCTCAATCTTGCACTTTTCTCATTTCAACAATCTATTTTGGTGATATTCAAATTTCATGTCTTCTAACTTTTATCATCTGTTGCCATTACAGAATCTGCCATATGTAATGCTGATGGTGATCGTGGTGGTGTTGTAATTCATCGTAAAGTAGTCGGAATTCGTCATGGATTAACTAAAAGATAGGTAATTTTTTTTTATTTTTCAGGTTTACTACACCATTTCTAGGCTTATATTTACTAATTTACTAGTTCTTGCGGAATAATCTTCACCATGTTCACTTTGGTTTTTAATTATAGGGTTGTTTCTATTAAGAAAATGTCTTTTGGAATGTTTTATTTCTGCCGGTATAGTTTGCACCTTCAAGGTTTGATGATTTCTAGTTCTAATACTTGACTATAATTATGCTCTTGGAGCATCTAATTGTGAATACTTGTACTAATCAAACTGATAATTCCACTTTTGTATAGGTTGATGATCAAGTACCTGTTTTGCTTGGAACTCATGGGCCTGTATTTTGCAAACTCTTGTTGTAAATTCTATTATGTACCTCTGGCGGTTGACAAGAGCCCTCTTCTACTAGTCTATTGTATGCATGATTGTTGATATATGTAAAAAATGATATATGAATCAACAAGTCTTTTGTAATAAGAGTTTTAGTGGAAATCAATTTGGTGGGTTGTATTGCACATGTTTTATGTAACGATCGTTTGGAGTGTTTATGTTGCACATATTTGAACTAACAAAATGTGAATGATGTTTGGTTATACATATATGCTCAGGTTTATGTGCTCTAAATTAGTGAATCTTCTCATTTACTTGCATGTTGGATTGAATTTTGGAGCTAGCACTATACTTAACATTTCAATGTGAACACGTCAAACGTTTAAAAATATTAGATAAAATAACAATATGGAACTAACAAATTATAGCTTAATTTTTTTGTAAAAACTGCGCAGGAAATTTGAATTTCACTAAATGAGCTAAATCTGAATTCCAATGGCTCAAACTATAGCAAACTGGTTATCTGTCAAGAACAAATACTATAGTAAGCAGATTGTTTGTTGGGAATTATTATTTTCTCGCAGACATGCTAGAACCAAAAATATTGTCGAGAATAGTTCCTTGCTATATATCTATCGGTAATAATTTGAACTGTCGGGACAAAGAATTCCTGACACTGTTTTTCCCAGCGGAAATGGACTAACAGCAAAACATATTACCGGCACAAAAACAGCCCCCAATAGCGCTTTTTCCCAGCAGTTTTGTTGCTACTGAAGCTATCCCATGGTGTTGTGGGAGGAATTAGATGGGAAGTCTTCGGGAGCCATTTAATCAAATGAAATGGATGGCATAAATCAATTTAATCAACTCACACCAGTCACGACATAAATGTTTTGTTTAATCCAAACCATTAAATTAAGATCTAACAACCTACAAGACTTTCCCATACAACTCAAAATAGAAAACTTCCTATTAAATTTTTATCTGCCTTTTCATGCTTGCTCATGACTATCTAAGCTTGTCAAATTTCATGTTACACAAGACCTATTTAGGATGTGTTTGGTTGCTCATATTGACCCATATTGCATGAGATGGAATGAGAAAGATGAGTTAATCCAATATGGGATGATCCAAGTCAGTTGTTTTGTTGATTGTATGACATGAGTTGAAATTGTGTTTGGTTGATACAGGGTGGTTGTACGAGGTTATTAATGATGAGAATATCCCTAACTCTAGCAATTCACTCCCATGGTCAGATTTACAATATGAATACAAGAATCCAATCACAAGGAATCTTGTTAAGAAATTACAAACACAAGTGAATTCTCTCCTCTTTGAGTTTCCTGTTGATTTACATGAGGATGTGTTACTATCTAAATCTTTTACTTTGGTTATTGTTAGGTATATTGAGGAGGAAAACTTGTTAGGAGAAAGGACAAGGCCATACATGATGAGGTGGCCCAGCAGGAGATGAGGGAGGATGGTCTAGCCCAAAAGCATTTCGAAATTCAAGGCCAGCACAAGTTGAGATCCAAGAGAAGAAGCATTCGGATTCAAGGTCCAAAAGGAGAGGAATTCGAATTAAATATCCATGGCCAGGAGTTGTTCTCAGTTTAGGAATCCTTTTTTGTTTCTGTTTTTACCTTAGTTTGTGCGCACTAGGCGCTATATAAACCTAGATTTGAGAAAAAAAAAACCCTAAAATATTGTTTGAGAGAATGAAATTCTTTTCCATCCATTACTCTTGTGATTTCCTTCGGTGATTGCAAAGACGGTTCTTTGAGAACAACCAATCCGTGCAATAACTTCATGCGAGAACGTGTGGATTGGAAACTTAGAGTATGGTTGGGCAATTACAATGATTGCAGGTCTTTGCATTGACTTGTGGTTGGGAATGTAGTCTTTGTCAAGTAACAATATTTATCCATCTTAGAGAAAACCTACATTGTAAAGATCGGGACAACGTCGTGTGCATATTCATCCTAGGTTTGTGCATATCAATTGGTATCAAAGCATCGGTTACTACAGTAGGATCTTTCTACTTATCCGTAGTTAGTAGATTATTTCTTTAAATTTTTTGTCCCTGAGTCTAAAAACCAAAAAAAAACTAGACTTTTGTTTTGATCTGTTAATCAAGTGTGTGTTATCGAGTTTTAATCCTTGATCTAGAGTTTTTTATTGCTGGTTAAGTTTTAGTTGAGATTCGATCTACTAGGGTTTGTCGAATTCTCAATCCACACGACCTTAAGTAAAATTGGCATAACTTTTGCATATGAACTCCGATTTGATGTTCTAACAGTCCTTGGAAAGCCTTTGAGGCCGATCTGAAAAATCTAGCAACGCTAGCGCTGCCACTTGTTTTGAACTTCAAATTCCACCATTTTCATTCTGTTTGGGGCTCTGCAAGTTTTAGCAACCACAATTTCAGCCTACCGATCATTATTGATTCATTTTTTTTTATGTGTTTTCCTTCTTTCCAAGTTGTGTGCATATCAATTAAGATTTTATTGACATATAACTTTTTACTATTAATACAAATTTGACAAAACATCTCTACTAAGCACATCTAATCATCACTATTTGCCACTAATTTGCACTATTCAAACACTAATCACCCTAATTACTACTTAAAATCTTCACTAATCACCATTGATTATCACTAATCATTAGTAACTACCACTAATCACTACTAATTATCACTAACCATCGCTATCTGTCTATTAATCCTTACTTAATCCTCTCTTCGATAGGGAAACAAATTTTGGTGGTATCTTGTGATATAGAATCGAAAGGGAATCTTGCATCATATCATGGGATGGAATGAGATGAGAAATAAACCAAACATCTCTTGGTGATATGTTTTATAGGTAATCATAAAGATGATTGTATCTCTATTATATTTATGAATTTTGGGATAATATGTTATTCTATTTCTTGAATAAAATATCATTTTTTATTAACAAGTGTGTAACTTGTTCATGAAACTCTTTATTTGTATTCAAGATAATTTCTAATCTATTATCATTAAATTGGACATTAATAATTAATAGACTAGCATATGTATTGATTGATGATCATTTCACAGATCATAGGTATGAGATATCAAATCATAATGTAGGCACATGTTGAAAAATGTGATGTTAGATTGACCTCCTTTGAGACATTGCTAGGACTATTATATAAGTTCCATCACTTTGTCTCAAATAATACTTATGGTTGATCTTTAGACCTGAGATTGTCATGATTTCCTACATGCGTAGTAGTATACTTTGATGCTACCAAACACTGTTCTTAATTGGGTGGTTATAAAGATAATATTCACATATGCTATGAACCATGCAAATGAATGTGAATGGTCAAGATAGAATTTGCCTCTCATGTAAGAAGAGAGATATCTTTGGTCTCTCGATGAACTGAGAAGTGTATAGTCATGTCCTTTGTGGTTGAGTATCAACTACAGGAAAGTTAATTCACTATAGGATTGAGAAAAAATTGAATTGCGTAAGGATGACACATTTGTTGCCTTGAGTTCAATCTCGTATTGCATGGGGAAGGGATAAGTGTGGATGCATCATAGTGAAGGGATAAGCATGAATACATTATATAGATTCATTGGATATAATCTTCATGTATACTTGAGTGGTCATTATGTCCTACTAGGGGCCACTATCGACTCGTGGTTCGGGTAAATGTTTCCAGACCGCGGCCAAGTATACATGAACATATATGTCACACCATTAATGAGTTGGTACTGCTCAATTTGGATAGGATCTGCTATGAGCTTTAGTACCGCAATAGAATCCTAATGCAACACTCCACTAGCGGGATGCTATATAAAGAGAGGCATGATGAGATTCTGAATCAATCCAGAGAAATTCTAGCTACCATCTTCAGAGCCGCAACCCCTGAACCTTAGTTGTGCATGACAATGGTAGCATACCATTGCACGATGTTTCACCTAGAGATGTATTGATATCGATAGAGGTGTTGCTGCTATCACTATAAGATAGCACTTCAATGCTAGCAGTAGAGCAGTTGATAAAAGCTACTATTGGCAGCACTTTAGCTGTTGGGAATAAGGTTTGCTACAATTGGGCGAAAAGGTGCTGCGAAAAGTTTTTCCAAGTTGTAATTTTTTTCTCAACTGTAGGTCCAATGATAAAGAGTATTCTCAGTTATAGGCCGCTAGGAAAGTTTAAACATTTCCACATGTATGTCACCTTGTAATATATTATTCCAAGTTGTATAACTATTTGGAATATTTTTTCCCAGCTGTAGATCCAGTAGCAAAGAGTATTCCCAGCTGTAGGTCGCTTGGAAAATTTGAATTTTTCTCACCTGTATGTCCACTTGTAATATATTATTCTAAACTGTATAACTATTTGGAAT
The DNA here is from genome assembly GCA_019359835.1 of Pharus latifolius. Lineage (NCBI taxonomy): Eukaryota > Viridiplantae > Streptophyta > Magnoliopsida > Poales > Poaceae > Pharus > Pharus latifolius. Next base: position 65,992,925 of record CM033322.1, read on the forward strand.
ATTTTTTCCCAGCTGTAGGTCCAGTGATAAAGAATATTCCCAACTGTAGGTCACTTGGAAAGTTTGAACTTTTCTCATCTGTATGTCCACTTGTAATATATTATTCCAAGCTGTATAACTATTTGGAATATTTTTTCCCAGCTGTAGATCCAGTGGCAAAGAGTATTCCCAGCTATAGGTTGCTTGGAAAGTTTGAAATTTTCCCACCTGTATGTCCACTTGTAATATATTATTCCAAGCTGTATAACTATTTGAAATATTTTTTCCCAGCTGTAGTTCCAATGGCAAAGAGTATTCTTAGCTATAAGTCGCTTGAAAAGTTTGAACTTTTTCCACCTGTATGTCCACTTGTAATATATTATTCTAAACTGTACAACTATTTGAAATAAATTATTACCAGCTGATCTATCATTGAGAATTTAGACATTCAAATTTGAATGTGAATTATTTGTAGTAAATTTATCGATGGGAATTGTGTCAATATATATATATTAAGCAACAATATTACAACTAAAACTATAATATGCACACTATCCTAACACAAATCACACTACATTTTGCAACAAAATTATCAAAAATAGATAAATGGCACAATTATATATTATATTGAATTCTTTGCTTTATAGCCATTAATAAGATTTGTAATGGTCACAAATTATTCAATTGACAAAATCAACCAAAATAGATATAGTACTTCCGAAACAATTGCGAGAAAAATATCACTTAAGAATTCTTTACACCAAATGTATGCCTATATATAATATTCCTAACTCTATATATTCTGTTCCAGCTACAACTATCAAAAGTAAAATATTCCACTTTCAAACTCCTCCTATGACATAAATATCTTCATCACTTCATATGCTTTTAACACCTTACTGTTAACCACCTACATAAGAAAAGATATCGATTACAATAGCCTTGAGATAAATACAAATAAATAACTTTTGCTTTAAGTAATTTATAGAACATTTGACAATTATAATAAAAGATGGTTGGTCGATTGTTGTATAACAAGTACAAGTTGTTGTTTATGCGAATGAGAAAATTGTGTTGGTTGTGACATGACTTGCATACACTTGATAAAAGAAATTAATCATATGAAAGTGAGCTACTAGTTCAATGCACAATTAACATACACTTAATATTTAGAAAATGAATAACATATAGATTGTGTTGATAACACCTAACCTGTATAAAAGTATTAAGTATTTCTACTTAGTTTGAACTAAATCTCTTGTCCCTTTCACCTGTAAGCATTGTTTTATTAATAACAAAACAAGACAAATGAAAAAAATAGTAACTAACCAGGTAAATAAAAGGTTAGAATTATATATACCTAGAACATGAGATGAACCACCACTTATTGTAGTATCATCTTGGATCTACAAGTAAAAGTTCACAATTTGTTTACTTGGATGGTATTAGTAAATAAATAAAAGTGATTATACCAGATAGAATAGATTACTTTTTCATGTGGCCATGCAATTAATCGTTCAACCGCATCAGACATTTTTCTAACATCCCATATGGACGTAACAATTGAGCATCTCTTTTCAACACATAGTTTACGACCACCTCACAACACTCAGGCCCAAGAGGTGTGTCACCAAGTATTACACTTCGAGATGCCCTTTGAAGCGTACCCTTAGCAATAAGAACATATGGCCTCATAAAAGAAATCAAAATAACTTCCTTTCCTCCCTAAAGATCAAATAGAATTGCATATAAGCTCAATGGTTACCTCAATAATGAGCATCCAAATTCAGTAGAGTATAATTAACTTGCAACTATTACCTCATTCTTATAGCGTGGTACATCATGTGTCTTACCAACTCTTCTTTGCATTATCTATACAAAAATTAAGGATAAATTGATAGTCTAAATATTGTTAGGTTAGGTGCAACTTTGCAGTAAAATAATAAAAATGAAAACTTACGTTTCGTGGAACCCTATTTTCAGCTGCAATGACTCTATAGAACAACCATCACTTTCGTACCTCGTGTCCTATAGTAATTTGTACACAACATTTGAGAAATTTAGTAAATAACCAAATGTATATTATTGCTTAAATATTATAAAGAACACATATAAAAAATCACCTACTTACGACCCTTAAATCTATGATTGTAATCATTATCTATATTTTGCCTAGCCTGTGAAGCAAGCATTTGCTTCAATTCTTCAATTTCTTTTTCCATTCGTGTCAATTGCTCTTTGTTGCCCACACTCCCACTCTCCATTTTATCTAGCCTCTCTATCAAAAGATTATTCTGATTTTGAAGTCTTATCCTTGCTGCATTAGCTAGTTGAAGTTTAGTGGATGAATACTTTTGTACCCCCGGCATCTTTAAGTCTTGAGGAGTAGGGCCCAAACCAATAGCAAGTACATGTGAGCATTTTTCTTTTCCAAAGACATGGTAAAACAGATCTCCTTCTATTATGTTTTTTTAGCTAGTTTTGGCTTGTTGTCACATATCTCCGCAATTGTTTTCTGAAAATTAGATAAAACCCATATTTATATTTATGTTTACATTTGATCGTTAATTATAAATACATGTAACCCTTCAATGATACTTATAATTATGTCTTCAGCTCCTCTTTCTAAAACTCCATTTTTATAGGTATGTGCTTTGATAAAAATTTCATGTCTAGCGGGCATATAACCCAGTTCTTTGGACTGCACTTCCATTAATATTGACAATTAGTTATCTAAAGAAAGTATAAATAAATATTAAGACATTTAATACCATATCATGTGCAATCTGAGCAAGACTCTTGCTTCCAGCAGTATGTGTCATTGTCATTTCTGCACTATTTACTTTTCTAATTTCACTTAGAGCCTATAAAATGAGAATATAATTAATTACATAAAATATATTTAATTTGTAATTAAGAATCATTCGTAAAGAAGTTGTACCTGACTTTTTGGAGCTCTCCTGATCCGGGAGGATCTCCAAGTCCTGATCGCATACCGATTCGCGACCAAGTCCTGATCGCATACCGATTCGCGACCAAGTCCTGATCGCATACGGCTTTGCGACCTTAACCGTGTTCGGAAAGGTTTCGCGACCATGGATTGGTTCGCGACCAGGAAAAGGAATTCGTTCCCTGTTCGGAATTGTAATCCGATCCGAATGTGTATGACCAAGTTTATCTGTTTAGGATTAGTTATATGAGTCTAATATGTTTAGGTCTCTAAGTCTGATACGTACTCATACGATTGGACTATAAATACCTTGTAATAGGTCTAGTTTAGATCATCGAATTCAATCGAAGAGTCATAGAACTTATTTGAGTTTTAGACACTTATAGTTCCTTCGACGTAGGCAAGTGTGCCTAACGTTCGACGTGTAAAGCCCTCTTTGAAATAAAGAGTTGTGCAATTACTTTGAGCTGTGTTTTCGATCAACCTTTGGGTTTCGGTATTTCCGAGTAAGATCCCGTTATTCCACATATTAGAATCTGGGCGAGCCTAATGCGAAAACCAAGGCTAGGTCTTAAACGGATCATCTCCAATGCTCTACAAGCCACATCCAATATGTTTTAGGTACTCTAGAATCAATCTTCATAGAAAAAAAGCTCCTCATCAGTTTTTGTTTCATAAAAATAATTCCTCTTTTTTTCACATTTGAAATCCTTCCATTTCACTACTGCTTTTTGTCAAAACCCAATCTTCAAGGTCATCATGAACATTAAAAAATTCCTACAAAATTATCAAGTTGTCAATGATTATATACTATTATACTATACATGTTTATGGAATACATAGATCATGAGCCTACAAAACTTGTCACTAATTGCTGTTTTTGATGATTTTAAATAACTATAAAGGAATGCCATCCAATTTATGAAGTAAAATTCAACATGCAAGTAAAATCAAATATAGAATCAAACTCTCTCCTCATATTAGAATGACACATCTAATAATAAATTACAAAGCTCCACATATATATTTTCACCCCTAATTAGAAAGGAAATTAGTCAGTGCTATGTATAGTAAGAGGAGCTATTAAAGCATATCTCAGTTCTATTAAAATATATATGTAAGGCTAAAATGAGAGTAAATTAATTTAGAGTTCTTATTTTTAGTAGTATACAAATTTGCCTTTACAATAGTCCAAACAGATTCTTTTTTATCTGCATCAATTTCATTCCAGTCTTTATAGGAAAGTGGTATTCCTGATCTCACTATTGTAGAAATAAAGTTGGTTAATGGTGAAGCTTGATCACCAATGGGTTGATTATTCATATTATGGTCAACATGAATTTTTGGTTCATTCCTTCGCTTCCATATGTCATGCTTGGTACTTCCTTTTCTTTTTTTTGACCTGGATGAGTTTGCTCTACACAAATATGCAATTGAAAATAATAACCAATGATATAAAAAAAGAGAGCAAAATAATGCAAAACTATACTTAAATATACCTATATTCAATGTTTCATCTTCATTGTCACCAAGTTGTTGTTCTTCCATAGAAATGTCATAGTCAAGGTCTTCATTTTCAGTACATTCATTGTTAGTGCTAGCGATATGCCTTCGACGTTGTGATGGTTCTTGATAGGGAACTATAGGCTGATTACTGGTGTGCTATGACATAATCAGCATGCATCATATTGGGAGATAAAATTACAAAATAGTTCTTAGAAATAAAAATTAGCAACACATCAAGTAAAACATATAACCTTTTTAGTTCTTGTAGATGGTCCAAGACATTTTCCCTCATTTCATTTCCAGGAAGTCGAATAGGCAAGAACAATGGTCTCAATACCTCATTGTTTCTTTCAATGTTTGCTTGCTGTAACTCTTCATACTCATTTCCCATAGCTCCATTATTTCTTCCTCTTTCGTTTTGCATCTTTTCGACTACAATAAAATTTTACAATATTAGATGAAAAAATAAAAGAACATAGACATAAACAACACATTCAATGAATATCATCTTACTTCCCCATTTGAGGTGGAGATTTCTCAACAAGTATACTGTAACACCCTGAGTTTGGGGGTAAAAACTTTCTTTTTCATGAATACCATGCATGCATGATACCATGTATCTGTAGTAGTAACAAGATCAGTTCAACCCTTTTACCCCAATCTATCTCAAACCCTAAAATCTCAAAATCTATCCTGTAGACCTAAATCAAGATCAGATTATTCAGATATAATCTATCAGTTACTCTGAACATAAAAGCCTTCAGAAGCCAGATTCAATTCTATCTCTAACTTTCAGATCTATCAATTCTTTTCTGTTCTCGAAAACAGAAATTATAATTACTATTCTAATTACCCTAATTACTCTGAACTCAGATTTAGCTAAATCTTGACCCAATTCAGATCAGATTACTCTTGGACTATGATCATGGGTATGCCAAATACCTTAATCCAGAAAGTTGGCAGCCAAATCATATCATCTAAGTCTTTTTCACATATCAGTCCAAATTATATCGCAATTTAGTCCTTTATATGATATTTGGAAACCCAAAAAAAGGCTAAAATCTTCAGATCAACTCCAAATTCAGAATTTCTTCAGCAAAGCTTTTCCAAATGCTATTTGATACAAATTTCCCTTCTGTCCAGATTACAAAATTACATCTTAAAGGCCAGAATTCGAAATCGACAAAACTCAGATTCTATTTTACCCTAAAGTACCCTATTTTCGGTTTATATCGAAAACTATCAAATCAAGCCAGATTTTATTAAATCTCTTGCTAGATGAGTATAAGGTATAAGTTTATACTCATCTGAGAAATCAGAATGCAAATCAACTATCTCCAAGTCAGAAATTACAATTCAGTCCACAGCCAATTTTCAGAATTTGCAAATCAGTCCAAATGGCTGTTTTGACCACCAGCCACCAGCTGCTGCGACCAGGGAAACTGCAGTTCGACCAGTGCACGCCATCGACCTCGGCCAGCGGTGCACAGTACCTCCCTTCGACCACAGCCAGCACAGTGCACTGCGTTGCTTCGACCTCGACCTCAGCCGCTGTTCACGACCTCGTCACTGTGTTTCGCCGTTGAGCAGCGCCGCTTTAGCTGTGATTTTCGCAACCGCCTTTGCTTGCACACGTGTTAGCGTCTCAGACATCACCGTGGCAACCCCATCCAGCTCACCAGCAGCTTGCACAGTAGCTCGCCGTTGCTTCAGCCCGAAGGTACACCGGCGCAAGTACCTAGCTTATGAGAAATGATCAGTGAGCCTTGTTCCACTTTGCATCGTCCCTAAATAATAGCTCCAGATCAACTCAACCTTCACCATCTTCACCAGAGCTTCCTTTGTCTTTTTAACCCGAAATTCCTCACCGTCGTCTTCTTCTCCGGCGAGTCCAGCACAGAGGCTCACGATGACAGCCTCAACCGCAGCCTCAACCCTCAAATTGATAGCATCAGTGAGTAACCCTCATCCATCTCATCGTTCTGTAGCTTTTAATTGAACTCTCATGCACCTCATCGCCGGTGATCGCCGGCAATTGCTGAAATTCGAGAAATGCCCTGTTCCAGTTGCACAACTCAAATTAGTCCGAATTAGCCTTCGATTCAATAGACAAAAATGATCAGTGAGCTATTTTAAGCAAGCCTGTGAAGGCAGATTTCAAAATTGAGCAAGAATTGAAGCTTTTCCCTAGCCCGAGCTTCACCAGCTACCGGCGATCGTCGCCAAGCTTCTCCGATGATCGTCCGGCCAATTCAATCGTACCAACAGCTTTATTATACCTCTTAGATACTCTCCAAGCAAGGAATTAAGTTCAAATCGTGTATAATGGAAAACCCCAATCTCAGTGCCTTTTCTCCGGCGCCGGACACCGGAAATCCATTCTCGGCCGATCCAGCTTCAGAAACTTTGTCCACCAGATGCGCCTTGATCTCCTGAGCAACTTTGTCTACTAGCTCGACTTCCAATTCGGTCTAAATCAGAAGTTATAGCCTTGCCCTAATTCCTGTCTAGTGCTATGATTTGGAACTTCAGCCACCAAGTTCATCGCCGGTTTTCATCACTTTCTGGCCATCTCCTGCCCTAGATCCTGTTGAGTGAATTGTTCCTGTTACTGAGGCCTACCTCCCAGACAAAGTGGTGCATCAATTGGAGCCCTAGATCAAAAGTTATGGCAAGCCCTAGTTCTGGCCATGTCAGTTCAATGCCAAGCTATGCCAGCCAGTGGCATTAGCCCTTTTCATTTCCTTCCTGATGTGCATTTTGAGTATGACTTTGTCCCTTAGACTCTTGAGGTTGTGATCTACAATTTCTTCTTCTATCACAACTTGATTTGAGCCCTTGAATTGCATTTTATGCTTAGCCCTAGATTTTGACATTGTCAGCCCAATGTCAGAGCATGTCAGCCAGTGGCATTAGCTTATTTCACCTCTTTCCAGTAGTGCAAATTGAAAATAACTTTGTCCATCAGACTTGTGGAGTTGTAATCTACATTTCATTCTACTGCCACAAGTTGAGATAATCCCTCTATCATCCATCAATGTTATGTCGATGCCTTGAACCGAATGTCGACCTAAAGACATTCATCGATTTTGGGCAAACCAGCCGCGGACTTAATGTCATTTCCTCACCCTGAAACCCTAAAAGTTCCTAGCACTCATTTTCAGCCCTAATTCTATGATTTAACCCTAATCAGCTTCTATGGTACCTAAATCCAATTATTTCAGAATCATCAAGACATTCATCTTTGCATTATTGCATGTAGTATAATAATGTATTGAAAAGGTTGTGATTCTTGGTTGCTTGTTTGATCTTTGCTCAGAGTCGGAGCCAGAGTTCGAGGACTTCACTGCTGACCCGACATCAACTGCTGTCTCTCACGACGCGGAAGGCAAGTCATAGTCTTGATCATCTTGAACCTATATTTTATGAATTGCTATGATATGACCTTGAATATAAGTAATATTGCATAAGAATGGATGAATTGTGAATTGGCAGTACTAAGCTGGATGCTTGTGAAATGTGAATTGATCAAATAGTGAGCCATAAACTATTATAAATGTATTTATATATATATTCGTGAAATAGAACCCTTAGCCGTGACCAGGGTTTTGGTATGGAATGGTGGTACTAGCACTGGTTGTGCTTGGTTGCACAGGATGTGCAGGCACTGTAGGTGCATGGTGTATGTGCTATGATCTGGTCACTGGCATATAAGGACTAGAACTTTGTGTTGTGCGTCTAGTGGCATGAAACACGTGCTAACCGCAAGCCTAGTATGGGACAGGTCTGAACAACTACTATGCAGATCGCACATGAAACCCCTGCATGAGATGGAAAACAATACACTGATTTCACAGAGTGCGGCTCCTCCACGTATCACTGAATGTGATTTGATCATGCACGCTGACCCAGTAATGGGAAGAGGCTTGGGGGTGGGGGTATATCTCGCCACAAACTGTGGTTCGCGAGAGATCCACAGGGTCAGGGGTGAATTGTAAGTGAAACATAACAAAAGTTCTTGTTATCTCCACCTTGCCACTCACAGTGTGAAGTGAGTCAGGGGTTCAATCCTTGTGATAGGAAGGGCTTGAAAGTGGAATATCTTGCGGGTAAATTGGTACCTCTCTGCAGAGTTAAAAACGTATTCGAATACTCCGAGCTCCCAGGTTTATAGGAGTCTGCTGCGGTGGATTAAATCCACGGGGTGTGACACAAGTATGCTTTCTAAATAAAATTTGTTAGGTCAAGATTACCCAAATGACATGTGTTGTCATGATAAGGGGTGCTATCGTGGGCTGTCGTGTGTCGACGTGTCGCGATAGTACTATAATCTAGTGAACATAAATAGTGATGATATGTTATGATAAGTGCTGTCATGAGATGAGACATGAAAGAAAAGATTATTTTACAAACATCCATAACTAGCCTGGGTCTATGTTCTCGCAAGACACATAGCCTCTCTTGATTACAGTCGCGCACGACTTAATCTGGCATAGGGCGTCTTCCTTCTTTCCACCTTTTCCTCTCATGATTTTTCTGAACTCACATCACTCATGGCCTTCTGCGGCCCACCAGCTCTCGCAAGACACTGGATCGACAACCATTGCAGGGAAAAGCTAATACTAAAGAAAGCTACTAAGTTGCGCCCGTCCCATAAACAAGCAAGTGGTTGGTACGTTTTTCATGCCACATAGAAGCACAACACAAGATTCTAGTCCTTATGAATCTCTAGTGAGGAGTCTTTCACATTCCCAGCGCGCACACAGCACCATCCACTCAAACCATCCTCACTATCGATTCCAATCACATTTTCTTTCACAAAAGGGTTTTGAATATACTTTTCTCATATGTGACCATTCAACATTTATCATATTATCTTGAGCATAGTATAGCCTAAGCATGATATTCTAGGGTGACAAGGGTGCAGGAATATTCAATGTCAAAAGGGGCTTTACAATATTTTAGGTCATATCTAATCACTTTATTGAAACATAGTTCTTATTTGAACTTAAGGCATGCATATACTTGAAAACAATTAACGTATTTCATTTCAAAATATTAGGCTAGACATGATCAAGGGTTTGAGACTTGCCTTGCAGTGAGGGGTCTAGCTGCTCAGATGAATCCTCGAAGATCTCCTCGGTTCCTTCAACGTCTGGTTCCACGGCGGATACAAACAACACATACACACTATATAAGCATACAAGTACTAGAAAATAATACGTAAATACATCATGCATGCAGGGGTAAGGGTTTGGACAAGGTCACTTGACATTGATCGAAGAGATGGGCTCAAAAGGACTTGAATGTCGAAAGGCTGACATTCGGCTTACGGCTTGACATAGCCCTAAATTGGTTCTAGGTCTATTTTCTGGAGATGCGATAGTAGGGAATGTTGTAGAACATGGTTCAAAAGGCTTAGTGGACAAAGTGGCATTTCAATTGCTCAAATGTAACAATTCTAAATCATCTAATGCCACTGGTGGACATGCACTGACATAGTGCTAGACATGGCCAGAAACTAGGGCATTGGATAACTTTTGACTCAGGACTCCAATTGATGCACAACTTTGTCTGGGGTTTAGGCATTGATAACAGCTACAAAACTCTCAACAGGCTCAAGGGTAGAAAGTGGCCGGAAGGTGGCCAAATCCGGTGAGCAAACACGGTGGTCTGGACATGAACTGAACCACTGAACAACAATCTTGGCATGCTCATAACTTTTGATCCAGGTCAATTCAGGAGTCGGGCTAGTAGACAATATTGCTCATGGTACTGAGATCTATCTAAGGGACAAAGTGTGAGGGGCTAGATCGGCCGGGGAGAAATTCCGGTGACCGACGCTGGAGAAGACGACTCCTAAATTGGGCGTTTTCGATTTAAAGAGTTCGAAGTCGATTCATTGCTCAGGGAGTGAGAGGGTGAGGTGAGGGGGCTATTTGTAGGGTTAATTCGGCCGGAGAATGGCCGGAGAAGCTTGGCGACGAGGACCAGTTCACTGGTGGCGCGCAAACTACAGAAAGGTTATGATCGCTGCTCAATTTTGAAATCTAAGTTTGTAGGCTTGCTCAAAGGGGTGTACTGAACAATTTTCATCCCTGGCACGAGGATTAATTCGGATAGAATCGGCCAGCATTGAGGAAACAGGGCATTTGGGATTTTTCGACGATCGCCGGCATTAGGGTTCGCCGGGGGCCAATTAGATGCTATGGTACAAAGAGAGGGATGAAGGGAGCTTACTGGTGGCGTTGGTTTGGAGAAAGAAGCTTCGGGCGAAGTTGGCACCGTGAGCTTCAGGAACTGCTCGCCGGGGAAGAAGATCTTTGCGGCGGCGCTAGAGAACTCAGCTGCTCTCTGGTGGTGGAGGCTAAGGCTTGCAAATGCGGGTGGTGTGAAGAGATGCTGGGCAAAGGGGGGGCTTTATATAGCCGCGGGATTGAGCTCTCGGGAGCTGCAGCAATCGCCGGGGAGATTTTCCTTCTGGCGCTGGGGCGGTCATCGAGGTACTTCGGGACACGGCGGGGCTCTGCCAGAGGCGGAGCATCGCGCGAAATCGGGTTTTCGTCAGGAAGGCGAGATGATGATCTCCGGGATGGCAGCCATGTGGCGTGGAGCTCCTGACAATAGCAGGCACGCGCGCGCGCGGGGAAGAACACGGCACAGCGCGGTGAACTGCTTCCACGGTGGCGATACAGCTGTGCGCGGTGAAGGCTACGTGGCTATGAAGGTGGCAGCGCGAGGAACTTCGCCGGCGGCGAGTTCAACGGCGAGGCAAAATGGCGGGCGCTGGTTGAAAACGGCACAGGGACCTGGTTGCAAACTTTGGACTGAAATGTGACGATTTGGACTGAACTGTGAAGGTTTTGGCTCGGGAATTTGGGCCTATTTGCAATTCTGAAGAACTGAAGGGCTGATTTGAATTCCGACTTTGCAGATGAGTGCTACTACATGTCTTAGACTCATCCAGCAGGAAAAATGGTGAAATTCGATAAGATCTGGTGGTTTTGGCAAAAATCGAAAACAGGGTAATTAGGGTAAACAGGGTAATTAGGGTTTGAAACTTTTGTCGAGGCTGAAACTAGGGTTTCGGTCGAGATTCTGGAACTCTTCCAGAAGGGAAAAATGTTCAGAAAAATGAAAGAAAGGTAATCACTTGATCAGATCTGGATTTGGAGATGATCTGGGACTTTTAGCCTTTTTGGGTTTTCTAAAAGGACTAAACTAAAGCACTTTTGGACTGAAATGTAAAAACGATCTGGGAGATGAAGTTTAGCTGCCAACTTTTTAGGTTAAGGTAGTGGCATACCTAAGATCAATATAGGGTTGAGACAACAGGGATTCCAAAGAAGATATGCTGACTCGCAAGCAGAAAAGATAGCCAAAAATAGGGATGTTACAGCCTGTATCCCTTTTTGTGTAAGGACTATAAGAAATAAAGTTATTTTCTTTACACTGTGAAAGTTTTAATGGATGATTACACATAATCTATAATCATTTTGAATATCCGCTTTCTTTATCTCTAAGAATGGAAAAAGATTTCTAGGTAAATTACTTTTGTGCAAAAAATGATTGCAGTAAAAAGCCTCTGCGACCATAACATCCACAAGTAATGTAACTTCATCCTATAACCATGGTCGCCCCGACAACAAATCGAGACCATAGAATCCCTTTTTTCAGTATGAGTGTGTAACACCCTTGTTTTTCCCCAAATCCTGCCCAGTCTAAATCTGTCATCTCAAGATTATAATCCAGGGTATGCCAATACCTTAACTCAAAAAGTTGGCAGCAAATCTCTTTTGTTCAGCCCTTTTTCACAAATTAGCCCAAGAGTATTGCAGATTAGCCCTTTCCAGATTTTCCAGAAGCCTGAAAAGGCTAAAAGCTACAATTTATCTCCAAATCTGTATCTGATTTAGGGACTATCTTCTATTTACTATTCTAAACAAATCTCCCTTCAGTGAGATTTCCCAAAATCTCATCCGAAGCCTCAGTTTTCAGCCTTGCCAAATTCCAAACCCTAATTACCCTATTTTACCCTATTTTCATTTCAGCTCAAACCTGATTAAAAACCCCAGATTTTGTCATCTGTCGCTGCTAAACTATTTGCTAAGTTTAGTATGCTCATTTGGTGAAACCAATTCTCTTTTTACCTAAGCCCTTTACCATAGTTGCAAATCAGTCCTTGGATCAAGTTTCAGAAACTGCAAATCAGTCCAGATCTCTTTTCAGCCCCCTTCCCGACCAGAGCCTGGTCCCTGTTTTCAACCAGCACCCGGCCAATGCATCGACCAGACCTCGCCGTGTTGTTCGTCGTGTCCCCTCGCCGCCGGCCGTGATGAGACGTCACTTGTGCTCGTGGTCGCCCGTGCCTGCATTTGCACTCGTGTCCGTGCCTGAATCATTGCTGTGGCAGTGCTTCAACCAGTAGCAACAGCACCAGCGCTGCGTCCCGCGCGCGTTCCAGCAACTTTGTCAGCTTCGTCGCACCACGTAGCCCCGCCGTGTCAACTCTTCACCTCCGTCTCAGCACCAGCACTGTTCCAACAACCTCGACAGTCGCTGGTAAAGCTAGATAGCCGCCTGCTCACCGTTGCGTCGTCGTCACCGCTATTCCTCCTGTGCCCTGAGAGTCTCATCCCCCACACAAGTTTCGCAACTTGATTTCCCTCGCGAGCTCCATCCCACGCCTATTTAAACCCTCCAGTGATCTATTCCTGTGCTGTGCATCAAACTTAGCCAAATTTTCACCATCTTCTTCTATTTCTTCTTCGTCCCCAATGAGTCGCCGTTGAGGCCATCGTCGCCGGAGCTTCTCACTACACCAAACCTCAAATTGATCACACCAGTGAGTTCCCTATGCCTGACCATCCAATTCGACTCCGGTGATCTCCATTGCCGGCGATCGTCGAAATTCTCAAATGCCCTGTTCCCAAAATTAATTCCTCTCCAACCCTTTTCACCACCCTTTTCTATAGAATAAATCGATCCTTAGCTGATTCTTAGCAAGCTTGCTTAACCAATTTTCAAATTGAAACCAAGTTGAGCGTTCTTCGGTTTCTTCGCACGCTGCCGTGGACGGTTCACGTCGCCGGCACACTCCACCATTCCTCTAGCCAAATCAACCTCTTCTACACATTCATTAAGTCTTAAAGTCACCCTAAGCCTGGATTGAGTCGTGCGCGGTTGCAACCATTGGTCATATGTGATGAGGACATCATACCTTCAGATACGTGCATTGAACCGGCCCTTGAAGGTCCCATAACAAGAGCTCGAGCATGACTACTTCCTCAACAGGTGAACTCGCTCCTAAGTGAATCGCATTGTATTTTCGAGGATGGATTGCTATTTAATGATGCTATTATACTTAGGAATCATGGAGAGGATCACTGCAGGCATGGAGACCAGCAAGGAAGCAAAGGAGGCCAACAACCACGTCGAATTTGAGTTGGAGGTGAAGCCCATCCGCAAGGAAGCAAAGGAGGCCAACAACCACGTCGAATTTGAGTTGGAGTTGAAGCCCATCCCGTCACCAATTCGAAGTTCGAGTCCACCTCGGAATCCAGGAGCAGTCTGCACTAAAATTGTCACCCAGGGCGCATACGGACTCCGTTTTTGACGGTTTATATACCGTTGGAAAGATAAGGAGATAAGCTTTCCAATGGAACTGGTTACACGTCAAAATTCCACCGGAGCCAATGGGAATCGTCGAAACAAGTAAGTGTTCAGAATCTGTCAGGGTGCTGCGCCACCGTCTTTGGGCCGTTGGCCCATGTACCTCGTTGGAGCCCATTAGGGTGCGTCCAGGGTTCCTTGGCTGACCCTAACACCTTATATTCAGTAGCCGTCATCCGAGTTAGGATTGGGTTTTGCTTAGATTATTCTGTCTTCGAACAGTTTCGCCGCTTGATCGGTTTGTGAGACCCCAACTTGTGAGATTAATCATTTGTATTTGCAATTCAGTTTGCTTTCTTCCGTGTTCTTGCTTGTGTTCTCGATTCGCAGCAGGGATAAGCCTTCTTGGCGAGGTCAATCACGCTCACGCGAGATTGATAACCAACGGAGTAGTGGTGTTGCGATTGCGGGGTTCAGATCGTGCCTGATTTGAAGCCGGATCGTTCTACGTCGAAGCTCCACCAATCGATCTATCACGTACCTTTCGGAAGATCGGGCACCTAGCGTCACACCAATATGTCTTGCGAGGACATAGGCCAAGGCTAGGAAGAAAGGCAGTGGGGAGGACCCACAATGGTACTTTAGACTTAACTGTCTATATACCGGGCAGGGATATTGTTAATACTAGACTGCAAAACCGTTGTGTGATCTCGACCTTGTCACATGCGTAAAAGTCGCATAGAGCTGATCCAACTTGAAAGCCGAGTGAAGAAGTGGATTTAAAAACAGGTGCACCTTCGCAAAGTGTAAAACAAGTATCGGATACTCTGTATTCCCAGGTCATGGAGTCTTATTGTAGTGGATTTTATCCATGTAGTTCAACACAAGTAATATTTGGAATGTTTTCATAATGTGGGCTAATAAAGGTGATGACTTATGGGAGACCATCACACATAACG
This sequence comes from Pharus latifolius, assembly GCA_019359835.1. Taxonomy (NCBI): domain Eukaryota; kingdom Viridiplantae; phylum Streptophyta; class Magnoliopsida; order Poales; family Poaceae; genus Pharus; species Pharus latifolius. The sequence continues at coordinate 66,007,931 of CM033322.1, forward strand.
ATTTCTAAAGTATAACTTAAGATTTCAAAGTATTGCTTTTGAAACTAAAAGCTTTTCTTTATAACTTTAGAGTGAAAATCTATTCTATTCTCACCTATAAAACAAAGACCGCATTCCTTGAGAACCCCTCATCTATATACCTGCATTCTCATAACGAGACTTGCTGAGCATCGTGTAAAAACATGCCCACCCTTGCCTTTGCATACAAATTCAGAAGAGGGATTCGTTGGTCCCGATTCCTTTGATTTTGAGTACCAAGAAGAGGAAGGAACCTTTCCAGGCGATTCAAGCTTCTAGGAGGGTCATGTGCCCAGTGGAGTCCGATGTGGTGAAAGCCCATGCTGAGCTGCTGCAGAAGGAAGTGAAGATCTTTGTTGTTCTTTTCTGTGTTGTCCTGTGTATTCGGTACTTTGATACCGACTTTTGTATTGAGAAACTCATTATTTTTATATCAAGTTTATTAGCGTCATCCTTGACATTGTGGTACTGTAATATTAGTCCTAGTGATCTTGTACTTTTTTTAACTATCTGCTTTACTGTTTAAAGTAAATCCTGTTGTTGTGAGCTTGTGATGTACCTTTCTGAGTGCAATCCACTTGGGCGGTTGCCCCCGGATTCCTCAAATGAGGGTCAACCCTAAATTTGAAACGAAATGACTTTTCGGATTTCAAAAATATTCATCTTCGTTTCGGATTCCAACAGTTCCCAAGAAGGTCTTTGGCTGCGCCCATCAGATCCATCATGGGAGACATTCAATGCCAACTACGGGTGCAAGAGCAACTTACGGTTTCCAAAGTCGCAAAAACCCCCTTTGCAAACTTCGTCGCCCTACTCCGCAAAAACCCTCTTCTTCCAAAACCCCTTCTTCATCGATCCTGATCAAATGTCATCCTGGAGCCGATCCACCTTTTGTGCCAATGAGAGTCTGGAGATTTTGGAGAAATAAGAGATTTTTCCTTCGAGGCAACTAATTCAATGTCGCCCAACCGACAAAGAAGAGACAGCAGTCCTGCAAGAAAATGAATTGGTGCTTTTTGAAGATTTCTTGTGTTGTGGATTTCGTCTACCAGAGAGTGAATTCTTGCTCAGCCTTCTGAACCATTTTGGACTAGAGCTGGTAAACCTTCACCCCAACTCTGTGTTGAGTTTGGCAATTTTCAACACTTGTGCGAAACTTTTGTTGGAGTTTTGCCAAGCATCGCTCTTTTTTGCCGTTTCTACTTTCTGGTGTGGTCCAAGAGCGCGAATGCTGTTGGATTTGTCTAATTCCGCTTGAGGGAGAACAAAAGATTATCCTATTTTCCCGCTGCACGATTCTGTCCACAGTTGGAATCAGTAATGGTTCTACTGTAGCGCTCCTGAGGAAAGCAACCTCTGGTTTGAAAATCATCGGACAGAAAAAAGCAATGAGAAGGATTCTGCCCCTGATCTCAATGAAGAGCTGCAGAAGCAAGCCCACACTATCCAATGTCTAGCACAGGAAGGCTTGACAGCTCGGGATGTGATTCGGGACTTCATCAAGAACCGAATTAGTCCATCGAGGAAAAGGGTGCACCCTGCTTGGGAGGTGCACTCTATGCAAGATGGAACTTTAGACTATGAACAAGGTAAAATCTTTTCTTGCAGATTAGGAAATTGTCTTCAATCTCTATGTGCTTATTGTATTTTCCAAACAGGGTTTCCTTCTTTTGAGGTCGATAGGCGAACAAACACTCTGTTGAAGCTGTTTAATCTGACCATAGAAGGTAACATGAATGCGCCGAGACCGTAGAGCTTGGTCTGTGGTACTGACAGATTGTTACAAGAAAGACGAAAGGTAAAATCTCCTCTACAAACTTGTATATTTTTTCTTTTTTGGAGCAATAAATAATAGATTGGAATATCTCTTTGATGTAGTTGCTCCTAGGCCAAATAACTAAAATGAAACGGGCCATGGAAGAAGCTAGTTCTTTTGGAGGTCCTTCATCCAAAAAACTGAAGAAAACTCCTTCGAAAGCAAAGAAACCTTCAGCCCCCAGCAAACTTATCCAGAAGAAGGCCACAGGGGCAACTTCGTCGAAGGCTGTTACTTCCAATGTGGCGGCCAAAACGATAAAAGTATCTACTTTTCGCCCTTCTCCAAGTGCAATTGGAAATTACTCATCCATCATACAGTGAGAAGGAAGCGCAGACGAGGAAGACGAGATTCCCCTCATTCTACAAAGAAAGAGGTCCGTAGATACCGTGAATAAGACATCAACGAAGATGTTTACTTCATTGGTATCTCCCAAGAGCGGGGCAATGAGTTCCCTGGGACTCAATTTTATGTAACAAGAAATTACCTTTCTAGCTACATGTGAATACATTCTAATGTAATCATGACCTACAACATCATTAATGAATACACAAGCCGAGCCCATCTCCTACAGATGCTGCATCAACTCCAAATGTTGATACAACCATTGCAGAGGAGAATACAACTCCTACAGTTGAAATTGCAGCGATACCTAAAGTTCTAGGTGCTGCAGATGCAACTGAAACCATCATTGACGAGGTGTTCCAAGATATTCCGATAAATCCAGTCAATGATGTGGGAACTGATGTCACGATTGCGACCTTAACCATGGGGGCAAGTGAACAAGCAGGAACTTCTACTCCCCATCTGGTGAAAGAAAATGTTGAACCAGCAGATCTAGTTGTTGATTCCTCGTATCCTGCTTTAGAATTGAATTTGCAAATCATTGAGCAGGTGAGAGATGACTCAGGATCCGAGATACTTCTAAAGGATCTTATTGAGGTAAGGATTATCTTCACCGCAATCTTGTTTATTATTTTTTATCAGAATAACATCTTCAAATATTTGTCCTCTTGTAGAATTCTACCAGACATTTGACCTTGGGAAATTTGTTGATTGACCAATTTAAGGTCACAGTTGAAATGCAGCCAACTAGAACAGTAAGTATCTTGCTCTTAAAATTCACTCTTCTACGAATCAAAATGAACTTTCTTGTTATTGCAGGAAAAGCTCTGTCTTGACGAATGAGGTTGCCAAAGAGCGCTTCGACAAGGAGACAGCCATAACAAAATCTTTAGAGGAAAAAATTAAAAATCTTGCTACAACTCTGTCTTCCTTGGAGGAGAATAAAAGCTTATGTGCTTCTCTCCAAAAGGAGAAAGAAAAGCTACAACTGGACTTAACTTTTAAGTTCATTCTCGTAGAATTAGCCATTGTGTTTTATGAACTTATAAAATCATTTTCTTTTCTTCTGACCAGGTCAAAAAGAAATAAATTATAAACTGTCGGGGGAAATCTCCGCGGAACTAAGTCCAGGTAAGTTGTGTCATGGTTGCCCGGGGACATGGCCTCCGGGGCCTCCCCGGACGCCCCTTTTGGCTCCCGGGACGGGGCCTCCGGTGCCCTCCCGGGCGCCGCCTTTTGCCCGGGGACTTGGCCTCCGGGGCCTCCCCGGGCGCTGCCTTTTGGCTCCTGGGACGGGGCCTCCGGTGCCCTCCCGGGCGCCGCCTTTTGCCCGGGGACTGGGCCTCCAGGCCCTCCCCGGGCGCCGCCATTTGCCCGGGGACGTGGCCTCCGGGGCCTCCCCGGGCGCCGCCTTTTCGCTCCCAGGACGTGGCCTCCGGTGCCCTCCCGGGCGCCGCCATCCACCCGGGGACTTGGCCTCCGGGGTCTCCCCGGGCGCCGCCTTTTTGCTCCCGGGACGTGGCCTCCGGGGCCTCCCCGGGCGCCGCCATTTTCCCGGGGACGTGGCCTCCGGGGCCTCCCCGGGCGCCGCCATCCACCCGGGGACGTGGCCTCCGAGGCCTCCCCGGGCGCCGCCTTTTGGCTCCCTGGACATGGCCTCCGGTGCCCTCCCGGGCCTCATCACCCTCCTGAAGGTAAAGTCTCGAACTGTTTGTCACGTGCAGGTCACGCGAGGGGCGCCTCGGGAACTAGCGACCACCTGTCAAGCATCCAAGGCGTTTGACCGGGAGAAGGACGGTCCTGCCCTTCAATCCGACGGTGGCTTCCGGGGTAGTTTAGGTTTTTTGCTGCTTTTTGGGGGCTATAAATAGCCCTTGTACCCCTCTGTTGTAAAGGATCGATTCACTTATTGGAATAGCTAAACTCACAGGCGTGCTCCGGAAGCCTCTCCCCCGGAGAGAGCCTCCCCAGCCGACTCCGGTCGGGAGCGCGTCGACAGGACTAGGGCCCCCACCGGGACCCGAACCTGTATAAACCCGTGTGTCATTCTTTGTGCTTGTCCGGCAGGGGAGGACCGGTCATCCGGTCAACCCGCGCCGCGTAATCTTCCCAAGGATCACTCTCAAAACCTGCCGGGGTATTCGCAATACCACGACAGTTGGCGCCGTCCGTGGGGACTCGTGACAAGACGCCATGGCTCCCCCAAGAACAAGGGCTCGCACCCTTCCCGGTGACCCGGGTCTCAGAGACCCGGAGCCGTCCGCCTCGGACACTGCTGTCCCGGCGGACCCTTCCAGAGGCGACCTGGCCCAGGTACCGCCTCCCTCCTTTCCTCTTAACTTAGGTGCTTCCACCTCCAGGTCGTTCCCGGTGACCACGGGGACCTCGGCCGGGACAAGCGTCCCCCCGACGGCTCCCCCGGCTCCCTGGGACGCCCTGCTCGAAGTTCTCGTGGAAGGCCAGCTCCGCGCCCAGCGCTCTATGGACGAGCTCCTTAGCGTGTTGGCGCGGCCTCCGGCCCCCACGTTTGCGTCGCACCCATATCCGGGGAACATGCCCCCGTTTATGGGTTACCCGGCGGCCCCTCCGACTTCGGGGGGGTTGTCCGCCCCGTATGATCCTGCCGGGGGGTTCCCTCCCCCTGCGGGATACACGCCCGGACCCTTCCCGGCACCCGGGCCCGTCCCGGTGCCGGGAGGTTATTTCATGCCAGGGCCCTTCGTGGCACCAGGGGGGTACCCCGTCCCCGGCCTGATCCCGGGGCCGGGAGCCCACTTCTTGCCGGGAGTTTACCCTGCGCCGGGAGCCAGTCCCGCCCCCCGCGTTGCGTTTACCGCACCGGGGGCGGTCGACAGAGCAGCCCCCTTGCCGCAGCAGACTTCCCCTCGCATGGGCTCCCCGGTTCCGGACGCCGCCACCGGGGCTCCCCCCTCGCCGGTTCCGGGTGTTACAGGGCCTGCCCCCTTCCCGGTTCCAGTCGTGGCCACTGGGGCCCCCTCCACTTCGATTCCAGGCGTCGCCGCGGGCCCCCTCCCCGGTTCCGGACGATACAGGGGCTTCCCCCTTTCCGGTCCCGGGGGTCATCGCAGGGGGCTCGCCCCAACCGGCTCCGGAAGCTACAGCGCACGAGCTCCCTCCCTCGGCGGGACAGGTCCGTTTTGCCCCGGGGGGGTCGAGCGAATGCGTTCACCAGAGCGCGGGGAAGAACTTCCCCCCGGCCGCGGGCGCGGGGAGCCTCGCTCTGGCACGGGCCGGGGGAAGAGACCCGCTGAAGAGCCCACCTCTCCTGCGGAGAGCCCAGACGTCCGGGAACTCAGTCCCGGTCCGGAGGAAAAGCGTCGCCACCGCCATTCTGGCGGACCTCTCGGACCGCTTCCAGACTCAGACAATGAAGGTCCCGTGAAAGAAGATAGAGACCGGGGCTCTCCCCGGGAAGTGCAGGGGGCCAACCAGCCCCTGTGCCGAAGACTTCGCAGCATCCGGTGGCCGCGGCCCTACCGACCGCCACACATCGAACATTATAACGGCGAGGCAGAGCCTTACGAGTTTGTGCAGGTCTACTCCACTGCTATCTCCGCGGCCGGGGGGGACGAGTCAGTACAGTGCAACGTCTTCCCCCTTTACCTCTCCGGCATCGCCCGCTCCTGGTTCTACCACTTGAAGGCCGGCTCCATCAAGTCTTTCTCGCAGCTCAAGCGGGAGTTCTGTGCCAACTTCCAGGGGAACTACGTGCGTCCCCTGGACTCCTAACAGCTGTATACTGTCCGGCAGAGGACTGGGGAGACCATCAGAAGCTTCTTCAAGCGCTTTGCCCAGGTGAAGAGCAAAGTGGCCCACGCCCCCGACTCTACGGTCATCGAAGCCTGCAAAAGCGGCATCCTCCCGGGGGAGCTCCACCGAAGGCTCTCCCGGAGCTGCCCCTCTTCCGCGGACGAGCTCTTCAACGTGCTCGAAAAGTACGCTCGGGCGGAGGAAGACGATATCTGGAAGAAGACCCAGGGGGCTCCCGCCCCCGCCGACCGGGGGGCCAGGGATCCCCCCAAACGCTCCAGGCAAGGGGGGCGTAGCGAGCCACGGCCTCGGGACACCTTTGTCCTCGAGGGCGGAGGCGGCTCGCGCGCCCCCGAGGACCAACCATGCCTTCCCCAAACCAAAGGGCCATGGGGGAGGACAGTCTTCGCGCGGCCGAGAAGGCCCCGCGGGCAGAAGGCGGGAAGGACGTGGTGCAGCCTCCACAGGTCCAATACCCACGCTACCCGAGATTGTAGCCAGCTGCTGCAGCACTTTGTGGACTTCCTCGACCAGCGTGAGCAGGGGGGGGACTCCGGCCTCCTTGCTCCCTCGGCCAGCTGTTCCGGCCCTTCCCGCTCCCACGGGGGGTCAGCAAGCGCAGGAGGGGGAGCCTTCGGAAGCTCTCCCCTTTCAAACTTCGCAGCGGCGCATCAACGTCATTGTGGGAGGATCTGCCTCCGGGCGGGACTCTAAGCGCCAGCGTAAGGAGTACGCGCGCGAAGTCAAGGTTGTGGGGGTGCTTCGCACGTCCTCGCCACCAAAGTGGTCGGACGTCCCCCTCACCTTCACGACAGAAGACGCGCGGGGGGTTCGCTTCCCCCACGACGACGCGCTCATTGTCTCCGCAACCATCTACAACTGCCATCTGGCCCGGATCCTGGTGGACGGCGGGAGCTCCGCCGATGTCTTATTCCTGAAGGCCTTCAAAGAAATGCAGGTGGATGAGAAGCTCCTGTAGCCTGCTGCCGGGCCCCTACAAGGCTTTGTCCCGGGGAAGGCGATCCACCCCGTGGGCAAGGTAGATCTTCCAATGACCTTCGGCACCCCGGAGAACTACCGGACCGAGCTGGTCAGCTTCGACGTGGTAGACCTCCCCTCCTCCTACAACGCGATTATGGGGAGGACGACAATCAACCGGCTGGGGGCTGCCACCCATCAAAATTATCTCTGCATGAAGATCCCCGGGCCGCGCGGTGTGATCAATGTCCGGGGAGACCAAGACATGGCCCGTGCTCTATACGAGCGCGCTGCGGCCACGATCGGAAGCGTCAACCTCATAAAGACGCCCGGGGGGGAGGCTCCTCCCCCGGAACTAGATGCTGCTGCGCCACCGCCCGTGAGGCCCCTACTCAAGCCGCGTCCGGAAGGGGGCCTCTGGAAGGTCCTGCTGTCCCCGGGCAACGAAGACAAAACCGTCCGGATCGGGGCGGAGCTCCCCCAGGAGCACGCAGCGCAACTTGCGGCTTTTCTGCGCGAAAACTCCGATGTTTTTGCGTGGAAGCCGTCAGACATGCGGGGCGTCGCCCGGGGGGTCATTGAGCACAAGCTTGCAGTAGCCCCCGGTCACCCCCCGGTCAAACAGAAGCTGCGGAAACTCTCCCTCGAGCGCCAGGAGGCAATCAAAGCGGAGATCGCCCGGCTCCGAGAGGCGGGGTTCATTCGAGAGGTCTTGCACCCCGAGTGGCTCGCGAACCCCGTCCTCGTCAAGAAATCAACCGGCAGGTGGCGGATGTGCGTAGACTTCACCGACCTTAATCGCGCCTGCCCCAAAGACAACTTCCCGCTCCCGCGGATTGATCAGCTCGTCGACTCCACTGCGGGGTGCGAGCTCATGAGCTTCCTAGACGCCTACTCGGGCTATCATCAAGTCCGGATGGCGGAAGGGGACGAGGAAAAGACGAGTTTTATTACTCCCCTCGGAACCTTCTGTTACGTCCATATGCCCTTCGGGCTCAAGAACGCGGGGGCGACCTTCCAGCGCCTGATGACACTGGTTTTCAAAGAGCAAGTCGGCCGCAACGTTGAAGTCTACGTAGACGACGCGGTTGTCAAGAATCCCCGCGCAACCTCCCACATCGACGACCTGGCTGAAACCTTCCGGAACCTCCGCGCATTCGGGCTCAAGCTGAACCCGGAGAAGTGCGCCTTCGGGGTGCGCGGGGGGAAGCTCCTAGGTTTCCTCGTGTCCCAACGGGGCATTGAGGCAAACCCCGAGAAGATCCGGGCATTCCTAGACATGCCCCCGCCGCGCTCCGTCAAGGATGTCCAACGGCTCTCCGGCCGCCTAGCCGCACTCAGCCGCTTTGTCTCCCGGTCGGGGGAGCGGGGCCTCCAGTTCTTCAAGATCCTCCAGGGCTCGAGGGGTTCCGCTGGACCCCCGAGGCCCAGGAGGCGTTCGACGACCTCAAGAAGTACCTCACGAGCCCCCCAATGCTCATGAGTCCATCCCCGGAAGAGCCCTTGCTCCTCTACCTCGCCGCGACCCCCGTCGCCGTCAGCGCGGTCTTGGTGAAGGAGCAAGGGGGGCAGTAGCGTCCGGTGTACTACGTGAGTGAGGCCCTCCAAGGAGCCAAAACTCGGTACACGGAAATGGAGAAAATTTGCTACGCCCTCCTCATGGTGTCCCGGAAGCTTCGGCATTACTTCCTGGGGCACCCCATCACCGTCCCGTCGTCCCTCCCCCTTGGGGAGGTACTGCGGAACAAAGAAGCCACCGGCCGGATCGGGAAGTGGGGGGCGGAGCTCGCCCCCTTCTCCCTGTCCCTTACCGGCCGCTCCGCCATCTAGTCGCAGGTTCTCGCCGACTTCGTCGCAGAATGGACTCCCGCCTCTGGGTCCGGGGACGAAGATCTCCCCGTGCCACCCCGACGCAGTGATCATTGGACCCTTATGTTCGATGGGTCGCTGTGTCTCGCCGGGGCTGGCACGGGAGTAGTCCTCCGGAGCCCCGAGGGGAAGGAACTCGAGTACGCCGCGCGGCTCGAGTTCCCCGCAACCAACAACGTCGCCGAATACGAGGCGTTGCTCCTCGGGATGCGCCTTGCGCACTCCCTGGGGATCCGGCGCCTCCTAGTCAAGGGAGATTCTCAGCTCGTAGTTTGCCAAATGGACAAGTCTTACCTGTGCCATGACGCAAACTTGAGTCTTTATTTGCAAGAAGTGCAAAAGATGGAGAGGCATTTCGACGGCCTCGAGGCCCGGCATATCCCACGAAGGGACAATGACCGGGCCGACGCCTTGGCCCGGGCGGCCAGCGCCCGGGAATCGCTCTCAAAGGGGGCTTTCCTGGAGATCATCACGAAGCCCTCAGTGGCCTCCCCGGACACGGGCGACGAGCCCCACGTCCCGGAGGTCGCCGAGATCACCCGGACTCCGTCCTGGATGGACCCCCTCATCTCCTTCATAAGGGAGGAGGGGGACCCTCCCAGTGAGACCGAGGCTAAACGTCTCCGGGCTAAAGCCCGGGCATATCTCCTCCTGGAGGGAAGGCTCTACAAGCGGGAGGCTTCCGCCCTCCTGCGCTGCCTCCCCCGTCCAGAGGGACTTTAGCTTCTCGAAGACATCCACGCGGGGAGCTGCGGCTCCCACCTAGCCCCGCGTGCCATCGCAGCCAAGGCCCTCCGGCAGGGTTTCTACTGGCCCACGGTCATGCACGACGCGCGAGACCTCGTCTCCGCGTGCGAGGCATGCCAGAAGATGGCCAAGGGCTCGAACCTCCCCCCTATAGCGCTGCAGACGATCCCCATTACTTGGCCCTTCGTGCGCTGGGGGATGGACCTCCTAGGGCCCTTCCCCCCAGCGCCCGGGGGATACAAGTATGCGGTAGTCGCAGTCGACTATTTTACAAAGTGGGTTGAGATGGAGCCTTTGGCCAGCATCACGTCCCGGGCCGTTCAGCGGTTTTTCTGGAAAAACGTCGTATGTCGTTTTGGTGTCCCCCGGGAAATCACCGTGGACAACGGGACCCAATTCGACTCGGCTTATTTCCGGGAATTCTGTGAAGGCCTGGGGCTCGTTATCCACTTCGCCTCCGTAGCCCATCCCCGGAGCAATGGGGCTGTCGAGAGGGTTAACGGCATGATCCTACAGGGATTGCGCCGAAGACTCGAGCAAACCGCTTCTAAGCGGGGTGCATGGGCAGGGGAGCTCCCTAGCATCCTCTGCTCCATGCGCACGACCCCGTCCCGGGCAACGGGGCGTACTCCCTTCTCCCTAGTCTACGGGGCGGAGGCAGTCCTCCCCCCGGAGATTGGCTTCCGGTCACTACGGGTGGAGCTCCTGGAGGGAGCCACTCCCTTAGCATACCAGGCCAACGAGGCCAACCAGCGCCTGGAGATCGACCTCGTGGAGGAGGAACGCGACCGAGCGCTCCTCCGCCACGCCATCTACGAGCAAGAGATGGCGCGCGCGTATAATCAGCGCGTGCGCGAGAGAGCTTTCCGCCTTGGGGACCTTGTCCTCAAGCGCGTGACGGACCCCCAGGCCCAGGGTAAGCTCTCCCCCAAGTGGGAGGGCCCCTACAGGATCTCCGCGGTCCTGGGCTCGGGGGCCTACAAGCTCTCCAACCTCCAAGAGCAGGAGCTGAAACACACGTGGAACTTGCGTTTACTTCGCAAGTTCTATGTTTAGCCTTACGGGCATGTCCCCTCCCCCGGGGCGTTCATGCCGGAGGGGGAGGAGGGACACTGTATTTTCCTCCCCTTTCGCGGCTTCGCAGGGGGAGGCCCTGTACTTCATTTCATTAGCAATACATAGGTCTTGCTTTGCAAACTGTCTCATTGCAAGTCTTTCTCATTACCGCCCTTAGCGGCGATGCCCTCCCCGCGAGGAAGCCCTCCCCGCGAGGATGCCCTCCCCGCGAGGATGCCCTCCTTGTGAGGATGCCCTCCCCACGAGGAAGTGGGCCAGCCCCAACAAGTCCCTACAACGGAGCCTGCACTCCCGTAGGGCGGCTTACGATCAGCCCTCGTGGACTGAGGGTGTAAGCGGCAACCCGGTCACAGTGGCCGTGGTAACGAGTCACTTTGGGAGACTAGTCCCCTGCCCAAACACTCAAGTCCCGTCTTCGGGCATTTCCTCCTCTGGGAGTCGACGTTATTCCCGGCTCCCCGTTTTCACGGCGACCGGAAGATCAGCCCCTTGCGGCTTGATTGGATCTATCTTCCTCCTCCGGGAGTCGACGTTATTCCCGGCTCCCCGTTCTCACGGCGACCGGATGAATGCCACCCGGAGACCCTATTCCCGGCTCCCCGTTCTCATGGCGACCGGACGATTGTCTCTCGGAGAAGTCGGATTTCTCGGGCATTTCCTTCCCCGAAGACCCTATTCCCGGCTCCCCGTTCTTACGGCGACCGGACGAGTGTCTCCCAGGAAGCTCGCCTTTGGAAATCCCATCGGGTTCTCTTGGACATTCCTTCCGCCCAAGGCCTTATTCCCGGCTCCCCGTTCTCACGGCGACCGGATGATTATCTCCCAGAAGGTCTTCTCCTTGAAAACCTCGCTTTAAAATTTTCTAACTTAGAAAATTTCCTATGCTACAGGTAACTTCTATCCCGGGGGCCTTGTTACCCCCACAGCGCGCGGAGTTATCCTCCGGCCTGCTGTGGGCGGGGGGGATAAGGAACCCCCGGGTGTCGACCGCACCGCCCACGAGGAAACTTAGCTCATCCTTGTTAAGATGAGTCATCCAGACCATCCAAGAAGAAAAAATAAAAGAGGCGCAGTAAAAGGAAACAACAAAAACGCGCTTTATTGATCAGCAAACCCGGAGGACATCTTCCCCCTCCGGTGGGCTTCGGAAATGATACAACCCGGGTTCTAACCCGGGGGATTCTCTAAGCCCTAAGGCTCCTACGCCTAATACTCCCGGAGGCTCTCCGCTAGCTCCCGGGTCAAGTCCCGGTACAACGCCCGCACGCGGCGCCGAGCGTCCCGGAGCACATCTTCAGGCCAGAACTCGTAACCCGCCGGTGGAAGTATCAGGAGGGGAGGGATCATCCGGAGTCCCGGTCGTGGAGGGGACAATTCGGCACGATGATTATCAAAGTTATCCAAGTGCCACTCCGCGCGCCACCTCAACCGGATCGGGTCCCGGACACTATCCTCGCCGCGATTCCCGGAGAGAAAGCTTAGCAAAATCAAAGCCGCTTGGGTGTCCCCCGGGGAGCCCCTCCTGGACCTTCGCCTGGGAGCAACCTCCCGGGAACCCTGGTAACAGTAAGTTCAATTCAAAGACTTAGAAAAAATTCTCACTTCATTGCATTAAAAATTTTTGTACAAGTGCCTGGGGCTTCTTCTAAGAAGCTACCGGAATTAAAATCCTAAAACAAAAAAGGGCCCTAGCTAAGACCCGGGGGGAGGCTCATACATGTTCATTGGCGTCCTCCCCCTGGGGGGCTTCCTCCGAGGCCGGGGCTGGGGCGTCTCCTACCGGAGGCGCCGGAGCCGGGAACCACGCCCGGATGATCCGGTCATAGAACCCTCCGGCGAGCTGCTCGACCTCCCGGTGCGAAGGCTCGAAGGAGTCCGGGAAGCTTCGGGGGATGCGGCCCCCGATCGCCCGGGCGCCGACTGTAACACCCCAGTTTTTGACTATCTTTTCTGCTAACGAATCAGCATACCTTCTTTGGAAACCCTGATATGTTAACCCTATCTTGATCTTGGGTATGCCACTACCTTAACCTAAAAAGTTGGCTGCTAAACTTCATTGACCAGATCGTTTTCACATTTCAGTCCAAAGGTGTTTCAATTTAGTCCTCTTCAGAAGTTTCACAAAGCCCAAAAAGGCTAGAAGTCCCAGATCACCTCAAAATCCAAATCTGACCAAGTGATAACCTTTCTTTCATTTTTCTGAACATTTTTCCCTTCTGGAAGAATCCCAGAATCTCGACCAAAACCCTAGTTTCAGCCTCGACAAAAGTTCAAACCCTAATTACCCTGTTTTACCCTGTTTTCGATTTTTGTCAAAACCACCAGATGTTATCGGATTTCATCATTTTTCCTGCTAGATGAGTCCAAGACATTTAGTAGCACTCATCTGCAAAATCAGAATTCAAATCAGCCCTTCAGATCTTCAGAATTGCAATTAGGCCCAAACTCCCGAGCCAAAACCTTCACAGATCAGTCCAAATCATTGCAAATAGGTCCAAAGTTCACAACCAGGTCCCTGTGAAGTTTTCAACCAGCAACCGCCAAATTGCCGCGCCGTTGAACTCATCGCCGGCGAGGTTCGCCGCGCTGCCACCTCATGGCCACGTAGCCACCAGCCGTGCGCAGCTGCACCGCCACCGTGGAGCGCTCAAGCCCCACCGTGCCACCTTCTTCCCCGCGCGCGCGTGCTGCTGCTGCTGCTGCTGCCAGGAGCTTCATGCCACTTGGCTGCCATCCCGAAGATCATCGCCACCACCCCCTGACCAAATCCTGATATCCCGCGATTCACCGTCTCTGGCAGAGCCCCGCCGTGTCCCGAAATACCTCGATGACCGCCCCAGCGCCAGAAGAAAATCCCTCCGGCGATTGCTGCTGCTCCCGAGAGCTTCACCCGCGGCTATATAAGCCCCCCCTTGCCCAGTGTTTCTTCACACACCATTCCACAACTTCAAACCGTAGCTTCCTTCACCAGAGAGTAGTCGAGTTCCTCAGCGCCGCCGCGAAGCTCATCTTCTCCGGCGAGCAGTCCCTGAAGCTCACGGCGCCAGCTTCGCCCGAAGCTTCCCCCTCCAAACCAACGCCACCAGTAAGCTCCTTTCATCCCCCTGTACGTTTCATAGCCATCAATTGGTCCCCGGCGCACCTCAACGCCGGCAATCACCAGAAAACTGAAAAACCCCTGTTCCCGCAATGCCTAACGATTTAGCCCGAATTAACCTTCGTGCCAGTGATAGGAATTGACCAGTGCACCCAATTGAGCAAGCCTGTAAGCTTAGATTTTGAATTTGAGCAGAGATCATGGCCTTTCCGAAGTTTGCGCACCACCAGTGAGCTGGTCCTCGTCGCCAAGCTTCTCCGGCCACTTTCCGGCCGATTCAACCCCGCAAATAGATCCCTCACCTCACCCTCTCACTCCCTGAGCAAGGAATCGAGCTCAAACCTCTTAAATCAGAAACGCCCAATCTGGAGGTTGTCTTCTCCAGCGCCGGTCGCCGGAATTTATCCTCGGCCGATCTAGCCTCGCTCACCTTGTCATTTAGATAGATCTCAACCCCCTGAGCAATTTTGTCTACTAGCCCGACCTCTGAATCGACCTGAATCAAAAGTTATAGCCATGCCAAGGTTGCTGTCCAGTGGCTCAGTTCATGTCCAGGCCACCGTGTTTGCTCACCGGATTTGGCCACCCTCCGGCCACTTTCAGCCCTTGAGCCTGTTGAGAGTTTTGTAGCTGTTATCAATGCCTAAACCCCAGACAAAGTTGTGCATCATTTGGAGCTCTAGATCAAAAGTTATGCAATGCCCTAGTTTCTAGCCATGTCTAACACTATGTCAGTGCATGTCCACCTGTGGCATTGGATGATTTAGACTTGTTTCTTTTGAGCAATTGAAATGCCACTTTGTCCACTAAGCCTTTTGAGCCATGTTCTACAATATTCCCTACTATCACATCTCCATAAAACAAACCTAGAACCGATTTAGGGCAATGTCAAGCCATGAGTCGAATGTCAGCCCTTCGACATTCAAGCCCTTTGAACCCATCTCTTCGACCAATGTCAAGTGACCTTGTCTAAACCAATTCCCCTGCATGCATGATGTATTTATGTATTATTTTCTAGTGCTTGTGTGCTTATATGGTATGTATGTGTTTGTACCCGTCGTGGAACCAGACGTTGAAGGAGCAGAGGAGATCCCTGAAGATTCATTTGAGCAGCTAGACCCGTCACTGCAAGGCAAGTCTCAAACCCTTGATCATGTCTCACCGCTATTTTGAAATGAAGTATGTTAACTGTTTTCCAGTGTATGCATGCCTTAGATTCAAATAAGAATTATGTTTCAATAAAATGACTAGATATGACCTAAATGATTGTAAAGCCCCTTTTGACATTGAATATCCCTGCACCCTTGTTACCCTAGATTATCATGCTTAGGCTATGCTATGCTCGATGATTATATGATAAATGTTGAGTGGTCACATATGAGAAAAGCATGTTCAAGACCCCTTTTTGTGAAAGAAAATGTGATTGGAATCGATAGTGAGGATGGTTTGATTGGATGGTGCTGTGTGCGCACTGGGAATGTGAAAGACTCCTCACTAAAGATTCATAAGGACTAGAACCTTGTGTTGTGCTTCTATGCGGCATGAAAAACGTACCAACCACCTGCCTGTTTATGGGACGGGCGCAACTTAGTAGCTTTCTTTAGTGTTAGCTTTTCCCTGCAATGGCTGTCGGTCCAGTTTCTTGCGAGAACTGGTGGGCCGCAGAAGGCCACGAGTGATGTGAGTTCAGAAAAATCATGAGAGGAAAAGGTGGAAAGAAGGAAGACGCCCTAAGCCAGATTAAGTCGTGCGCGACTGTAATCAAGAGAGGCTATGTGTCTTGCGAGAACATAGGCCCAGGCTAGGAAGTAAGGCAGTGGGGAGGACCCACAACGGTACTTGAGACTTAACTGTCTATTTACCGGGCAAGGAAATAGTTAATACTAGGACTGTAAATTGTTGTGTCATCTCGGCCTTGTCACGTGCGTAAAAGTCGTGTCGACGATTCGGACTCGGAGTCCTCAGCCGAACTTATGCAGAATTTGTAATTGTGAGACCTTTCAAGATGACCCTCCGGGAAGGTATGCTGAACAATGGTGAACAAGAGCACAGAGAGTTTAGACAGGTTCGGGCCCTCGATGGTGGGAGTAATAGCCCTACGTCCTGTTGAGATTTCACTAAATGTGGTAAAAGATTTACAAATGGAGGGAAAAGTCCTCACAGGCGAGGATTTTCCCTGTAAGAGTGTATAAAGGGGAGCTATAGGAGACTCGTAAGTGTCGCTTAATCTAAGCCGTAGACTTGACTGTTTGAATGATCGAGATATCTTGTATCTTGATTATTCTTTTGAGTCTCGTTCTTCCTTTAATGTCTTGGGGTCCTCCTGATTGATGCTCCATGCCATCCTTTTGTACTGTTTGAAAGGTTGCCATGTGAAGGAAACTGTATCAATCGGTTGCACGGATGGTTGGATGCGGTTTTTGGAACTGCTCTTAACCTCCACACAGGTTAAACACGTGTTATTCATGGATAACTGTATGTGTTAACCTTCTGACGGTTGATTCTCCACGTGTAGGAATCTTCGGGATACTTAGAATATCCTGTTGTATGGGCAACCGAATAGATAGATCCCAAGTATCCTGATCGGCAGATGTTCTGACCGCGGGATATTGGCTGACCGCGCAATATCCCGAATATCCAGTCCGCGTATAGCATACGAACTTCTGACCGCACAAGGCTGTCGGTCTGATCGCACGAAACCCGCGACCTGATCGCGTAAAGCTTGCGACCTCATGGTGATGCCCCTCAGAATAGCTCGAGTTCGCATCACCAGATACACGTCTGGTTCGAACTTGTCTTGAACCAAAAGTTTATTAGAAGTGACCCGGGTGTCAATCCTCGTCAGCTAGCCCCCAAATTCGAAGAAAACGAAGAGATGTGTTTATTTCGAATTTAAAAAACCGTGCATTGGATTTTTAACCCGGTCCTTTAACTTCTCCACTTAGTGGCGCACTAAGTGAAAAACGGTTGGTTTTTCAAGACGGGTTCTGACATTACGTGACGGGTAATGATAACACCGTAGAATTGTTTTTATCTCGAGGTAAAATTATAAATGTCTTAACGAAACCCGAGGTGTCTGGGAGGCGAACCGTCGCCCTGGTGGCTATAAATACCAGACCCCTGGACATATAAAGATCTACAATTTCCCTCTCACGCCTAAGTCTTTTTCTTGTTATCCTGCCTTCTTCCTTTTCACATACTCCTCCCAATGGCAGATCACGATATCATCGAGATTGAGAGTGATGAAGAGGAAGTTGTCGAACAAGGGTCTCAAACGAATGAAGTCCTGTCTCCCTTAAGGAAGAAACCCAAGGTTGACGAAGGATCTTCCAGTGGAACAAAGGTGAAGAACGTAGCGAGTTTCTTTCTTCCTTCAGTTCCTTTGACCCTCCCCGTTCATGCCTCTCGGCAAATTAGGCTTTTATCCTTAGAGAAAGATCCCATCACGTCCAATTCTCCCATTCTTTTGGGTGATCAACATCCTGGTCGGCAAGCGGTGACTATCCCTCGATCAGATGATTGCCATATTGGGTTGGCGAAGCAATCTTCTTATGGGAAGGTTGCTCTTCCACCATATGATGATCTTCCTCCCAAGATGGGTGCATCAACGGGTTATGCACCGGGACAGGTAACAATTCTTCTCCCTTTTTGTTGATAATTTTAGTTAGTATGACTAACTTTTGCAAAATGCAGGAGGTAGGAGGCTCCGGCGATCAGCCTTCTGCTGCTCCATCTCTTCCTTCCGGACTGACCCTTCTGGAAGAGAAGAATGCCCTGGAGAAGAAGACCGAGGAGATGGCCTCGAAGATTCTGCGTTTAGCAGAATGTCTTGATCGATCCCGAGAAGAGGCGCACCATTTCCGTCGAGAGAGGGACTTCGCTCAGCAACAGCGAGAACTCTCTGACTTGATTAGGGACAATAGTGCGTCTGTTGTTAGGGACGATATAGATAGACTTAGGGTAGTTGCTAGTTCCCTGGGGGTTGTCAGTGTAGATCCTACTGACAACAACATGTCCCTTGGGGAACTTTGTAAACTTCTTTCGGAACAGGTCGATGCTTTTATCGACCGTATCCCTTTTGTATGTAAAGAATGTAATAAATAAAGTTTCTTTTGTTCATATGAACATTCTTCATTCCTTCTGTGTGAAATTATGGCCAAAAGCTTAGTCTGCGACCAGTCATACACAGGAAATTTCAGTTCTGCGATTAGAATTGAACTTTAAAAGGTCACCATGACCTCCCCTGATGCCGCGATCAGACTTAAGGCCGCGGTTAGAACTGAATTGCGACTAGAGTTGAACGTTCGGTTAGACCATTATTTTGACCAGAAACGAAGTTGAAAAACATGGCTTTAACCAAACCATAACCCAGTTAGAATATATCCGTACATCAAAATTTGAGTTACATGATATTTTTCATAAAAATGTTCAGGTAAAAAGAAAGGTAAATAACCCTCGAAAAGCCTTAGCAGACTTCTCGAGTTTTAGCCCTTTCAGCTTCCGAAATAAAGAAGTCTTTTTATTTCAGATCCGATACCCGAAACGCTTTTAAGGGGTTTATCACAGAATATCCATTATGGGAAATGAATAAAATATTTAAGAGGATGCTTGAGTGGAACGCTACTCACAGAGGCGTGACTCCTCGAGTCTATAAAAGCAGTAGGTAGCTTCTTGAGGAAGCCATTCAGCCGCGAAAAACCCTTAGAGTTCCCGCCGCACAAAACCCTCATCTTCTCGCCTTCATCTTCCACAAAATCATCGACTTTTTCGACCGATCTTCCTCAAAAAATGGCATCTTGGAGCAGATCCAACCACCATTCTGAGGAGACTTTGGTGGCGTTGGAGAAAGAGGAGATCCTTCCATCGCGGCTGCTGATCAACTGGCGGCCTGCGGAGAAGGACCAAGAAACCCCAACCGTCAGAGAGGGCGAGTTGGTGATCTTTGAGGAGTATCTGCTCTGCGGGTTCCGATTCCCTGAGAGTCGGTTCCTAAAGGACATCCTTGAACATTATGGGTGGGAACTGATCAACCTCCACCCAAATGCGATGCTGATCCTGGCGGTGTTTCAGCATCTTTGCGAGGCCTTCGTCGGAGTATATCCTAGCGTAGACCTCTTCCGACGGTTCTACTTCTCGGCATGGTCGAAGAGCACCAATGCCGCCGGATGCATCTACTTCCGGCTGAGGGACAAGAAGGAATATCCCTCCCCACCTCTGCCGGATTCGGTGCACGGGTGGCACCAGAGGTGGTTTTACTGCTCTCTGCCGTCCGAGAGTAGTTTATGGTTCGAGAACTCGCGGCCAGAGAAGTCAAGCGAGTTGGATGCTCCCCCGGCGCTGGGCGCGGAGCACCTGAAGCACGCCGAGGTGATTTTTCACTTGATGGGTCAAGGGTTGACAGCGAGGGATGTCATCCGAGACTTCGTGAAGAATCGAGTGAGCCCTCTGCGCGAAAGGGCTCATCCTGCTTGGGAAATCAAGTCCATGGTGGATGGAACCCTGGACTACAATGAAGGTACTCAATCTTTTAACACTGTGCTTTGTCATTTCTGAAATTTATGTTTTCTGACTTGAATTTGGGAACAGTTCTGCCCTCAGCCGAAATTGAGAGGCGAACTAATTCCCTCCTTAGGACCTACAATGCTGATGTAGAGGGCCCTAAGGGATCACCTCGCCCGCAGAGCTTGATTCATGCCGGTGATGACCTTAGACAGGAGCGCCGAAAGGTAATTTCCTTGTCCGGCTTTGGTTCTGCAGGTCTTGTGTGTGTCCAGCGCTAATCCATTTTAATGGACTGTGAACCAGCTCCTAGGGAAGTTTGCTGATGCAACGTTCCCAAGCGAAAATGTCGGCTCTCTGCGGAAGCCGACGGTGAAGAATGTGAAGAAGGTCTCTCAGAGACCCAGGACAAAGAGTCCTGCCCCCAAGAAAACCAAGCTGAACCCTGGGGAGGGGTCTTCACGAAGCATTCCTCGTCCCGCAAGAAAGACTGCGGTAAGATATCGCATTCCTTCTTCTTTTTCAGGCGCGACATGGAATCACTTCTTCGTCGTACAGGGAGAGGGGAGCGAGGAGGAAGAGGACGATGATGTGTCTCTAGTCATCAGAAGGAAGAGGACCGGGGAATCCCCTGCTGGTGACGCCTCAAGCTGTCCTGTAGGGACCACAGCTACCGAAGAGGTGGCTGTGGCTGACCCTGCGACCACCGAAGATCTTGTGGTCGCGGGTGACCTTCCAATTCCTGAAGCCCCCGAGGTTTCAGGATCAATTATCTCTGCTTCCCTGGTCGAAGGAACGACTAAGGTAAGGAATCTTTTCGACCATTCCTTCTATGACTCTTTCTGCACATTTGATAAGTTAATGTACATACAAGGAGGAGAGCTTCCCCCTGGGACCACTGGGGGTTCCAGGGAGGAAAATCCTCCTCCTCTGCGGACAGAGGAGGAGGTAAATGAACAAAGGCCGGCTGTGACGGTCCCAGCAACTCTGGAGTCGCCAAGGCCTTCGGATACAGCCCTACCAGTTAGTCCGGTGGCCCAGGTAAAGACCTTTCTATGTGTTTTTATCTTTTTTCCTAGGAATGTGCTCGTAACAGAACATTTCCAGGGAGGTGCTGCCTTGTTTACAATAAGGAAGGCGAGAACCGGAGACGGCTCTCCTTCGCAAGGGGAATTTTCCCAGAAGTCCCAGGAACGAATGGGATTTCAAATAAGGTAAGAACTCTTACTTGACAGTAATCTTAGATAAAAGCTGCCTGACCCATTCTTCCTGTTAGGCAAAAGAAGACAGCGCCTAACCCTTCAACCGCCACTGGGGAGGTTGAAATTAGGGCTGATGAGGGAGCCTCTAATGAAGAGCGCTCTGCTCCCGTGGTTCAGGAAGTCGTCCGGACCGCGGGAGGTGAAACAAGTACAGGGACCAGGTCACCACCAGTGGCCTCTGGGGGTGGCGTCCAGCCGGCACTCTCACCTACTGTCCCTGTAGTGAGCGCGTCGGAGGCTCTAGCGAGGATTCCCTCTGAACTGAATGATGCTGTTTTACAAAAGTTTATGAAGGTATAATAAAACTCTGCTTTCGTGCCTGAATTGTACTTAGGACACCTTTGATCTTCTTCTTTGGCACCACAGGGATTATCCTGGCTAATAAGCCATTCGCGTGTTGTGATGGCCAGCACAGAAGCCATTCAAAAAGAACGCGACAGCTTGCGCAGGTGAGTACCATTACCCTCTGGTTAGCATGGGCGCATCTTGGTTGTGATTGCCTTGACTTTGCTGCAGAGAGGTTATATCTTTGAAGAAAGAGGTGGCCAGTTCAGTTTCAATGTTTAAGAAACAAGAAACTGATCTCAACAAACTTCGATCAGAGAATGCTGGTAAGCCGATTCCTGATTAGGAAGACTTGAATCCACAATATGCAACTAATCTCTTCTCTCTATACAGCGCAAGCAGGTCAAATTACGCAGCTCAGTCGAGACAAGGAGATTCTTGAATCCTCGATTCGCCACACCGATCGGGCAATCAAAGAAGTGAGCCTCCGGATCTTCGAAAAACTAAAGGCCGTGGCTGATCTTTTGAAGACCGATGTGGTAGAACCGAGGCAAGACAACCTCAGCATAAGTGACTGGACATCGCTGCTTGCTGCCCAGGCGGATTCACTGCTTGAGTATCTCCCTGGAGATACACGGCGACGCGAAGAGGCGATCAGAACCAGGGTTCGATCAGCCGCAGCAGCCGTACTCAGCCGGGTTCGACTTCACCATGGCCCAGATGCAGATCTGAACGCATTGGTGGGTCCGGTTGAGGTCGAGAGTGAAGAGCTGCTCGATGCAGTCATAGAGGAAGTCCAGCCCCTAGTAGATAGACTCCTGACTGAGCTGGGGATCGAATGATCCTTATTTTTGTAACCAAACAATTGTAATTACAATGCTATGTATGTCAAACTATTTTTTCAAAAGAAAGTTCATATTCACACCATAAGTTTCATACTATAAGTATATTCCTCTAGCCCCCGCCTCTGTTTTGTGAATACTGGAGCCTTAGTATTTTAAGCAGAGGGGAAAACATAAGTATGATGACCAGGGATATGCGCTTCAAGCCGATGGTCAAGATTAAAGTAACATTTTAACCTTATTGCAAACTGGTAGCCACCCAGATGACCGAAGACTAGCCAGATAGTCCCGTGTGCGTTGGGAAACGGCTTATTTAGGATTGACTTATCTGGAAGTGATCATGAGATCGACCAGCGAATCCGGTTGAAAAATGCTGTAATAACCTAACCGCCGGCGATCAGCCCCCAGGTCGAATTTGTATAATTTGGGCTTTAAAGGAAAACACTTATTGTATGAAAATGAGACATGCTTTTTATGAAAAGATGCTAATTGAACAGGAAAAGGGGGTGTGGTACTTATACGTAAAACTTGCGAAGTTGATCGATGTTCCAGGTATTGGACAAAATCCGACCATCCTCCATGGCTAACCGCGCAGATCCTGGCCGCGGCACTGAGACGACAGTGTATGGTCCTTCCCACTTTGGGGAGAATTTATTGCGGTTAGACTGGTCTTGAATTTTTCGTAAAACCAAGTCGCCCACGTTGAGATCACGTGGTCGCACCTTTTTACTGTGATACTTGCGTAGAGCCTGCAAGTATACCGCGGACTTGATCAGGGCGCGATCACGCCGTTCTTCCAGGAGGATGAGATCTTGCGATCGCTGTTCGGATTGGTTGACCTGTTCGAATTGATTCGTGAGAACAGATCCAATACTAACTTCCATAAGCAACACAGCCTCGGCCCCATAGACCAAATGGAAGGGTGTCCCACTGGTGGCTCGACTAGAGGTAGTCCGTAGTGCCCATAGAACAGTATAAAGCTCGTCTGCCCAAGCCCCCGAGCGGGTCTTGAGGCGATCAAAAACACGTTTTTTGATGCCTTGCAATACTTGCCCATTGGCCCGTTCTACGGTACCATTGCTTTGTGGATGTGCCACAGAAGCAAAGCACACCTTGGTTCCAATCTGATCGCAGTAGTCTAGGAAGAGACCGCTAGCGAACTGAGAACCGTTGTCTGTGATGAGATGGTTTGGAACACCAAATCGTGCCACAATGTTCTTGTGAAAGAACTTTTGTGCGGCTGATGCAGTAATATTTCGTACTGGTTCGGCCTCAATCCACTTTGTGAACGTGTCAATGGCTACGAACAGAAATTTGTACCCATTGACCGCTTGTGGCATAGGACCGACGATGTCCATTCCCCAGATCGCGAAGGGCCATGCGAGAGGAATAGTTTGCAATGCATAAGCAGGTTGATGAACCTGTCTTGCATGAAACTGACACTGTGGACACATCTTGACCATAAGCTTGGCATCATCGAGTGCCGAAGGCCAGTAGAATCCCTGTCGAAAAACTTTTCCGACCAGTGTTCGGTATGACGCGTGTGCACCGCATACACCGTCATGTATTTCTTTCAGGAGGGATTTTCCTTCCTCCTGAGATATGCAGCGCATGAATACTCCTTGAGTACCCTTTCTGTACATAACCCCATCTATGAGTTTGTATAGACGCGCCTTTCGAATTAACCGATCGCTTTTGGTTTCGTCCTCGGGTAGAGTCCCATGTTCAAGATAGACCCTCAATGGATGAGTCCAATCTTGTTCCTGACCGAGGTTGGCAACGAAGGCTATTGCCGGATCATCCTCGACCGAAGTCATGATCGAAGGATGGTCCAAGTGTTCAATGAACACTCCTGCCGGAGCGGATGAGCGTGAGGATCCAATTTTGGATAATTGGTCTGCGAGAATGTTGTCCTTTCGCGGGATGTATTGGACTTCGAAGTGACTGAAGTGTTTTTCCAATTTCCTCACTTCCCCCAGGTAATGAGCCATTGTCTCATCGGAGGTGCTGTACTCCTTGTTTACCTGGTTTACGACCAGCTGTGAGTCCCCCCTCACCACTAATCGACGGACTCCGAGGAATTTTGCTGCCCGGAGCCCTGCAAGAAGACCTTCATACTCTGCTGCGTTGTTGGTTGCAACAAAGTGTAGTTGGATGACATACTTAAGCTGTTCGCCCTGGGGCGTAACTAAGACTATTCCAGCCCCCGAGTGTTGAAAACTACGGGAGCCGTCAAAGTACATTGTCCAATAATCGGGGCACTCCAGTTCCTTTGCCAACTGCACGGGTGGCTCAGGGTTGGTCCATTCGACCACAAAGTCGGCCAAAACCTGAGACTTAACCGCTGTGCGAGGGGTGAAGTGGATCTCGAAGGCACCGAACTCGACCGCCCATTTGGCGATTCGACCAGATTTTTCTGGATTTCGGACAATATCCCCTAAAGGAAAAGAGGAGGGTACTGTGATCTTGTGTGCTTGAAAGTAATGTCGTAGCTTACGGGAAGCCATCAGTAGCGCGTAAAGTATCTTCTGGACCTCAGGGTAGCGCTCCTTAGGACCATGAAGTACTTCGCTCACATAGTAGACGGGTCTGTGTACTCCTTCCCTTTCCGCGATCAGAACTGCGCTGACCGCGTGTGGGGTGGCCGCCAAATACAGAAGTAATGGTTCTTCCTTTTCAGGAGACACCAATACTGGCGGACTGGACATATATGTTTTTACCTCCTGAAACGCTTTTTCGGCCTCGTCGGACCACGTGAAGTTATGATGTTTCCGCAAGGCTTTAAAGAACGGTAGTCCCCTTCCGCCTAATCGCGATATGAAGCGACTTAAAGCTGCCATGCGACCAGCCAGGCGTTGAACATCCTTCATGGTCGAGGGCGACCTCATTTGTTCAATAGCTCTGATTTTCTCAGGATTAACCTCAATACCCCTGGAACACACAAGAAAACCAAGAAGCTTTCCTGAAGAAACCCCGAAAGAATATTTCTCCGGGTTCAATTTTATTCCAAAGCGATTCAAGTTACAGAAGGTTTTAGCAAGATCATCCAAATGAGACAATCTTTTGGTGCTCTTTACAACCAAATCGTCTACATATGCTTCGAGATTACGCCCTATCTGGGAAAGAAAGGTCTTTTGCATCAAGCGCTGGTACGTGGAACCTGCGTTCTTGAGACCGAACGGCATTCTGACGTAGCAGTATGTGCCGAACGGGGTGATGAAGGCAGTTTTCTCTTCATCGTCTTCTGCCATGCTAATTTGATGATATCCTGAGTAGGCATCCAGAAAACTCATCAGTTCGCAACCCGCAGTGGAGTCAACCAGCTGGTCGATGCGGGGAAGGGGAAAGTCATCCTTCGGACAGGCACTGTTGAGGCTAGTGTAGTCGACGCACATGCGCCACTTGCCATTTGACTTATGGACCATGACCGGATTGGCGAGCCAGTCCGGGTGATTTACTTCGCGGATAAACCCGGCTTGTAAGAGTTTGTCTAACTCTTCTCGGATGGCTTACCAAGGGATGTCTCCGTTTGGTTAACCTCTCGGCAAAAGGTTTTAAACTGCCTTTTGGAAACGAAAGAGGAGGAACCTCCGAAAATGACATTAACATGATTTTGAGGTACCTGGTAAGCCATTTCTTCGTCTCCGTCGACGTCTCTAATCCCGCACGCCTGCTCTTTAAGCGGTAAGGTTGGCATTGGCCCAGCTCCTTGGTAGAAATCATCCAACTGTTTCAACCAACTCCTGCAGTTTTTGAGATCGTGGCCTGCGGAATTGTGGAGTGGACACCACCTTTTGCCCTCCTGCGGATTAGTTGATTTTTCTGGCTGGTCGGAATCCCGGCCACCAGAAGCAGTTTTACTTTTAAAAGAAGACTTATTACCTTTGGTCGAAGGTGGTTTCTCCGCGACCGCGACCTCACGGTACTGTCCAGAGCGGTTCCTCTTCGACTTTTTTGACTTCCCACCCGGTGAAGACTCCGGCTTTTTGCTTGAATCTTCTTTCCTGGCATCCTTGAAGCCTGGTTGGGGCGGTAGGTCCCCCTTGTCAACCATTCGGTTCCATTCGACTGCCTCGGCTGCATTGGAGTATCGATCAGCCATATCGAACAGATCGGCCACTGATCGAGGAGGGTGGATAAGCAAGTCTTCAGTGAATCTCCGGTATCGAACGGCATGCTTAAATGCCCTGATTACGGAGCCATCAGATATGTTCGGGATGGTATTTCTTACCCCGACAAACCTCTTGACAAACTGCCGAAGTGTTTCGGTCGAAGTTTGCCGCAGTCTATGCAGGTCGTCCTCCTTACCCGGCTTTTGGTAACAATTTTGGAAATTGCTGAGGATGGCATCGCATAGCATTTCCCAATTGTAGATGGAACCCTCAGGCTGATTAAACAACCAGGTTCTAGCCGGTCCTGCGAGGACTATTGGCAGGTAGTTGGCCATGACCTTGTCATCGCCTCCTGCTGCTTGGATGGCAGTAATATAGATCTGAAGGAACTCGGATGGGTTTTGAGTTCCATCAAACCTCTCAATGGCCCCTGGTCGAAACTTATCGGGCCAAACGACTACTCGTAGGCCAGGCGAGAAAGCTTTGCAACCAACGTAAGGACCGTGAACCGTCCTGTGACTTTCGGTCGGGTTTTGAGCAAACTCACGTGATGGCGAGGTTACCCGTGGTCCCAAACGAGAGTGAACGGGGACTCGATCCCTACTACGAGAGTCCTGCATTCGCCGGTATTTGTCCTGTCGGGACGGTACAGGCGGCGGGTAACTCCGCCGGCCAGAGCCAAAATGAGGACCATCTCGATCACGGGAATGTGTCACTGAGCGGGAAGAGGCTGTTGGGGTCGCCTCGGATGCGACCTCGTCCAGTCTTTCCGCCAGGATCCTGTAAAAGGCCGGTCTCTGCGCATCCGTGACCGTAGGAGGAAAATTGCGCATGACTTCCGCGATAGATCGCAGTCGACCATGGGTACTTCTCCTAGGGGCACCAGGTGTTATTGTTTCTTCGTCCACTGGGAAATGCTCCGGTGGTAAGGAAGGAGTCTGGTCGCGTCTACGACCACGCGACCGTCGAGAAGAACTCGGGGCAACATCGTAACGAGCCTGCGCATCTTGAAGAGCCTCTAGGGCAGTTCTGCGTAGTTCGTTGTTCTGTTGCTCGAGATCTTGCTCCTCCTTCTGTTTGCGATCTTGTTCTTCCCTGGCAGCCTGTTGATCCGGAGTTTCTTCCAACAACGTAGCAAACTGCCTAGGGAGAGAGGTCGCCGCTGGGGAGAACATCTCGGTTTGTTCCGAGTCGGACTTGAAATCAAAGAGACGGTGGAGGTTATCAGGGTCGAACCTTCCTGGGCTAACTTCAGGGTCACCATCATACTTTCCCTCAGCGGGATCGCATGACGGGCCGGATTCATCACCTAGCACATTAAGAACCTCTGCGGGTTCTGACCTTGTGCCAGTTACCTCCCGGTCGATTAACATGACTTGGGGAGATGATTCACCCTGTGGAAGATTCTGGCCTTCGACCTCTTCCATCGGAACGGGATCACTTGGAGAAGGCATTGGGATATGAGCATAATCCTCGAGATCAAAATCATTCTCGGAATCATATGCTCCAGCCATGTTTCAGCGAACCTCCAGATTAAAACTAGGACGCCTTGAGAAAGGCCCCACGGTGGGCGCCAGCTGTCGACGATTCGGACTCGGAGTCCTCAGCCGAACTTATGCAGAATTTGTAATTGTGAGACCTTTCAAGATGACCCTCCGGGAAGGTATGCTGAACAATGGTGAACAAGAGCACAGAGAGTTTAGACAGGTTCGGGCCCTCGATGGTGGGAGTAATAGCCCTACGTCCTGTTGAGATTTCACTAAGTGTGGTAAAAGATTTACAAATGGAGGGAAAAGTCCTCACAGGCGAGGATTTTCCCTGTAAGAGTGTATAAAGGGGAGCTATAGGAGACTCGTAAGTGTCGCTTAATCTAAGCCGTAGACTTGACTGTTTGAATGATCGAGATATCTTGATTATTCTTTTGAGTCTCGTTCTTCCTTTAATGTCTTGGGGTCCTCCTGATTGATGCTCCATGCCATCCTTTTGTACTGTTTGAAAGGGTGCCATGTGAAGGAAACTGTATCAATCGGTTGCACGGACGGTTGGATGCGGTTTTTGGAACTGCTCTTAACCTCCACACAGGTTAAACACGTGTTATTCATGGATAACTGTATGTGTTAACCTTCTGACGGTTGATTCTCCACGTGTAGGAATCTTCGGGATACTTAGAATATCCTGTTGTATGGGCAACTGAATAGATAGATCCCAAGTATCCTGATCGGCAGATGTTCTGACCGCGGGATATTGGCTGACCGTGCAATATCCCGAATATCCAGTCCGCGTATAGCATACGAACTTCTGACCGCACAAGGCTGTCGGTCTGATCACACGAAACCCGCGACCTGATCGCGTAAAGCTTGCGACCTCATGGTGATGCCCCTCAGAATAGCTCGAGTTCGCATCACCAGATACACGTCTAGTTCGAACTTGTCTTGAACCAAAAGTTTATTAGAAGTGACCCGGGTGTCAATCCTCGTCAAGTCGCATGAAGCTGATCCGACTTGAAAGCCGAATGATTGGTGGATTAAGGTGGTACACCTTTGCAAAGTTTAAAAAGTATCGGATACTCTGAGCTCCCAGGTCATGGAGTCTGCGCGCTGTGAATTCTATTCACGTCGATGCAGCACAAGTAGCTTTTGGAAGTTTTTCACAAAATCTGAGTAAAGTGGTGACTCATGAAAGACCGCCACACACAACATTTCTGAAAATCTAGCTTAGGATTTCAAAAGCCCCGCTTTCGAAAATAAAGACCTTTCTTCAAAGCTGCATGTGAAAATCTATTATATATTTATACACAGAGCCAAAGAGCTGTTCTTTGAGAAACTCCCCATCATCTATATATATATGCATTGTTACTTGGGACTTGTTGAGCACCATGTGGACAATGTGCTCACCCTTGCTTTTCAAACAAATTTAGAGGAAGGATTCGCCGACCCTGAATCTTATGGTCTTGAACCCAATGTGGAACAAGAAGAAGAAACTGAGGACCCATCTAGTTAAAGGGTGATGAACCAAGGTGGAGTTCGATGTGGAGAAGGCCCATGCAATACCGCCACTGCAGAGAAAGAAGACTGAAGAAGTCCTTTTGTTTGTCATAGCTGTTTTATTTTGTGCCGACCTTTGTGTCGAAAACTCCTTAATTTGTATTAACATTTAAATGCGTCATTTCGGCGCTAAGTTATTGTAATGTTGGTCCTTGTGATCAGCACTTGTTTTTAATTACTCGCATTTTTTATATAATGCATTCTATTGTTGTGAGCTGCAATGTGCCTTTTCTGAGCGCAATCCACCTGGGCGATTGCCACTGGAATCCTCAAATGAGGGTCCCACACCGACCCCCCGGAACTCGACGAGCCCCGCAGCGGTCGCGACGACGGGGATCGCCCGACCCCGCGCCCGAACATCGGCAGCCTCCGGGATGGCGGAGACCTGTGCGTTAAGGAAACGCACAGCCTCCGCGAGAGTTGCCGGCGGCACCTCTCTGCTCCCGGAGCCGAGGCTTACGCCAAGGCCCTCGAGGGCCGTCCGGACGGAGCGGCCCGCGTCCGCCACCGCCCGGACGCTTGAGCTCTCGAGCTCACGAAGCGTCTCCTCCCTTGCCTTGGCCTCCTCCCGGAGGCGGGCGTTGATGGCCTCGGAAATGTGAACCTGGGCCTGGACCCGGGTCAATTCCGCGAGCGCCTCGTCGCGTTCCCGGAGGGCCTCCTCGCGCTGCCCTACGGAAGCTGAGGCCCGGCCCTCCGTCTCCTTGAGCAGCCGGGCGACCCGCTGCTCAAGGCCCCAGGTAACAGCTACCACCTACAAAATACATAAGTTAGAAAAATTTCAAAGTGCAGGGGATAAGCGAAGGTGTTATCGACGGGTTACCTGGGCCCCAAGGGACTGAAGCCCCTCGAAACGCTCATGGAGCGTCCCTCCCGCGACGAAGGCCTGCACCTTCCGGGTGTGCAGGCCCTCCGAGAAGCGGGCGACCTCCCCCGCGGGGAGCAAGGGGGTCTCCCGCCCAGAACCGCCGGTGCGGCCGGCGGGGGGTCCCCGGACCTCAAGGTCCGGTAACTCGGCCGGCGTCTTCGTCGACGAGGTTGTGCCCCCCGAAGACGTGGCCGAGGAGCTCTCGGCGGGAGCCTCCGCCCGGGGGGGAACCATCAAGCCTTTCCCTGCCCCGGGCCGGAAGGTCTTCGGGGCCCCCTCCTCCGGAGGAATCTCGTACACCGAGGGGCTCCCCCCTCGTCCACCGGCCAGACCCGCGGGGGCGAGGCCCCCGCGAACCTCACCTCCAGCCTCTCCGGCTCCAGAGAAGCCGGAAGGGGCGGGAGGAGCTCCACCGCGAGCGGCGACGGGGCGTAGTTCGCCGAGTCGGACGTCGCCCCGCCCGCGGTCGCCTCTTTCCCCCGCGCCTCGACGGGGGCCTTCGGGGGAGGAGGCGTTGCCTCCTTCCGGGACAGTGCCTGGGCACGCTCGCCCCCGGGGGTCTCGTCCCGGGGCTTCGCCAGTGTCGCCGCCGGCGTCGTCGATGGGCCGGGGGTCTTCTGAACCCGGGCCTTCTTGGGCTCCGAGCCCCCGGCCGCCTCCTTCCCCCGTTTATGCGACCCGGGGGTGGGGAGAGGCTTCCTTTCCGGCAGCTTTAACCCGAAGGCCGCCGCTACCAGGTTCTTGGGGGGGCCCTCGCCCACGGCGCGCACGACGCGCTCGTGTTCATCCGCGAAGTACCTCCCCAAGAGGTTCTCCGCCTTCTCCCGCGCCGCCGGGTACGGCCGGACTGCAAGAGGTAAAGAGTTAGTCAATTTCATGAAAATTTTGTAAGAGCAATGCAGCGGGTTCCCAGGGCTTACGTCGCGTCATCGACTTCACCGGGGGCCGCTGCTCGGGGCCCATGCCGATCCCCCTCTTCCCGCCGGTGAAGGGGGAGATCCGGAGGAGAGCCATCTCCTCAGCCGCGTCCCGCATCGAGCGGGTCTTCTTGGAGAGGATCACCTTGCCGAGGAGCTCGTACTCCTCGTCCGTCCACACCGGCGGCTTCGGTGCGGACGACCGGCTGTAGGTGGGGGCCTCCGGGGTGTACACCACCGCGTCGTCTCGGACCCGGAGGTAGAACCACCTCCGGACCCAGTCCCCCCAGTGGTCCCGGGAGGCCGCCGCCGGGTAGTCGATTACTTGGACCGGCAACATCTGGACCATGACCGAACCGAAGGGGGACTTGGGGCCCCCCTTCACCAGGTGGGAGGTCTGCGCCGCCGGTTCGTAGAAGTACCGGAAGGCGCGAAGGTCGGGCTCCTGCCCGGTCGCTGTCTCGAAGAGCCAAATGAAGAGGCCCATCCGGACCAGCGCGTTCGGGGTGAGGTGATTGAGAGCCACCCCATACTCCTTGAGAAACTCCCGGAGCATGGGATGCACCGGGAGCCGGAGCCCCACCTCGATGAAGGCCTCGAAGGCCACGATCTCCCCAGGCCTGGGGCGGGGGGCTCCGTCCTTCTTCACCGGGACTCGGATGTCCCCGGCCGCAACAATGCCCCTCTCGGCCAAGGACTCGGCGTCCTCGGCCGTGAACTCGGACGCCCAGAGGAAATCCGAGGGGATTTCCTCCGGGGGCACCTCCGTGGTCTTCGCTCGACCCTTGGGTGCCATGAGGTTAGTTTTCTTTTTGGTGGCTAACTTTGCAGGAGGCTACTACTGGAAACTCCCGGACGCCTGCTACCGGGAAAAGCTACCGGAAAAAGCTACCGGGAGGGGCTACCGGGAGAGCAAAAATCGTGGGGCTGAGGATTTCGAATGAGCTTCCGGGCCCCCCCCAAGGCCCTATTTATAGGGGCGGGCCGTAGTCTAGATGCACGCCACGTGGCACCCGCGGATCAATCTAGACCGTAGAAGTTCAAACCGTGCGCGGGAAACGAAGGGACGGGCGCGTGAATCGAGGCGCCGGTTCGAACCGCGCGCGCATTTATGGCGAAACGGCGCGGCTTTAAGTATGGGGCACGGAAGCCGAAGCGTTGCGGCTCCGGTAACCTGGCCCGGAGATCTTCCTGGGGACCTGGACCATACCCACCGGGGACTCGAGCATCGTCCCCGGTGGGCATGGGGGGCTGCTGTCGGGGGAAATCTCCGCGGAACTAAGTCCAGGTAAGTTGTGTCATGGTTGCCCGGGGACATGGCCTCCGGGGCCTCCCTGGACGCCCCTTTTGGCTCCCGGGACGGGGCCTCCGGTGCCCTCCCGGGCGCCGCCTTTTGCCTGGGGACTTGGCCTCCGGGGCCTCCCCGGGCGCCGCCTTTTGGCTCCCGGGACGGGGCCTCCGGTGCCCTCCCGGGCGCCGCCTTTTGCCTGGGGACTGGGCCTCCGGGCCCTCCCCGGGCGCCGCCATTTGCCCGGGGACGTGGCCTCCGGGGCCTCCCCGGGCGCCGCCTTTTCGCTCCCGGGACGTGGCCTCCGGTGCCCTCCCGGGCGCCGCCATCCACCCGGGGACTTGGCCTCCGGGGTCTCCCCGGGCGCCGCCTTTTTGCTCCCGGGACGTGGCCTCCGGGGCCTCCCCGGGCGCCGCCATTTTCCCGGGTACGTGGCCTCCGGGGCCTCCCCGGGCGCCGCCATCCACCCGGGGACGTGGCCTCCGGGGCCTCCACGGGCGCCGCCTTTTGGCTCCCGGGACGTGGCCTCCGGTGCCCTCCCGGGCCTCATCACCCTCCTGAAGGTAAAGTCTCGAACTGTTTGTCACGTGCAGGTCACGCGAGGGGCGCCTCGGGAACTAGCGACCACCTGTCAAGCATCCAAGGCGTTTGACCGGGAGAAGGACGGTCCTGCCCTTCAATCCGACGGTGGCTTCCGGGGTAGTTTAGGTTTTTTGCTGCTTTTTGGGGGCTATAAATAGCCCTTGTATCCCTCTGTTGTAAAGGATCAATTCACTTATTGGAATAGCTAAACTCACAGGCGTGCACCGGAAGCCTCTCCCCCGGAGAGAGCCTCCCCAGCCGACTCCGGTCGGGAGCGCGTCGACAGGACTAGGGCCCCCACCGGGACCCGAACCTGTATAAACTCGTGTGTCATTCTTTGTGCTTGTCCGGCGGGGGAGGACCGGTCATCCGGTCAACCCGCGCCGCGTAATCTTCGCTAGGATCACTCTCAAAACCTGCCGGGGTATTCGCAATACCACGACATAAACTGGCATAGGAAAAAATGACTTTGAAGAAAGATATATCCGGCGAGGACTTGATCTAGAAAAGCTTTATAATATCAATCAAAAGATAATGGAAAAGGCCAAGAATGCTACTAGGATATCCGAAGAGGAAAAGAATAATCTGGAAAGGATTATCGATAATTGCAGCATTATTGTGCAAGCTTCTCTCGAGAAACTGAGAGATGTCGCGGACTCTGTTGAGGCGACAATGGTTAATTCTTAGAAGAGTAATCCATCTCTCGAAGAGTCCTGCGCCCTAGTTGCAACTCAAGCTGATTCTCTGGTAGACAATTTCCCAGAGTTTGTGAAGAGATATAAGGAAAGAGTAATCCATCTCTGCTACTTCGTCCATCTTATGCCAACTTAGACATCGCAATGGTCGGGACTTTGATCTGAACTCAATGGCGGAAAATGTCACTTTTGACAATGAGGATCAACTGAATGCAACTATTGCTGAGGTCGTGCCAATAGTTGATAAACTATTAAGAAACCTCAAGCTTGCTTGAAACTTTCCTCTCCATTGTAAATATTTATTTTGACAATGGGAAATAAAGATTCTTTGATGTATTAGTTTATTTATTACCTGAAAAGAAAACAGCTAATAGAGAATGTATATGCATGATTTTTTCAAAAGTTTTAAAAACATAAAGACATATTTAACTTCCATCTAAATGTTATAGTTGTATTCTCCTAGCCCCCTACTGATATTACTAATACTGAAAAATTAGTATAGTAAGTTTAGGATAAGAAACTTGCCTAGTAAACCCCTTATGCGTTGAGAAACGGCTTATAAAGAAATTTTTGAACTAGAGTTTATTATGAAATCACAAGTAGAAACAGCTCAAAGTAAGTGCTAAAGTTTTTTGCGAACTAACAGCTACTCGAATGATTAGAAACATGCTAGTAAGTCTCGTGTGCGTTAAGAAACAGCTTATTTAGAGATGTCTTATCTAGATGCGACCATGAGATTGATTAGCGAATCCACTTTAAACACTGGGATGAGATGATTATCTGTGAGCGAACCTCAAGCATAACTTGAAAAGAATCAAAGGACATCAATAAAGAACACACTTATAACATAAAGTGAAAGAAATATCGTTTTATTGCAGAAAACTATGCTAATTGAACAGGGAAATGATAATGGAAAAACTTATAGATAAAATTTACGCAATTGATCTATATTCCATGAATTGGATAAGACCCTTCCATCTTCCATAGCTAATCGAGCTGATCCTGGTCACGGTATTGAGACCACAGTATAAGGTCCTTCCCACTAAGGGGAGAATTTGTTGCGATTATATTGATTTTGGATTTTTCTTAAAACCAAGTCACCCAATGAAGACTACATGGTCGCACCTTTTTATTGTGATATTTATGCAAATCTTGTAATATGCAGCAGACCTAATCAAGGCTCAATCACACTTTTCTTTGAGAAGAGAAAGTTCATTTGCTTGAGCATCACTTTGATTATCAACATCGAAGTGACTTAGGCGAGCTGAACCAAGTTGAATTTCAACTGGTAAAACAGCTTCTGCACCAAAAACCAGTTGGAAAGGTGTTTCACCTGTAGCTTGACTAGATGTGGTACGTAATGCCCATAAAACTGAGTAGAGCTCATCTACCCAAGCCCCCGAGCACAACTTAAGGCGATCGAAAACTTTTTTCTTGACACCCTGTATTATCTACCCATTGGCACATTCTACTGCACCATTGCTCTGCAGATGAGCGATAGATGTGAAACAGACCTTGGTCCCAATGTTGTCGCAATAATCTAGGAAAAGACTGTTGACAAATTGTGAACCATTGTCAGTAATGAGATGACTTGGGACTCCAAATTGTGTCACTATGTTCTTGTGAAAGGACTTTGCAACAACTGACAAGGATTACTACCCGAGCTAGTCATTTATATATATATATATATATATATATGTATATATATCATGTCTAAGATAGTTCGGATATGATATGATGGCTTGAATTCTATCAAGTACTCTAACCGCAGGGATCATCTTCCAACAACCAGAAGGTTGTGAACTCAAGATCGGATTATGGTCGCAAGCTATGCACGATCAGGATACTAGAGCTTAAGTGGTGACTGAGTCTTCCGGTCACGATTCAAGCATAAGTTAATTTTCTCTCCCACGTTTGAGGACAACCGTTAGGAGGTTAAGATGTGTGGTTATTCATAAACTACATGTGTTAACCAGCAAGGAGTTAAAGATTAAAATGTAGTTATGCAACTGCATGGTAGCAACCGTCCAATCTGCTTCATGTTGGCATCCTTTCGCATAGTATAAAAGGATGAAAATTGTATGGGAGAAAAGAGGAGAGGATCGATCATATACAGATCAAAGACTTGAACAACTCAAGAAATAGACAATAGACAGAAGCATAAGGAGAGATTGTCAACCTCTGTAACAATCTCTCTTCCTCTGTAAACATTCTCATACATAGTGAAACTACCACAGGATATAGGGTTGTTACTCAATCTATTGAGGGCCCAAACTTGTATAATTCTTTGTGTCTCCATTTCATACTTGTCTTAACTTACCTGATAAACACTCTGAGAGGTCTCCACTTCCTACATACAAATCTGCATAAGATCGACTAAGGACCTTGAGTCCCAAAGAAGAACAAGAACGTAGACAAAAGGAGGATCAAGACCACGAGCAATGAGAAAATGAGATTCGCAGGGCCAAAGGAAGCCTTACACCTTGCACATTCTCACCACGATGTAGTTGTTCGAGATCCCCCTCCTAGCACTTCCCGTCAATCACATGGTCATAGGCGCAACCAAACACCTTTGGCCCTGAATTATCTTCCGGCAGTTGAAGAAACAGTGACTCCCATGGCACCTAGGAGGAGTACACAAGATCAAATTTGTGTTATCATAGATACCCTATGTAATCCCCCTCCTGGTATTGAGGATGAGGACAGAACCACTTTTGCCAGAGTCCTGGCAGACACGCTCAACGAAGTTGCATCTGATGCAACCACTACTACAGAAATGCTTTTCACTATCGGTTAAAAATCCACTCTACTATCGGTTCTCTTACCGATAGTGGTCGGCATGATAGTAGAGGGCAGCACACTTCTATTGGTTCAAAAACCGTTAGTAAAACATCTACAATCCCAACGTTCACTAATCGCTATCGACTATTTCTTCTATCGGCTCGGTTTTAAACCGATAGTATTGTATAAGTTTTTTCTATCGGCTCGTATAAAAACCGATAGTATTGTTTAGTCCTTTTGTATCGGCTAGGATCTAAACCGATAGTAATCTAAACATTTTTTTCTATCGGCTCTTATATAAACCGATAGTATTTTGTCGACACATTTAGTACTGGAAACTTTATTCTATCGGTTGTTATATATAAACCGATAGTATTGTGTGGACACAGTCAGTACTGGAAAATTTATTCTATCGGTTATATTATATAACCGATAGTATTTTGTAGACTCGTTTAGTACAGGAAACTGTATTCTATCGGTTTCTAAATATGAACCGATAGTATTGTGTGGACACAGTTAGTACTGGAAACTTTATTCTATCGGTTGTAGTATATAACCGATAGTAATATTAGTTTTTCCTATCGGTTATGTAGTGGCACGGTTAGTACTAAATATTTACAAATATACATACAGCAATACAGAGATACATACAGCAATATACATACAGCAATACAGAGATACATTGGATCATTCACAAATACACCAATATTTACAAATATTCACCAATATTCACATATTGAATTTGTTCACAAATACACTAATACAGTAATATACACATGCATTGGACAGACTGAATTTATGCACATATTGATCGAGTTTATTCACAAATACATCAATGAATCTATTCACATATATTCACATATATTCACAAATCAATGAATCAACACATTCAATATATATTCACAAATACAACAATCAACACAAGTCAGTTACTATCGATCGTTGATAGCCACTTCTTCCATGACATATTGAGCCCAAATTGTTCGCAGCTCCTTCAATTGAGGCAACTCATATTGCTCTTTCAACATGGTGCTCTACATATATGCGTGTATGAAGTTAGGATCGTACGTCACATCTAATTAAAGTTCGACTTTGAGTCAGCAAAAATAGTTACCTTAGGGAATTGGGCAAAGTTTCTCCTGATCAGGTCATACATGAATCTCATGACATAGAAGCCACATTCCCACGATTGTGGCTGCTGATGGCACTGGAAAAATTGCATATGCAAAGACATAAACCCACATTAACTCGAAAGAACTAATTAAGCTTAAATTAAAAGACTCATCATGAGTACTTCCATCCGTATTAATTACCTCATATTCTTTCCAAGAAATTGTTGTGCCCTTCGACGCGTCATGCCTCCCTCCAGCACTAGCATAATTTTTGAAAGCCCTGTATTTAATTTAGCATTGTCGATTAATATCTTATCATTAATTAGCTAGTCAGAGAAAAATTTAAGACAACTATGTTACTTACGCGTCTATGTGCCATGTGAGGGTGAAAACATGCGCCACCTTGTCGCTCATCGAATCGAGGTAATAGACCTCATTCATCCATGGGCAAATGACGGCGAGGACCCAGTGGCCCCTACATTGCATATATAAGCGAACCATTTCATACATATGTTAGGCGTAACATACAAGAATGAGTTAAATTAGTAGGAAATGCACTAACCTTTGGTGGTACGGCGCAAGGATGAACTCTCGGTCCTGCTGCGCTAGTAGTGCCCTTGATATGTATTCGTCCGCATGTGCTTGGTCGTGCTGTAGCATCGTGAGGCTTATTTTCTCTGGGTCGAGGAAACCCACCTTGTTACATGCCCTCATCGACGCCAGCCTATACATGCACCTGGATGCAAAGTAGACATTAGTAAGTAGTGCATACAAAAAGTGATTAGATTTATGAAACGAACTGTGATAACTTCAGACAACAGCACACTCACAGGACTCCAGTCTGTATGATGGACATATCAAGCTCCCGCCAGTTGAGGAGGTCGAACAAATCCTCGTGGGCCACCGATATGCTCCCGGGCTCACGGTGAAAATGGGCTGGCCTGAAGTGAACCAAGAAGTTGATGTGGCGCCTAGACCGGGTCAGGTACCACTCGTGGAGACTTCTGGTTATTTGATCCATATTGCGCAGAAGGTACTCCGACACGAGTGGGGACCCGTTGTTGAACGTACCCGGCTGGCTTTGTTTGGCCTTGCCTTTGGCCTTGCCCTTGCCTTTGGCCTTGCCCTTGCCTTTGGGCAGGGAGCGAGTGTATACCTTCGAAGGTTGGGGTGTGGTGCCGTCGGCCTCATTTGATGGCGAAGGGTTTGAGGCCGTCGGAGGAGGCATGGGGGCCGAAGGAGTTCGCTCATGCGTTGTGGCGGGGCTGGTGTCCTCAGGAAGTGTGCTGGTATCCATCGTCCACTTTAAGTACAAACGCTTAAATTAGATTTTGAAAATTAAGTATATTAACTGAGTTGTAAGCTAGAATGGCTAGGGTTTACCTCCTGTAGTCTAACACCCTTCTTGGGCCACTGTATGTACGAGCCCAATGCCTCGCCAATTGTCCGCATTTCGTCCGTTGGGACGGGCAACGGAAAAGAGCTATAGCCCGGGAGGGCCATGTCCACCTGTACCTTTGCGAATCCAGGCTCCAGAGGTACGCAGTGGATCCGGACATCCTCCCAAGACTGGTATACGACCCCGTTTGCAACCGCAACAGGTTTGTCGCCTATGTTGATCAATAGGGTACAGCTCTCCGGCTTCTGCAATTTGCAACAATTATAACAGGTTAGCGAAACAATTCTAACGTAACGGGAGTTGGCATCAGCCGAACTGCATATATAGCTCAAGAGTTGCAATACCTCGATCAGGTCCACCGGATCCACGTGAACCTTCGAGCCAACACTACTCGGCCTGGCAGCGTCGACCTCGGCAGCTGGATCTAAACCCTTGGACTGCACAACTCGGCTTAGGCGTTCATATTTCTCGTTCATTTGAGCGAACATGTCCGCGAATTGTGCAGTCACATCTGCCCGTATCTTCTGAGATAGCTCCACTTCCCTTTCCTTCCAGCTGCCAGGCTTCTTCGCCTTTTGCCCGGGGTCCGAGAAGCCTTCCTTCCATGGCACCACAGCCCCCACGGTTCGCGTCCGCCCTGGATGCTCCTTGTTCCCTAGAGCCCGGGTAAGGATGTCGTTCTCCCTATGGGGACTGAACAATCCCTCGGTCGCCTCCTTCGAGCAAGAGATCTGTTACATTGAAAGCTCTCCATTGTGAGGAAGAAATATATACAAAGTTGTGCGCACACTAGTGATCATAGTTAGCCAACTTACGAGTCGCTGCACGACCTCGACGTCCCTGGGGTTTGGGAACGCCACAGTCCCCGTGGCCGACACGGTCCCTCTGGCCAGCCACCAGCGCTTGCATCGCTGATCGCGGATCTCGGAGAGTGGTAGGTCAGGGGAGTCGACGAAATGCGACGCGTCGTCTTCACCCTTCTTCCACTGCTCCTCCTTCCCCGCATAGCCGCGAGAACCGAGCCGGTGTGGGTGGTCGTTCCTCCTCTGGATTGCCCTGTTCTTCTCGCTGAGGGCCTTCGTACCAGAAATAAGAAAATTAATGCACCACTGCTTACTGCATACAATGGTGTAACCAAGCAAAGGAACCATTCATACCTTGAACTCAGGAGTCCCCTTCTGTTGGGCGAATTGCTCCCATACCTCCTCCGTTATGAAGGGGTACTTCTCGCATGGAGATTCGCCTTTAGTGAGGAAGGTACTGACGAGGACGCTCTTGAAGGTTTTCCACGTGTTGTTCATGTCCTTCAAGCAAGCTATCTTGGGACCATCGTCCGGGATGTTCCACTTGGCCTGTTTCAAATGGTGCATATAAGTAGGACTTACCTAATCTCTAGGATAAACCAAGAGAATGTGATTACTCAAGAGTTCAGTGATTTTGATTAATTTTACCTTCACTTCCGCCCACAGCCTATCCCTCTCGTCGGCCTTGACGTCCTTCCAGCTCTGGACGGTGATCTTCACCCTTTCCTTCGCCAACAAGCCA
Source organism: Pharus latifolius (assembly GCA_019359835.1). NCBI lineage: Eukaryota > Viridiplantae > Streptophyta > Magnoliopsida > Poales > Poaceae > Pharus > Pharus latifolius. The sequence goes on from CM033322.1 coordinate 66,047,880, forward strand.
ACATAGGCAGCATAGTGCCCGGCGTTCTTCCCGATCGGTCTCCCGAACTGGTTGAACTCACAGGAAAGATCCGCGCGTTTGGCCAAACGACCCAACATCGTCGCGCCTCGCGCCTTCCTCTTGCGCTGGGACGAGGCAGCGCCATCTACGTTCGCCCTCGCCGAATCACTAGTATCAGCCGAGGAAGATGCCGACATGGCTTTACCTAAAATACCATAAACAAACCATCCAATTGATATGAAGAAAGGTACATGACAAAGTAATTCACAGAATATTCAGATGAGCAGTGCAAACTAACAAATACTATATTTCCTATCGGTTTTAAAAGGAAAACCGATAGTACTAAGGTCTATATTCAGGAAAATTTAAAAGATTAGCAGTGGAAACTATGCTAATCTCTCTGCTGGAAAATAAAGTCTGTTAAAATTTAAATGAACCTAAATTTGAGATGAAAATTAGAAAATGGGAAGTAATTCACAGAAAATTCAAATTAGCTGTGCAAAATATGATGGCACTACTATTTACTATCGGTTTTCCAAGTCAAACCGATAGTAATCAAGTCAGCATTAGGAAAAATTTCAAAAATTGCTCAGCAGGAACATAAAGTAATTGCTCAGCAGGAACATAAGGTATGTTAAAAAATAAATGAACCTAAATTTGAGATGAAAATTAGAAAATGGGAAGTAATTCACAGAAAATTCATATTAGCTGTGCAAACTATGATGGCACTACTATTTACTATCGGTTTTCCAAGTCAAACCGATAGTAATCAAGTCAGCATTAGGAAAAATTTCAAAAATTGCTCAGCAGGAACATAAAGTAATTGCTCAGCAGGAACATAAGGTATGTTAAAAAATAAATGAACCTAAATTTGAGATGAAAATTAGAAAATGGGAAGTAATTCACAGAAAATTCATATTAGCTGTGCAAACTATGATGGCACTACTATTTACTATCGGTTTTCCAAGTCAAACCGATAGTAATCAAGTCAGCATTAGGAAAAATTTCTAAAATTGCTCAGCAGGTACATAAAGTAATTGCTCAGCAGGAACATAAGGTATGTTAAAATATAAATGAACCAAAATTTCAGATGAAAATTAGAAATGAGATATAATTAACAGAAAAATCAGTTTATGGTATTTACTATCGGTTCTGAGTAAGAAACCGATAGTGAACTACACTGTATGACAAATTGCTATGATTTTCATCAATTCTGTCATTCTCATAGCTATCAAGTTTGTAGTTCATGAATTTTACTCTAGGTTTCTATTTGTAATCCATGGAACGGGATATGAACCATTGCATACAAAATTAAGCAATACACGCGAGCGATTTGGTCAAGAACACTTACAGTGGATCGTGGAGTGGCCGGAGGCGGTGGCGCAATGCAATGCCGGAGGCGGTGGAGAACCAGTGGCGCAGAGGAGCGAAGAAGCGAACGTCGGCGATTCTAGGGTTTTCCTCGCGAGTATTTTTCGATTTGGAATGTGATCAGTTGCACTAGAGGGAAAATCGTGCAGGTTATAACCTAATAAATAAATATTTACTATCGGTTCATCACCACAAAACTGATAGTAAAAACATGTAAGTTAGGGTTTTCGTAACACAGTGTAAATCACTATCGATTGTGAACAGTAAACCGATAGTAAACTAAGTACAGGGGATCATAACACAGTGTAAATCACTATCGGTTGTGAACAGTAAACCGATAGTAAACTAAGAACAGGGGATCATAACACAGTGTAAATCACTATCGGTTGTGAACGATAAACCGATAGTATAGTTTAATTTCATATCGGTTTCACAGTTATAACCGATAGTAAAATACAATGCTATTGACCCTAAAGGATTTCCCTTAGAAGAATTACAGAGGATCTCAGTACATCATTTTGTATTGTATTTACTATCGGTTATGACAATAAACCGATAGTATATGTTAATTTCATATCGGTTTGGAGGTTGAAACCGATAGTATAATACTGTTAAATTGATCTAAAGGTATTTCCTGAGAACAAATACAGATGGGTCTCAGTACATCATTTTGCACTTGTAAAGACACCTGAAACCCCATGCAAATGGCTTGCAATAATTTTGAAATAAAATAACAATAAAGACCAATCATGGAATGAAAATTTACAGTTTTCATATATATTTGTGAAAAGTATCAATTATTGCTCAAATCAAGTATATACTTCAATTGAAATGAAAATTTGCAGAAATGATTCTCAATGCATCACGTATGTTTTCCCAAAGAATTTTTGAAAATTGATTTGAACATTCTTCGATCCAAGTAATATACGTCACTTACATATTGCAAATTAGTCAAGAATGGTTGTCCACCCATAATCCTTCTTCGTGGTCGTCTCGCAGGTAACTTGTTTCGTCAATATCTTCGGTAGGGACAGATTGAAGGATTCCATCTAAAAATGGAGGTAGTTCGTCGAACTGATCGTACTCTTCTTCATCCACAACGTCTTCGACCCCAACAATACGTCTCTTACTGTGAAGGACAACGTGCAACTTTGGGTTGGCCGGGTCAACGATGTAGAACACCTGTGTGGCTTGCTCAGCAAGTATAAATGGATCATCTTTGTGTGCGACTCTACTGAGATCGACTAGAGTAAACCCATAATTGTCGACTTTAACACCTCGAGGGATTTCGACCCATTGGCATCGAAACAGAGGAATCTTAAGTAATACATAATCGAGCTCCCATTTTTCCTCAATAACACCGTAATATGAGTCGAGTGCTCTTACTGCCCTGGCATCCTCCGAAATAGCAAGTAGTGTCACTCCACTACATTGCATAGCACTCTTCTCGTCCTGAGTTTTTGTGTAAAATGAATATCCGTTGATGTCATACCCCTGCCAAGTCCCTACAGTAAATCTAGGCCCTCTGGCCAACCATGTAACATCTTCATCTACATCGCCCTCAGAAGCTTGCAGGACTCTATTTTCGATCCACCCAGCAAACTTCCTATTATGTTCTCTGGTGACCCAAATCTCTGGCTTCGAAGGATTCTGTTTCCGTAACATTTCCTTGTGCTCGTGTATGTATGGCTCCACCCCCGTCATGTGCTGTAAGACCCAAAAATGGGCTTTTGCATACAGATCACTAGAGGGGACGACTGCTTTAAATCCAATCGTTCCAATGCCCTGAAGCCTGCCCTCATGCCGAGACGTAGGAACGCCAATTGGGTCAACCCCGGCCATATAGTTGGTGCAAAATTCGATCACCTCCTCCGCGGCATAACCTTCAATAATACTGCCCTCAGGCCGATATCGATTCCTTACATATCCCTTCAAGATACCCATAAATCTCTCAAATGGATACATGTAGCGCAGGAACACGGGTCCACAAAACTTAATTTCTCTGACAAGGTGAACAATTAGATGGACCATAACATCAAAAAAGGATGGAGGGAAATACATCTCCAGCTGACAAAGAGTGGTAGTCACATCGCGTTGCAAATCGTCCAGTCCATCCATATCAATTACCTGCAAGGACACAGTTGCAGCAAATATTCAGATCCAAAAAATCTGACAAGTTCCACGAATGGAGCTAATTAACTTGCTAGGAGTACACGCTTACGTACCTTGCCAGATATTGTGTTGAAGAAATAACATAGCTTTGTAATTGTCTCTCTGACTTTGACTGGGAGAATGCCTCTGATAGCAATGGGAAGCATTTGTGACATCAGTACATGACAATCATGGGACTTCATACCAACCAGTTTCAAGTCTTTCATGGACACAAGTTTTTTCAAGTTCGCAGAATACCTGCATGGAACTTTGACACCATGTAGGCACTGACAGAGTTCTGTTTTTTCTCTTTTTGACAAAGTATAGCAGGCCGGGGGGAGGTATGTCCGCTTTCCCTTCTCCAACGGTGCAAGCTCAGTCCTTATGCCCATGTCGAGCATGTCACGGCGAACGTTGATGCCATCTTTCGTCTTTCCTGGAATGTTCAACAACAAACCAATCAAACTGTCACAAACATTTTTCTCTACGTGCATGACATCAATGCAATGTCGAACTTGTAAGTGCTCCCAATATGGCAGATCCCAAAGAATCGATCTCTTCTTCCAAACATTTTTTCCTGGAGGTTTAGAACATTTACCGAACTCAACTTTGATGTCCTTCACGTGCAAGTAAAGCTCCTTACCAGTCACAAACACTAGGGCTGATCCTTTCTCAGGCTTCGCATTGAATGACTTCCTCTTCTTACGGTAGGCGTGATGCATCGGAAGGAATCTGCGGTGACCCATGTACACTGTTTTTCTGCAGTTCGATAACCACATGCTTTCAGTTTCATCCAGGCAAATAGGACAAGCCTTGACTCCTTTCGTACTATACCCCGACAAATTTCCATAGGCCGGGAAATCATTTATGGTACAAAATATCATGGCCCGCAACATGAAATTCTCTCGCTTATGTGCATCCCACACCCGCACCCCTTCGCTCCACAATTTTTGTAAGTCCTCGACTAACGGTGATAGAAACACGTCAATATCATTCCCGGGTTGTCTGGGTCCTGAAATTAGTAACGACATCATGATGTACTTCCGCTTCATACATAACCAAGGAGGAAGATTGTAGATGCATAAAAGAACCGGCCAAGTGCTATGTCGACTGCTCATATTTCCGTGTGGATTCATACCATCCGTACTCAGCCCAAACCTTATATTCCTCACTTCGCCGCCAAACTCACCGAATGTTCTGTTAATGTTTCTCCATTGAATGGAATCAGCTAGATGTCTTAGTTTTCCGTCTTGTTTCCGACCTTCAACATGCCAACGCAAGTACTTCGCATCTTTCGGATTTGCAAACAGCCGTTTCAATCTGGGAATCACAGGCAAATACCACACAGTTTTGGCCGAAGGCCCTTTCTTTACCTCATCACATCCATTGTGATAAATTCTGTCCCCATGCTTATACCGCGATGCACCGCATCTTGGACAAACATGCAAATCCTCGTACTCGTTACGGTACAGAACACAATCATTTGGGCATGCATGTATTCTTTCGATTTCCATTCCCAACGGACACAATAGTTTTTTGGCCTGGTAAACCGATCTTGGCAACTCATTTCCCTCTGGAAGCATGTCCGCTAACAGATCCAATAGCGCCGTGAAACTCTTATCGCTCCAACCGTTGCTTGCCTTCAAGTTATATAATCTCAACACAGAAGACAACTTTGTAAATGTTTCACATCCGGGGAACAAAGGCTTCTCAGAATCAACAATTAATTTCTGAAATTTAGCTAAATCGTTTTCGCTGTAGTCCTCTTCTACATCACGTAACATTTCATCTAAATTGTCGTCATCTACATGGACTTCCGAATGAACATTATCAATGTTTTGATCATGATCATCATTACTGCAATCCACTTCCGGGTGCTGCTGAGTGGTAGTGGTAGTGCTCGTTTCCTCAAGATCTTCACCATGCCATATCCAACGGGTATAGCGTGCGTTAAAACCACGACGAATCAAATGACTCCTAATCTGATCAGAGTTGCCGAACCTTTTTAAGTTCATACAATCTATACAAGGACAATGCATATCTTTCTCTCCCTTCTTCGCCTTCTCTTGCTCAGCAAATTTAATAAATCCATTCACACCCTCCAAATACTCAACAGTAGTACGTTTTATTCCATACATCCAATATTCTCGGTCCATCTACAATTATTTCACAAAATTGACAAATTCAAATAAATAATTAATGACTCAGGGCATGCATATATGAATGAAACATAATTAGCTAGGCCATATGTGTGTACATGCATGAGCTGTTTAATTACATTAAATGGATTTGTATATATGAAACCCTAATTAACTTGATGCATGCATTAATTGGAAGAGCCAGCTAGCTAGCTGCTTAAATTCAGCAAGCTATAGCTAGCTAGCCAACCCAGCCTTCTAGCTAGCTTGGAGATACATGTATCTAGTTTAATGAATTGCAAGTAGAGAGAGAGAGGGAGAGTGTGAAAGAGTGATCGAGAGAGAGAGAGGTGATGAGAAGATGACAATACCGAGGGGGATGGAAATATGATCAACCTCTCAGCTAGCTTCTCCAGATCACTCTAGCTTGGAGTTGTGCGCGGCTGAAATGATTCCAACATGTAGAGCGCAGAGCAGGGGTCGACCTAATTAAGTTGTTCAATTTTACTATCGGTTCAACAACACTAACCGATAGTAAAATAAGGTCCCCACTGTCATAACCATTAGTGTATATGAAGTCATTTTACTATCGGTTTGTGTTGTTGAACCGATAGTACTATGTTGTATATTGTATCGGTTAGTCCAGTAATAACCGATAGTAAAAAGTCAGTAATTTCACTATCAGTTACCCGAGAAAAACTGATAGTACTATTCAATATATTATATCGGTTAATACAGTACCAACCGATAGTATAAAGTGAGTAATTTTACTATCTGTTACGAACGAAAAACCGATAGTACTATTGTAATATATTATATCGGTTGGTACAGTAATAACTGATAGTAAAAAGTCAGTAATTTCACTATCAGTTAAAAATGGAAAACCGATAGTACTATTTAATATATTATATCGGTTTGTATAGTAATAACCGATAGTAAAAAGTATTTGCATTTCACTAACGTTGGATTAGTGTATAACCGATAGTAAAATGATGGTTTTCTGCCGCTGTCGTCCTATTCTATCGGATTTTTCCTAGATTGCTTACAACCGTTAGAAAATAAGGGTTAGTGGAATGCACTTCTGTAGTAGTGAACTCCAGCAGCGTCGTCCTGTTCCACGATTCGTTTCCATAAGCGAGATTATTCTCACTCCAGTCATGGGAGGCGCAATTGTCTACCAGCAGGGCCAATTCGGAATGACAAGGTTAGGCGAGTTGGAAGTTCCCGCGATCGAGATCACGTACCCGTCCATTCTCGCCTGGGGCCACGTGGTGTATCTCCTCAAGGAGATGCCGCCCACGACCATATGGAAGGTCGCGGACATTTTCGCAGTTCCTATGTTGGTTGTAAAGCTTTCTCACCAGGCCTCCGTCCTGTGGTTTGGTCGGATAAGTTTAAACCAGGAACAATCGAAAGGTTTGATGGAACTCAGAACCCGTTCGAGTTTCTTCAAATCTACATCACTGCCATTCAAGCAGTAGGAGGAGATGACCGTGTAATGGCAAACGACTTACCAACGGTTCTTGAAGGACCAGCAAGGACCTGGTTGTTTAATCAACCGGAGGGATCAATTTACAATTGGGAAATGTTGTGTGATGCAATACTTAACAACTTCCAAAATTGTTATCAGAAGCCCGACAAGGAAAATGATTTTCATTGCTTGCGCCAGACTTCTATAGAAACTCTTCGGCAGTTTGTCAAGAGATTTTTTGGAGTGAGGAATACCATTCCTAACATCTCTGATAGTTCTGTTATCAGGGCATTCAAACATACTGTTCGATATCGGAGATTCATCGAAGATCTACTCATCCATCTGCCCTGATCAGTAGCCGATCTCTTTGACATGGCTGACCATTATTCTGACACAGCCAAGGACATAGAATGGAACCGGATAGTGGACAAGGAGAATTTGCTGCCACAACCAGGTCTCAAGAATGACAAGAAGGACGACTCTAGCAAGAAACCAGAGTCGTCATCCGGTGGGAAATCCAAGAAGTCCAAGAAGAATCAGGCTGGTCAATGTCGGGATGTTGCCGTTGCCGACAAACTGCCATCAGGTAAAGGTAATAAGTTTCCATTCAAAAATAAAACTCCTTCTAGTGTCCGCGACGGCGACCATTCGGGAAAACAAGCTAACCCGCAGGGAAACAAGAAGTGGTGCCCATTCGATAATTCTTCGAGACATGATCTCAAGAACTGTCGCAATTGGTTGAAGCAATTGGATGATTTCTATCAAGGAATTGGACCTATGCCAACCATACCACAACAGGATCAAGCCTGCGAGGTTAGAGACACTGATGGAGATGAAGAAATGTCTTACCAGGTACCCAAAAATTATGTCAATATTATTTTTGGTGGTTCTTCTTCTTTTGCTTCTAAGTCAATTCAAAAATTTTTACCACGAGGTAAATAAAGTTGAGACTCCCCTTGGAGAGTCTCAATATCCTCGTTGGTCAGAAACTCCCTTAATCTTCGACCAAGACGATTGTCCCAAGGGGCTTACACGACCATTGCGGCTTCCTTTGGTCATTACCCCTATAATTAGAAATGCTAGGGTCGAAAGGGTTTTGATCGACGGGGGCAGTTCCTTGGATCTGTTATTGGTCAAGACACTAGACGAGATGCAAATTCCTCGCTCTAAGATCAAACCCATAATTCACCTGTTTTATAGAATAATCCCTGGTCCCACAATGATGTCGATTAGGCAAATTGTGTTGCCGGTAACATTGGGAGAACCAGACAATTTTCGAATAGAATTAATTACATTTGATGTAACTGACTGTGACTCTGCATATAACGCTATATTTGGCAGGCCAACACTTGCTAAGTTCATGGCGCCGGCGCATTACACTTATCAATGCGTTAAGCTACCAAGCCCAAAAGGCGTTATTTCGGTCTAAGGGAGCCAGAACACGGCTCTTACTTGTGGTCGGCTATCTTTGGAGTTGGTGGATCAGCTTCCCCTTCGGGATGTTAAAATTGTGACCACGACCTCAGATGCGATCAAAGTCGCCCCGCGGCCAGATCAGAAACTAAAGATGGTTCCATTGTACCCAAATGATCCATCCAGAACCATTCGGATTGGATCAGGTTTGGATGACAAATAGGAACTCGAGCTCATTACTTTCCTCCGGACTAACGCAGATGTGTTTGCATGGAAACCATCCGACATGCCTGGAGTCCCAAGGGAAGTAATTGAGCACAGGCTAGCAATTCGTCTTGACAATGACTAATAAAGTAAAAGCTGGGATGCTTTCCTATTGACCAACAAGAAGCCATTCGTTCGGAATTAGACAAACTCCAGAAGGCAAGATTTATTCGCGAAGTTGATCATCCTGAATGGCTTGCGAACCGGATCATGGTCCTAAAGTCAAATGGTAAGTGGCGCATGTGCATCGAATACACAGCCTAAATAGTGCCTGCCCGAAGGATGATTTTGCCCTTCCTCGCATCGTCCAGTTGGTCGATTCTACAGCGAGTTGCAAATTGATGAGCTTCCTGGATGCTTACTTAGGGTACCATCAAATTAGCATGGTAGAAGAAGATGAAGAGAAAACTACCTTCATCACACCATTTGGCACCTATTGCTACACCATAATGTCATTTGGTCTCAAGAACACTGTTTCGACGTACCAGCGCTTGATGCAAAAGACCTTTTTTCCCAGTTAGGGCATAATTTGGAAGCTTATGTCATGATTTGGTTGTAAAGTGTTTGAAGGGCTCTATTCACATAGAAGATCTTGTTGAAACCTTCTATAATTTGAATAAGCATGGAATAAAATTGAACCCTAAAAAATGCTCCTTTGGAGTTTCTTTTGGTAAACTTTTGGGTTTCCTTGTTTGTTTGAGATGAATTGAGGTTAATCCTGAAAAAATCATGTCCATTGAGCAAATGAGATCTCCTTCGACTATGAAGGATGTCCAAAGCCTAACAGGTCGCATGGCGGCCTTAAGCCATTTCATATCACGACTAGGTGAATGTGGTTTGCCTTTCTTTAAGGTTCTTCGCAAGCACAATGGTTTTACCTGGTTGAACGAAGTCGAAAAAGCCTTTCAAGGAGTCAAAGAATATTTATCTAGTCCACCAATACTGGTCTCTCTGAGATAGGGGAGCCATTACTCCTCTACTTGGCAGCCACCCCACATGTGGTCAGCGCAGTCTTGGTTGCAGAGAGAGAAGGTGTACAACAACCAATCTATTATGTAAGTGAAGTACTTCATGGAACAAAGGAGCGTTACCCTGAAGTCCAAAAGTTACTTTATGCTTTTCTGATGGCTTCCCGTAAGCTACGACATTACTTTCAAGCACATAAAATTACTGTGCCTTCGTCCTTTCCATTGGGAGATATTATCTGAAATCCAGAGAAATCTGGTCGCATTGCGAAATGGGTAGTAGAACTTGGAGCATTTGACATCCATTTTACCCCTCGTATCGCAGTTAAATCCCAAATTCTTGCAGATTTTGTAATTGAATGGACTAATCCCGACCCCCCTGCGCAAGAATCTAAAGATTTACAATGCACCGACCATTAGACGATGTCTTTTGATGGCTCTCGCAATTTTCAATACTCGAGGGCTGGAGTGGTCTTAATTACACCTTAGGGCGATCAACTCAAGTATGTCATTCAATTACACTTTGTTGTGACAAACAACACAACAGAGTATGAAGACCTTCTTGCAGGGCTTCGAGCAGCAAAATTCTTTGGAGTCCGTCGATTAGTGGTGAGGGGAGACTCAGCTAATTGTAAATCATGTAAACAAGGAGTACAGCACCTCCGATGAGACAATGGCTCAGTACCTGGGGGAAGTGAGGATATTGGAAAAACACTTCAGTCATTTCAAAGTCCAATTTATCCCGCGAAAAGACAATATACTCATAGACCAACTATTAAAATTAGGTCCTCACATACATCGGCTCCGGCAAGGATCATGGCTTCAGTCGAGGATGATCCGGTGACAGTTCACGTCGCCAACCTTGGACATAAAGAAGATTGGACCTGACCATTGCGAATCTATCTTGAACATGGGACCCTGCCCAAGGATGAAACTGAAAGTGATTGGTTAGTTCGAAAGGTGCGTCTATATAAAATAATCGATGGAATTTTGTATAGGAAAGGTACTCAAGGAGTATTCATGCACTATATATCTCAAGAGGAAGGTAAATCTCTCTTGAAAGAAATTTATGATGGTGTGTGTAGTGCACATGAGTCTTGTCGAACACTGGTCGGAAAAGCTTTTCGATAGGGTTTTTATTGGCCTTCGGAACATAATGATGCCAAGCATTTGGTCAAGACATGCCCACAGTGTCAATTTCATGCACAGCAAGTTCATCAGCCTGCATATGCCTTACAAACTATTCCTCTAACCTGGCCTTTCATGGTTTGGGGAATAGATATAGTGGGTCCTATGCCCCAAGCGGTTAATGGGTACAAGTTCTTATTCATAGCCATTGACACGTTTACTAAGTGGATTGACGCTGAACCAGTCCACAATATTACCACCGCTGTGGCGAAGAAATTCTTTCACAAGAATGTTGTAACACAATTTCGTGTTCCAAATTGTCTTATTACCGACAACGGTTCCCAGTTCATTAGTGGTCTCTTTCTGTACTATTACGACAATATTGGGACAAAAGTGTGTTTTGCATCTGTGGCTCATCCATAGAGCAATGGCGCCGTTGAGCGTGCCAACGGGCAGATATTACAAGGAATCAAGAAGCGCATTTTTGATCGCCTTAAATGCGCTCGGGGGCTTGGGTAGATGAACTTTACTCCGTTCTATGGTCACTACGCACTACTTGTAGTCGAGCTACGGGTGAGACACCTTTTCAGTTGGTATATGGTGCTGAGGCTATCTTACCTATGGAAATTCGTAGAGGCCACAGATCCAACGTTGGTCTTCAATGCCTCTTTCTTCCTGTTTGTGTCTTCAGGGAGGTACTCAAGAAGTAACTCGGTTTGAGCCGCAACCAACTTACAGGATTCACTGAGGCTTAAGTTTTCCTTTTGAGGATCGATGATATCAGCCTTTAGTACCTTCAGTTTCTTGAAGGCTTCTACTTGAATACTGCTACAGTCTGAGATTGTCACCTTTAGGGTTTTCCTCTTCTCACAGACAGTTTTGGTAGTCTTTTTGAATGATTCTATGGTTGCATGTTGGTGCTCAATAGTCACGAGAAGTTGCCCGTTTTGAGTCTCAATCTGGGCACACTTTTGCTTGAAGTTATCTCTTTCGTTGGAAAGAAAATTTATTTGTTCCTCTTGTGCTACATGAACAAAGTAATGAGATTACAATAGTTCATGTAAGGAAATAACATTCCTTGGTTGAAAGTGAACTTACAAGCAAGCTTTTTCTGCGCCTCGATGAGTTCGTTCTCCATAGAAGAAAATTTTACGACCGCAGTTTCTTCTTGACCTTGTCGATCAGTCATGCTTTTCATCAATGAGGAATTTTCCCTGCGACCAAAGAGGTAATCATTGTACTTGGGTGACGTTTAGGTTAGTCTAAACAATGTATGGATACTTACTGTTGTAGATGGCTGATCTCCTTTTGTGCGACCTCAATTTGTTCTGCTAAAGCTTTCGACTTGGTTGACATTTGGGTCAGATCCTGAAACACAGTAAAACCTGTTGTTTAAACCTGAACATTCCTGAGATCTTAAAATTCAGAGAAGGTAAAATGTTTTTTTACTTAGCTCTAAGAAACTATTGAAAATTCTTTTTAGTAGGTTCTCGGGTTCGCTTGAAGATTGAACCACGAGAACAGTTCTTTCCCCGACCACAGGTGCGGCAGATGTTGTCCCTTATAGACTCATACCCGTGATCAGGTCAGATGGTACAGCCTCAATCTGTTTGGATTGGAGGTCCACAACTATTTCTTCCACAATGATCTGAGGATCCGTCTCAGCCATTGTGCTTGTGCCAGCATCTCTTGCTACCTCCACGGTAGGTGTTTCGTTGGATATTAGTGGAGTCAGCAAAGTGCTAGGTGCAGGAGTTCTGAAAAATCAAAATTTGCAACATTGATAACTTCAATTTGTGAAAGCCAGGATTCGGTAAGAAGTGGTATCCTTACTTGATTCGAAGCCCCATCAGACTTTTGGGGTTCAGTGATGCGCTTCTCAGAGATAGGAGCATGCTAAGCGACCTTGTTGCGGTATCATTGGAGCCCGTTCTTGTTTTCCTTTTCATGAACAGGACAATAGACTCCTCTTCCTGCATATTCAAAAGATAATTCATATTCGCAATGGAGTAAAATTCGTGAAGTATGATATTCTTACCACAACAGCTCCTTCTGCATTTGTAGGAGGTATCATCAGGTTTGAGGCTATTGAAACTATGGCCGTAGAGTCCTCCGCAACCATGGTTGTGGAAGTTCTGGCCTAAAGGCTGGTAGCCTCCCTTGTGACCGCAAGTTCTCCCGCGGTCATAGGATCCACTGCAGTAGCAGTTGTTTCTACTATTGAGGTCAGTATGTTGGCCATGGTCGGGGAGGATGGTCTCTCTGGAATGGCAATCTCCAGAGGGCTCACCGTTCTTCTCTTTCGGCGCATGAGAGGAACGTCATCTTCCTCATCCTCGCTCCCCTCACCCTGTACGATTAAGAAGTGACTCCTATCTGTACATAGTATAACAGGGGGAAGAGAAAACCTTACCGCAGCAGTTTTTGCGACGGTTTTCTTTGCCTTCGATGAAGCCCCACTTGTGGTCTTTGCCTTGGTTGCTTCAGAGGTTGGCTCCTTCATCTTCTTGGCTTTAGAAGAGATAACTTTTACTCTCTTTGATGCTGGCCTCCCAGAAGGCCCAACATCATCCACAGGACGTTTTGACCTAATGACTTGCCCTTCCAGCAGCTGTGTCATTCAACAAATTTACTCTTTGATGATCAATGTCAGCAAACATACATGAACAAGTTTCCCAAAAGAAGATTTACCTTTTGACGTTCTTGTTTGACGTTGTCGCTGCTGCCGACTAGGCTTTGCAGTCAGGGTGAGCCTACTGCTCCTTCCATTGCCACGCTATACGGCTTCAGAAGATTGTTTTTCCTCCTCTCTATCTCAAATGGGGATAGGGCTGCTTTTCATGGCAATCATTTAGTATAAGCATCAAATTATCAACCATTTCACACATTTTAAGTTAGCAAACTTACCCTGGTTATAGTCCAAGGTGTTATCCATCATCGAACACACCTCCTAGGCTAGATGTTCCCTTTTCTTCAAGGGACTCATCCTGTGCTTCACAAAGTCACGAATGATATCTCGTGCGGTTAGTCCCTACTGCACTAAGTGAAGAATCACGTGGGACTGTTTCTGTAAGTCTTGACTTAAAGTGGGCGCAGTGTCCATTTCGCTGGTCTTCACCGGTCACCAGTTCTCAAACCAGAGGCTGCTCTCTACATGCGAGGTACAATAGAACCATCGTTGGTTCCATCCGTGCACTTGCGGAAATATACGCACCCTACTGCACTGGAACTCTTTGACCATGCCAAGAAGTAGAACCGTCGAAATAGATCTACGCACAGCAACACTCCGACAAAAGCCTCGCACAAGTGCTGGAAGACAGCCAGAATGAGGACAGCATTGGGGTGGAGGTTTACCAACTCTAAGTCTATGTGTGTCAGAATATCTTGTAGAAATTTACTTTATGGTAGACAGAATCCGCACCGCAGAAAGTCTTCGAAAATCACTAGTTCGTTCTCCTAGACATTGGGGTTTCTTCTCGTTTCCCCGCAGGCCGCCAGTTGATTAGCAGCTGAGGGGGAAGAATTTCCTCTTTCTCCAATGCTGCTAAACTCTCAGTGTCGCAATGACTTGATCGGCTCCAGGACACCATCGTTGTGAGAATCTTTGGAAAGATGAAGGTTTTTGGCGGTGATGAGAGCAAATGTGAACAACGAGGGTTTTTTGCGGCGGAGTGGCAAATCTAAAAGAGGGTTCTTTGAAGCTTATCCACGAAGGTAGCTCCTTTTATATGCCTGAAGCCACTACCTGCTACATTCATTATTTTAATATTTTCTCATAACGAGTTTTAACGGATTGAACCCGAAACCATAACGTTAACCCTAATAGAATTTGAAACAAAATGCATCTTTTTGGAAATTGAAAGGTCATTTTATTTCACATTCGGGGGCTACGGTATAAATAATCATATTGGGATTTTTTACAGTTTTGCGGTTGTAAGTGTTGTAGGATCAAGGATGCCGACTACAGGAGGGTGAATAGGAGGCTTTTAAAAACTTCAATTTAAAACAAATATTTGCAAATAAAGAAATCAAGAACAAATTATAATATGAGAAAGAGGAAGAGAGAATGAACACATACCGAGGTCTCGGAGACTCGCCCAGTCTCCCCTAATCCTCTTTGAAGCACTCAAATAAATTGAGTCTTGCTCCAATATCCACGAAGGATATTATCCAATAATGGTTGCTCCTTGTCCACTCCGGAAAGGCGAGCACCAATGCCTTTTACAACCTTGCCGAGTCTCTCCAACAACCTTAGAACGGAGAGATCAACGGCCACGCCTCCAAACCGTCTAGGTGAGGGCGCTCACCAAGAGTAATAGGCAACAAGGTCTTCTCTAGACCTCTAACAATCACTGAGAAACTCTAAGTATGCAAAATGAAACGAACGAAAGCACTCGGTGGATCTGAAAACTCTCGACTTGATCAACAGATAAAGATTTTCAACTAGAAAACAAATGCTCAATTGTATAAGAGAGAAGAGGACTGCTTATTGTGTAAAATACGAGCTCAAAGCCTCTATTTATAGCCTCAAGGATCAAAAGAACCGTTGGAGCTCGGGCTGAAAATCAGCAACTCAAACTGACAGTCAGTTACATACACAACGGCTGACAAAATTTACGGATAAAAAATAGCTAGCCGTTTGTGGTCGTATATGGAAACTGAAACCCCAAATTGACAGTCAGTTAGGCAAACTGACAGTCAGTTCGACCAAAACATCGACCAGATAAAATAGAAACTCAGATAAAACCAGCTGAGGTCGAAATGCAAACTGACAGTCAGCATGGGCATACTAACAGTCAGTTTAGTATAAACAGTTTCAGCTCAAAAAAAACTTACTCTCTGGACAACTATCAATTTAACTGAACTGACAGTTAGTTTAGCAAACTGACAGTCAGCCTAAACAAAAATAGTCATAACTTTAAAACCATAAGACTAAATTGAGAGTTTAATAGTTCGTTTGAAACATAATTTTAAGGACTATATTTTTGTCAACATAACCAAAAATCAGATCTGCCTAGATCTTTCTAGAAAAATGAAAAACTCTTCTACTATCAAAAACTCAACTAAAAATCCAAATCTTTCAAAACCAAAATCAAATCAAATCCAACCAAAAAGATGCAATGCAATGACCTAGTAATTTCTCAGTTCATGTTGAAGATTTAGAGAGGACTTGCAACCCCTATTTATAGTACGGTTAAAGCTAAAAACAAATTTTCCTAAACCGATCAATCTCCTTACGCCGAGATCAATAAAAATAAAATCAGTATTACCTTAGGTCCTTTGCATCTCTCGATTTTCTCTTCATCTTTGAGCTTTGCGACGTGCTTGATCCATTCTACGTCCGGTTCATCTTGTTCATCTCGCAGCTCTTCCCAACAGAGCTCTGTATCAAAATATCTCAAAAGCACAGTCAGTCTAAAACACTTTGTTTTCATTAATTATCAAAATTAGGGTTAGGCATAAAGGCCTAGATGCAACAAGTGCTACCCTTTGGTTTCAGGGTTATGGTCTCAATGTAATTCTGTGACCTCAGTGCTCTCTATGGTCTCAATATAATTCTGTGACCTCAGTGTTCCTATGGTCTGAATGCAATTCTGTGACCTTAGTAAATGCACAGACCATACTGATAATATTTCACCTGTGGATATTATGATTATGGAAAGATTTACCTATAATCATTTTATTCATACAGAGATTTTGTCCTGGTTTTCTATTACTTTAGTTTGTTATCACAGTAACCATGGACATGGTATTAATTACCTGTGGATGTTGTGGTCGCAGAAGCATTTACCTGTAACCATTTTTCTTGCCTCGATTTGTTACAAAAGGCTTAATGATGACGTGTGGAATGTATCTCAAAGTTTTTCTTGGGAAACCAACTGGCACACATTGGAAGCAACGCCTTCAAAACAACAGAAGAAGATGAAGCGTCGGATGATATATTCTTAAAGATTTTAAATTTGAAGTAATAAACTTTTATTGCTTCAAATTTGGGGGCTAGCTAACAATGAATATTACTCGGGTTAGTCATATGTTCATTAAATATATCATGTCTAAGACATTTTGGATATGGTATATGGTTCTATGGTTGCAGAGCTCAGTTTCCTGTGAACCAGAAGGTCGCATGGCTAATGACAACCTATGTTCGCAATCTTTGCTCAACCATAGTGTTGAGAGAGTCATATCTAACCTAAGTAGTGGCTGAGTCTTCCAGTCACGGTTCAAGATAAGATAACTTCCTCTCCCATGTTCGTGATGATAACCACCAGGGAGTTAAGATATGCAGTTATCTGATAAATGCATATTGGCAACTGTCTAACCTGCCGAAACTGCTTTATCTTGACACCCTTTCGATTACTATAAATGGGAAACAAGCGTACCAGACAAGACATCAAAGATCAGATCTAACAAACCTGAAGACAGATACATAGATATAGAGATTGTTAATCTTTTCATGTAACAATCTGCTCCCTTTCTTTTGTAATCAGTTACACATATAGTGAAAACATCACAGGATGTAGGGTTATTACTCAAGTCTTTGAGGGCTCGAACCTGTATAATTCTCTGTGTCTCCAGTACATAGTTATCTTAACTTACCTAGAGAGTGTCTCGAATGGTCTCCACTTCCTACTTACTAAATTTGCATAAGATCGACTAAGGACTTGACTCCCAATCGTCGACAGGTCTACTTATCAAGAATCTTACTAACTCACCAACTAAAAGGGATGTTGCTTTATCTCGTGACTTAGTTGATGATATACCAAATATAGTCTCAAAAATTGATATGTTAACTAGTTGCAATGATTTAATTGATACACCATGTTCATCTAGCTCTAGTGATAAAGATTTGCAATGCCATGAAATAATCTTAAATGAAAACAATGAACTAAAGGCTCAAATCAAGAAACTTAGTAAAGGTTTAGAAAATTGTTACAAACGGAAAGCATCTCTTGATCTTCTTCTTAGTGTACAAAAATGCTCATTTAGAAAAGATGAACTTGAATACTTTCCAAAGAAAGAAAATAAACCAAACTGTTGGCGGAAATCTCCGTGCGATCAATCCCGATAAGGGACAGGGGCCCAGTGAAATCCGTCCCAGGCGCCACCTTTTGCCCGGGGACAGAGCCTTCATCCCAGGCACCGCCTTTTACCTAGGGACAAAGGCCCCGGAGCCTCCTTCCCGGGCGCCGCCTTTTGCCTGGGGACAAAGGCCCCAGAGCCTTCATCCCAGGCGCCGCCTTTAGCTCGGGGACAAGGGCCCCGGTGACCCCCGTCCCGGGCACCACCATTTGCACCGGGACAAGGTCCCCGGTGACCCTCATGCCGGACGCCGCCTTTTGCCAGGGGACAAGGGCCCCGATGACCCCCATCCCGGGCGTGCCTTTTGCTCAGGAACAAGGGCCCCAGCGGCGAACCTCCATCCCGGGCCCCCGGTGACCTCCGTCTCGGGCGCCACATTTTTCTCGGGGAGAAAGGCCCCGGTGATCCCCGTCTCGGGCGCCGCCTTTTGCCCGGGGACAAGGGCCCCGGTGAACCCCGTCTCGGGCACCACCTTTTGCCCGGGGACAAAGGCCCCGGTGACCTCCGTCCTGGGCGCTGCCTTTTGCCCGGGGACAAAGGCCCTAGAGCCTCTGTCCCGGGCGCCACCTTTTGCCCAGGGACAAAGGCCCCGGTGAGCCCCGTCCCGGGCGCCGCCTTTTACCCGGGGACAAAGGCCCCAGAGCCCCCATCCTGGGCGCCGCCTTTTGCCAGGGGAAAACAGCCCCGGAACCTCCATCCCGGGCGCCGCCTTTTGCCCAGGGACAAAGGCCCCGGAGCCTCCATCCCAGGCGGGGTCACGTGAGTGTCACGCAAGTAGCATTTCGGGAATCGGCAAGGACACTTGTCAAGCATCTAGCCCCCTTGACCGGGAAAAGGATGCTAGTGCCCTCTAATCCAATGGCTACAACCAGGGTAGCTTAGTCTTTTTGCATCTTTTGGGCCAATATAAGCCCTTGTATCCCTCTCTTGTAAAGGAGGACAATTCATTTGTATGAATACACAAAAACGAATAGGCATGCTTAGGAGCACTCTCCCCACGAGAGAACACCCCTAGCCAACCTCTGTTGGGCGTACGTCGACAGGACTAGGGTCTCCACTGAGACCTAAACCTGTATAAATCCTCGTGTCACTCGCTGTGTTTGCCCGACGGGGGAGGACCGGTTACTCGGGCATCTCGCGTCGTCTTTACTTGGCTAGGAACCCCCACAAAATCTGCCGGGGTATTCGCAATACCATGACAATTGGTGTTGTCCGTTGGGACATCGTGACAAATCGCCATGGCTCACCCAAAAATGAGGGCTCGCACCCTACCCGGTGACGCCAGTCCCAATGACCCGGCGCCACCCCCTCGAGACACGGCCGCCCCGGCACTTCCGGCTGGACACGGCCAAACCCAGGTATCACCTCTAACCCTTCCGATTGTTTCTGATGGACAGGCCTCCGAGTCTAGCCCGTGACTGCGGGCGCCCCTGTGGGGACTAGCCTTCCCCCGGTGGCTCCCCCAGCTTCCCGGGATACCCTGCTCGAAGCTCTTGTGGAGGGCCAACTCCGCACCCAGCGCTCCATGGATGAGCTACTCCGCGTTTTGGCACGACTGCCGGCCCCCATCTATCCGCCGCAGTTCCCGTTCATGGGGGCAATGAACCCGTTTATGGGACAACCGGTGGCCCCTCCAATCCTCGGAGGCCTGGCTACTCCTGGGACCTACGATCCCACAGGGGGTTATGTCCCTCCGGTGGACCCATCGTCCAGAGCCTTCCCGGCGCCGGAAGCCTTCTCGATGCCGTGTACTTACCTTATACCCGGAGCCTTCCCCATACCGGGGGCTCACCCCACACTGGGGATCTTCCCGAGGCCGGGCGCCGGTTTCGCCCAGCCGGTCGCATCTGCCGCGCTGGAGGTGACCCGCCGGACGACTCCCACGCCTCTGCGGGACCTCCCCTGTGAAGGCCCCCCCCACCTTCGGTTCCAGACGTTACTCCGGGGGCCTTCCCGGTGGCGGATTCCACTCGCGTCCGTAGCACCCTCTGAGCCGGTAACCGCCGTGCATGAGCTCCCTCCTCCCCCGGGGCCACCCCCGAAGGCCCCCCCGGCAGATCAAGTCCGCTTTATCTGGGAGGAGGTTGAGCAAATGCGTACCACCAAGTCTGGAGGGGCTCCCTCACGCTACCGGACGGAGCTCCCCCTCCCCCCCCCCCGCCGGCTCGCGGACGCGGTGAGCCACACTCCCGTCCCAGCCGAGGGAAGAGACCTGCTGAGGAAGCAACCGCCGCATCCGGGGGGTGCCCAGACATCCAGGAGGTTAGTTCGACTAACCCAGAGGAAAGGAGATGCTACCTCCGCGCGGTGGACCTCTTGGACCCCTCCCCGACTCCGACAATGAATGCGCGTCCCCCGTCAAAGGGGACAGCGACCGGGACTGCCCGAGAGGTGGAGGGGGCCAACCAACCGCTGTGCCGCCGACTCCAGTGCATTCGATGGTCGCGACCTTACCGCCAGCCACACATCAAGCACTACAATGGTGAGGCTGATCCTTACGAGTTGTGCAGGTGTACTCCACTGCCATCTGAACGGTTGGGGAGGATGAGACAGTGCAGTGCAACGTCTTCCCCCTCTACCTTACTGGGATCGCCCGCTCGTGGTTCTACAACCTGAAGGTCGGCTCCATCAAGTCTTTCGCGCAACTTAAGGGCGAATTCTGTGCGAACTTCCAGGGGAACTATGTGCGTCCCCTGGACTCATCGCAGCTCTACACCGTGTGGCAAAGGACAGGGGAGACCATCCGTAGCTTCTTCAAGCGTTTTGCTCAGGTCAAGAGCAAAGTGGCTCACGTCCCTGACTCCACAGTCATTGAGGCGTGCAAGAGAGGGATCCTACCCGAGGAGCTCCATCGGAGACTCTCCCGGAGCTGCCCCTCCTCCCCCAACGAGCTCTTCACTGTGCTCGAGAAATACGCTTGGGCAGAGGAGGACGACCTCTGGAAGAAGAACCAAGGTGCTCCCGCCCCCGTTGACCGGGAGGCTAGGGACCCCTTCAAGCGCCCCAAGAGGGGCAACCACAGCGAGCCACGACCTCAGGATACCTTTCTCCTCGAGGACGGAGGCGGCTCCCACGATGTCCCCAAGGGCAACCGTCCCTTCCCCAAGCCGAAAGGCCATGGGGGGGCAGCCGTCCCACGACCGTCAAGGCCCCGCGGCGGGAGGCAAGGAGGGCCTGTGGTGCACTTTCCACAAGTCCAATACCCACGCTACCCGGGAATGCCGCAAGCTTCTCCAACACATCGCCGCATTCCTCAACCAGCGTGGACAGGGGGGAGGGAGTTCTGCCTCTTTGCCCCCAGCTGGCTTTGCCGGCTCTTCCTGCCCCCTCAGGGGAGCAGCAAGGACAAGGACGGGAAGGGGGTCAACTGAAGAGCTCCCCTTTCAAACCTCCCAAAGGCGCGTCAACGTCATTATGGGGGGGTCCGCTTCAGGGCTAGACTCCAAGCACCAGTGCAAGGAGTACGCGTGGGAGGTAAAGGTTGTGGAGGTGCTACATAGTCCCGGCCGCCAAAATGGTCGGATGTCCCCCTCACCTTCACAGCAGAAGATGCGCGCGGGGTTCGCTTCCCCCATGACGACGCGCTCATCATCTCCGCCACCGTCTACAACTGCCAGCTGGGACCTATACTCGTCGACGGCGAGAGTTCCGCCGATGTCCTGTACCTGAAGGCGTTCAGGGAAATGCAAGTCGACGAGAAGTTGCTGCAGCCTGCAGCCGGGCCCTTGCAGGGCTTCGTCCCAGTGAAGATGATCCACTCGGTGGGGAAGGTCGATCTCCCCAGACAACTACCGGACTGAGTTGGTCCAGTTTGACATTGTGGACCTCCCCTCTTCATACAACGCGATCATGGGGTGGACCACCATCAATCGCTTGGGGGCCGTGATCCACCAGAGCTATCTCTATGTGAAGATCCCTGGGCCTCATGGCGTGAACACCGCTGGGGGCGACCAGGATGTGGCCCGCGCATATTACGAGCGCACCGCCGCGATGATCGGGAACGTCAACGTGATCAAGACCCCGGGGGGAGAGACCTCTTCCCCAGGGCCGGACGCCACGGCCGTCCCCTCCGGGAGGTCTCCCCCCAAGCTGTGTCCGGAAGGGGACCTCCAGAAGGTCCCGATGTTCCCGGGCGATGGGGGTAGGACCGTCAAGATCGGGGCGGACCTCTCCAGAGAGCATGCGGAGCAACTCGCAGCTTTCCTACACAAGAACTCTGACGTCTTTGCGTGGATGCCCGCCGACATGCAGGGCGTCGCCCGGGAGGTCATCGAGCATAAGCTCACAGTGACCCCCGGTCACCCCCCGGTCAAACAGAAGTTGAGAAAGCTCTCCCTTGAACGCCAAGAGGCTATCAAGGTCCAGATTACCAAACTCTGAGAGGCAGGGTTCATTGGGGAGGTCTTGCATCCGGAGTGGCTGGCAAACCCTGTCCTTGTGAAGAAGTGAAACGGCAAGTGGCGGATGTGCATGGACTTCACCGACCTCAACTGCGCTTGCCCTAAAGACAACTTCCCCCTCCCGCAGATCGACCAACTTGTCGACTGGACCGCTGGGTGCAAGCTGATGAGCTTCTTGGACGCGTACTCAGGCTGTCACCAAGTCCAGATGGCGGAAGAGGACGAGGAAAAGATGAGTTTTATAACTCCCCTCGGGACCTTCTGTTACGTCCACATGCCCTTCGGGCTGAAGAACGCTGGAGCTACCTTCCAGCGACTCTATGTCAACAACGCGATCGTCAAAAGCTCCCTCGCGACCGGTCACATCGAAGACCTAGCGGAGACCTTCCGCAGCCTCTACGAGGGGGGAAGCTGCTCAGCTTCCTTGTGTCTCAACGAGGCATAGAGGCCAACCCCGAAAAAATTCGGGCCTTCCTAGACATGCCCCCCCCACGCGTTCCATCAAAGATGTGCAGTGACTCACCAGCCAGCTAGTCGCGCTGAGCCGCTTCGTCTCACGGTCTAGAGAATGTGGCCTTCAGTTTTTCAAACTCCTCTGGGGCCTCGAGGGGTTTCGATGGACTCCCGAGGCCCAGGAGGCCTTCGACGACTTGAAGAGATATCTCATGAGCCCCTTAATGCTCGTGAGCCTGTCTCCGAGAGAACCCCTACTCCTCTACCTCGCCGCGACCCCAATCACTGTGAGCGTGGTATTGGTAGAGGAGCAGGACGGGCAGCAGTGCCCCGTGTACTACGTGAGTGAAGCCCATCAAGGGGGGCTAAGACTAGGCCGAACCCTTGGCCAGCATCACCTCCCGAGCAGTAAGCGGTTTTTCTAAAAGAATATCGTGTATCATTTTGGGGTCCCCCGGGAAATCACTGTCGATAATGGCACCCAATTCGACTCAGCGTATTTCTGGGAATTCTGCGAAGGCTTGGGGCCTACCCTCCACTTCGCCTCTATGGCTCACCCCCAGAGTAACGGGGTTGTTGAGAGGGTCAACGGCATGATCCTACAGGGGTTACGCTGAAGGCTCGAGCAAGCCGTCTCCAGGCGGGGTGCGTGGGCTGAGGAGCTTCTGAGCATCCTGTATTCCATGCGCACGACACCGAGCCAAGAAACAGGGTGCACGCCTTTCTCACTTGTGTATGGGACTGAAGCGGTTCTCCCCTCGGAGATCGGCTTCCGACCGCTGCGGGTCGAGCTCCTAGATGGACCTATGACCACAGCTACCAAGCCAACGAAGCCAATCAGCGGCTGGAAGTCGACCTCGTTGAAGAAGAACGCGACCGAGTGCTCCTCCGCCACGCCATCTACGAGCGCGAAATGGCGCGCGTGTACAACCGGAGTGTCCGCGTGAGAGCTTTCCACCTTGGGTACTTGTCCTCAAGCACGTGACAGACCCCCAAGCCCAGGGCAAGCTCTCCCCCAACTGGGAAGGCCCCTATAGGGTCTCTGCAGTCCTGGGCTCGGGGGCTTACAAGCTCTCCAACCTCCAAGATCAAGAGCTGAAGCATACATGGAACGTAGACTTGCTTCGCAAGTTCTATGTCTAGCCTCCGGGCCTACTCCCTCCCCCATCGTGACTTCACAGGGAGAGGTGCTGTGTCCCCCTCCGCGGTAACGCAGGGGGACGTTGTATTCACTTTCCCTCCCCCGCCGCGGCTTAGCGGGGGGAGGCATTATATTTCAAATTCTATCAATACGATTGGGTTTTTTCTCCAACTCGAGTTCATTGCAGGTTCTTGCCTTACCATCTCTTAAGACGATGCCCTCCTATTGAGGATGCCCTCTCCGTGAGGACGTAGGTTATCGCAGCCTAAAAGTCCCTACGGCGGGAGCCCCGCTCCCGTAGGGCGGCTTACAATCACCCCTCGTGGACTGAGGGGGTAAGCGGCAACCCAGTTCTCAAGGACTGTGGTAACGAGTCAATTTGAGAGACTAGTTCCCCTCAAACACTCAGACCCGTCATCGGGCTTACCCTGCTCCGGGAGAAAATTGTCTCCCCAGGGAGACGGGATTCTCGAAAAACTTCCCGGAGTTTTTACCCGGCTCCTCGTTCTCACGGTGACTGGAGCATTTCTTACCAGGATTCTCTGAACTTTTCCAAGTCAAAAATGGGCGTGACCCGGTAACCCTTAACGTCCGGGCCCTTCGCTCCTTCCCCACAGCGCGCGGAGCTAAGCTACAACCCGCTGTGGGGGGGAAGGGGATAACCCGTGCTCGGACTATCCTCCAAACTCGGAAAATTTCAAAAACAAGGAACAAGCAAACTTAGCTTTATTGATACATTTAACCGAAGGACATCCCCCCCCCGGTGGACCAAGATGTCCCAGGAATCAAAGCCTTGGGAAAATGCAAAATACAACCTGGGGAGTTCAACCCCCGCGGGAAAATATAATAGGGAACCCCCCTGGGGGGGCTCCTACACCTAATAATCCCAGAGGCCCTCTGATAGCTCCTGGGCTAGGTTTCGGTACAAGCTTCTTATGTGCCGCTGGGCCTCTTGAAGCAAGTCCTCAGGCCAATACTCGTAGCCCGCAGGTGGGAGTGTCCAAAGCGGCGGAACCCTCTGGGACCCCGGTCGCAGAGGAGACAACTCGGCGCGGTGGTTATCAAAGTTGTCAAGGTGCCACTTCGGGAGCCACCGCAACCGGATCGGCTCCTGGGAGACACCCTTGCCACGCACCCTGGAGATGAGACTTAGCAAAACTAAGGCAGCTTGGGCGTCCCCCGGGTGATACCCTTAGGAGCCCAGAGGCCCTATTTCCGGAGCGGCCCCTTGCATCACCAGGGCACCTCTAAAGTTGCGCTCAACTCTGGGGAGCCCTCCCCCGGGAGCAACCTCCCGGGGTGCCTGATAAATTCAATCCAAGACTTAGCAAGAAATCCATTTCATTTCATTAAAGCAAAAGTTTTTTGTATAAGTCTCCGGGCCTTCCTTAAGAAGCTACCGGGAGTAAACATTCTAAAACAAAAAAGGACCTATCTAAAGGCCCGAGGGAGGCTCATACTTGGTCATTGTTCTCCTCCCCCTGGGAGGTCTCCACTGGAGCCGTGGTGTCTGCCCTCGGGTGCGCCGAAGCCAAGAACAGCACCCACATGATCCGGTTGTAGAAGCCCCCGGCAAGCTGCTCCACCTCCCGACGCAGCGGCTCGAAGAACTCGGGGAAGCCTCGGGGGATCCGGCCTCCGATCGCCAGGGCACCGGTCCCCCGGAGTTCCATGAGTCCCGCAGTGGCAGCCACCACTGGGATCGCTCGGCCCCGGGCCCGAGCGTCAGCGGCCTACGGGATCATGGAGACTTGTGCATTGAGAAAACGCACGGCCTCCGCGAACATCGCCGGCACCGCACCAGAGCTACCACCCGGGCCAAGGCTCACCCCGAGCCCCTCAAGGACCGAACGGACGGAGCGACCCGCTTCCGCCACCGCCTGGTTGCTGGAGCCCTCGAGCTCTCGGAGGGCGTCCTCCTTCGCCTTCGCCTCCATCCGAAGCCAGTCGTTGGCACCCTCCGAGGTGTGGAGTTGAGCCCAGACCTGGGCCAACTCCAGGAGTGCCTCGTCCCGCTCATTGGAAAAGGCGGCGGCCTTCCCCTCCACCTCTTTCAGCGCCTTCTCCAAGTGCGCCTCCATGCCCTGGGCGAGGACCGCCCCTTGTAAACACAAAGGTTATTCGAAGCCCAAAAGAGTTAGCGAAATCCTTAAAAGAAAGCGGCCAGATGCTCTGGGAATGAACCTGGATGTGGAGCGACTACAGTTCGCCGCACCGGTCGCAGAGCGTCCCTTGCGAGACGTACTCCTGCACCTTCTGGGTCTGAAGGCGAACGGCGAACTAGAAGACCTCACCCATGGACAGCAGGGGGGTCTCCCTCCCGATGGCTCCGGACCCGTCCCCGCCGGCGGGCCCCCTTACGGGGGTCGCGGGGGTGATGTCGACCTGTGTGGCACCACCTGTGGTCCTCGCCGCCGAAGGGGTGGCCGAAGAAGAGGTGGATGAACCCTCCGAGGGAGTGCCACCCCGGGGAGGGATGAGGAGCCCGTTCCCCTTTCCGGGCCGCGGGGTCCCCGGGGCGTGCGTAGCCACGGGGACCTCGTAGACCGAGGGGCTCCCCCCTCGTCCACCGGCCATTCGACGCGCGGGGGGAACCTCTACAAAACGCACCTCGGGGCGCTCCGGCTCCGGTAGTTCCATTGCCGCCAGAAGTACGATCACCAGAGATGGCGAGGGGGCGTAGTCCGCCGAATTGGACACCCCCCATCGCCAGTCGCCCCCTTCCCTCGGGCCTCAACGGAGGCCTTGAGGAAGCACATGAACTCTTGCATTCCTGCCGGCCCCACTGAGTGCTCTTCCGGGGGGGCGGCGTCGCCTCGCGCCTAGGGGGCGCTTGCACGCGCCCCGACCCGGGGGCTGCGTCTCGGGCCTTGGCGAGCGTAGAACTCGGTGTCATCACTGGACCAGGGGCCTTCTGCGCCTTGGCGCGCTTCGGCTCGGAACCCTCGGTGGTCTCTTCCCCTACTTGTGAGAGTCGGGGGTTGGGAGAGGTGTCCTCTCCGGTAGCCTTAGCCCAAAGGCCTCGGCCACCAAGTTCTGGGGAGGACCCTCCCCGATGACGCGCACGATGCGCTCGTGCTCATCAGTGTAGTACCTCCCGAGGAGGTCCTCCACCTTCTCCCGGGTAGCTGGGTATGGCCGGGCTACAAAAATAAAAGGAGTTAGCGGAATTGACAAGAATCGCAGTGGGTTACCGGATACTTACGTCGGTTCACCAGCTTCTGCAGGGGCCACTACGCTGGGCACATTCCGATCCCCCTCCTCCCGTGCGAGAAGGGGGAGAGGTTGAGGAGCACCAACTCCTCCGCGGCGTCCCTCATGGACCAGATGCCCCGGGCGCCCACCATTTTGCTGAAGACCTTCAGCTCCTCTTCGGTCCACACCGGGGGCTTGGGGGATGACGACCGGTAGTAGGAGGAGGGTTCCGGAGAGTAGGTCACTCTGGTGTCCCAGACCCGGAGGTAGAACCACCTCTGGAGCCAATCCCTAGTGGTCCCGGGAGGCCACCACCGAGTACTCCTCCACCCGGGAAGGCTATAGCTTCTAGGCCCCTAAAGAGTGTTTTAGTAATTAATGACAACTACAAATGCTATACTAACGATACCTGCTAAGTTGTGTCAAGAAGAAACTTAAAAGACAGGTTAATGAAAGGCAAAGAAAGAGCCTTATGATGAAGAAAGGGCATTGATCAAAAAGGCAAAGGTACGAAATAGGGTCTTTTCCATTTTTACCGGTCTAAGGTGATTAGAGAAGAATTTTGACCGGGTTTTAGGATAGTTGCCGTACTATTAAGAGGAGCATGTGGTGTATCACGAAATACTTCATCTATGTGCCAGAAATCATAAAATCAACTTGCATTGCATACTAGAAGGTCATATACTTTGAAAATGCTTGTTTCAGCTCATTTCTACTCAGCACTGTCTCAGTCGGTCTGACCGTTTGTTAGACCGGTCTGACCAAATACACGGACTGACCGAATAGGATCTCGGACTGACCGAAGTTATGTCTAAGTGTAGTTTATTCCTTAAAAAGGTCGGTCTGTCCGTAGTTAAGTCCTAGGTCAGTCTCCTGGAACTTCTTGATTTATCTTTCTGTTGTTTTGTGCTCTGACGATCTGACCGTTTGTTAGATCGGTCTGACCGAGAAATCGTTCTGACCGTGCTTTTGAACTACGGTCTGACCGTATGGCCGGTCTGTCTGTATTTATCGGCCTGACCGTATAACGTGTCCAAAAACTGTGTCGTCTCTGGACAGTTTCACGGTCTGACCGAAATTGGCTCCGGTCT
Organism: Pharus latifolius; assembly: GCA_019359835.1. Taxonomy (NCBI): domain Eukaryota; kingdom Viridiplantae; phylum Streptophyta; class Magnoliopsida; order Poales; family Poaceae; genus Pharus; species Pharus latifolius. The sequence continues at coordinate 66,076,141 of CM033322.1, forward strand.
GACCGTGTGTGTGCCTGACAAGGGCAATTGAGCATTTATTGCGCCTATTTTATGCCGTTGCAATTGCGACGGTCTGACCGGGCATATACCTGCGGTCTGACCACCAAGTGATCTTTTTCTCCCAACGGCCTGTAACGGCTATATTTATTGTGGGGGGTATATATACTCCCATGCACGGCTCTGTTCACAACTTTTGGCATAATTTTGAGCATTGTCATCATCCTTGAGAACTTAAGCAAGTTTCATACACTCTAGGGTTCAAATTCTCGAATTTGTGAGAGTGCACATTTGAGATCTTCTAGTGCATTGCATTTAGATCATTAAATCAATCTTGTGGCACTAGAAGAAGGCTAAGTGATCATCACCGGCTTGTTACTCTTGGAGTTTGCCGGCTCCTAGAAGGCTAGGAGAAAGGTTTTAGTGAGCTCTTCAAGGAAGATTGTGAAGAAGCCTCAAAACGTCTTGTGAAAGGGTTGAGCACGCCTTGCCGGAGCGGTAAAGTGCATCCTTAGTGAAATCGAGGTTTGGATAACTCATCATACTAATCCGGCTCAAGATCTAGGTCACTTCTCGAGAGAAGGTTGACTAGATAGAGGAGCGGTTAGAGATTTGGGTTTGCCTCAACGTGGATTAGGAGTGATCGGCAAATCACCGAGACCACGGGATATATCCTTGTGTTGAAATTGTTCATTGTTCATCTTGTGTTATTTATTTGCTCTCATTTACTATTAATTGTTTGTTTTATTGATAATTTGTTAAAATCGCCTATTCACCCCCCTCTAGTTGATATCCTAGATCCCTTTCAAAGGCAATAGCTGCATCATTATGGACCTGAAGGCTGACTTCAGGCCCCCCGGACAACATGCAAGCTCCTCGCAGTGGTTTTGTAAAAGTATCAGAGCAAACAGAGCATCCACTCCAGCCCGGTGGCCACCTCGCACAGCCAAATAAAAAGCCCCATCCGTAAGAGGGCGTTGGGCGTCAGGTGGTTGAGTGCCATCCCGTACTCCCAGAGAAACTCCCAGAGCAACGGGTGCACCGGGAGCTGGAGGCCAGCCTCGACGAAAGCCTCAAAGAAGACAACCTCTCCGGGCTGTGGGCAGGGTGCGACATCCTTTTTTGAGGGGATCCTGACGTCCCCATCCGCAACGACCCCCCGGTCCACGAGGGACTCCAAGTCTCCCAAGGTGAACTCGGTGGCCCAGAGGAAGTCCGCGGTGACTTCCTTCGGAGGCACATCGGCGGCCTTGGCGCGACCCTTTGGACCCATTTGGGTTTCCGGTGGGTTAAGCTATCGGGGAACTAAGTTCGGGGAGTTTAGGTTTCTGGAGACTAGGCTTCCAGGAGAGGGCTATTGGGAGAGATTGGAGCACCGGTGGTGTTTGAGGCTCGAGGGTTCAAGTGTCCTCTCTGGGCCCCTCGAAGCCCTATTTATAGAGCTCGAACGCGGCCCCAATGAATGCCACGTGGACCCTCATGACAAATCCGCACCATCCAGTTCAAACAGCGCGCGCAAATCGAAGGGACGCGCATGGGAAAAGACACATTGGCAGTTCAAACTGCGTGAGGCCATTATGGCCGATGGCGCACGACAGTCGAGACTAGAGGCGACATGATGATCGACGGCGCTAGCATAAGTGCCTGGCACAAGAATCGAGGCGTCGACAAGGCGCCAGAAATCCCTTCCGAGGGAGATGTTCCCGGTAATGTGAACCATCCCCTCTAGGGACTTAAGTAACGTCTCCGGCGGACATGGGGGGCTGTTGTTGGGGGAAATTTCCGTGCAATCAATCCCGATAAGGGACAGGGCCCCAGTGATCTCCATCCCAGGCGCCACCTTTTGCCATGGGACAAGGGCCCCGGTGACCGTCGTCTTGGGTGCCACCTTTGGCCTGGGGACAACGGCCCCAGTGATCACCGTCCCAGACGCTACCCTTTGCCCGGGGACAAGGGCCCCAGTGACCCCCATCCCGGGCGCCACGTTTTACCCGCGGACAAAGGCCCCAGAGCCTTCGTCCCGGGAGCCGCCTTTGGCCCGGGAACAAGAGGCCCTCTCGAGCACTGCCTTTTGCCCAGGGACAAAGGCCCCAGAGCCCCCGTCCTGGGCGCCGCCTTTTTCCTGGGGACAATGGCCCTGGAACCTCCCTCCCGGGCACCGCCTTTGCCCAAGGGCAAAGGCCCTAGAGCCTCCGTCCCGGGTGGGGTCACATGAGTGTCACGTGAGTAGCGCTTCGGGAATCGGCAAGGACACTTGTCAAGCATCCAACCCCCTTGGCCGGGAAAAGGACACTAGTTCCCTCTAATCCAACGGCTACAACCGGGGTAGTTTAGTCTTTTTGCATCTTTTGGGCCTATATAAGGCCTTGTATCCCTATCATGTAAAGGAGGACAATTCATTTGTATCAATACACAAAAATGAATAGGCATGCTCAGGAGCACTCTCCCCACGAGAAAACTCCCCCAGCCAACCTCTGTTGGGAGCACGTCGACAGGACTAGGGTCTCCACTGAGACCTGAACCTGTATAAATCCTCATGTCACTTGCTGTGTTTGCCCGACGGGAGAGGACCGGTTACTCGGTCAGCTCCCGTCGTCTTTGCTTGGCTAGGAACCTCCACAAAACCTGTCGGGGTATTCGCAATACCACGACACAAACACAAAAACTATTTTTGTAAAAGCATGCAACAAATTTTGTTTTAGATGTCATGAAATTGGTCACTCACATGATGCTTGTCCTTTAATGACTTCAACTCATTTTGATGCAGGCTACATGCTTATAAGGTCAAAGAAAGGATATGTGATAGCAAAGTTTGTTGGAGCACCCATGCTAAATAAAAATAAGAAATCTATTTGGGTGCCCAAAGCTTTGATTGCTAACATCGAAGTACCCAAAAGGGTTTGCGTACCTAAACGGACTTGATTGTTTTGTTTTTGTAGCTGAACTACAAGACCGGTGGAAAACATTGGGTGCTAGATAGTGGATGCACCGAACATATGACCGGTAAAAAAAGTTGTTCACCTCATTGGAAGATAACTCAAGTGAAGACCAAAAGATCACATTTGGTGACAATCGTCAAGGAAATGTGGTAGGCTTGGTTAAAATCGCTATATCTCATGATCTTTCAATTTCGAATGTTCTAATTGTTGAATCATTGAATTTTAATTTGTTGTCCATTGCACAAATTTGTGATCTTTGATTTCATTACATATTTTCTCCTAAAAATGTTTTAGTTGAAAGTTTAAAAAACAACTCTTTGATCTTCAAAGGTTTTCATTTTGGAAATCTCAATCTTGTTGATTTCAACTCAAAAGATGCATCTCTTTCAACATATCTCATTTCTCAAACATCGAAGGGTTGGCTTTGGCATAGAAGACTTGCACATTTTGGAATGCATCAACTTAAAAATCTTTTAAAACATGATTTGGTAGTTGGCTTGAAGGATGGGAATTTTGAAAAGGGAAAACCTACTTCACATCCAACCAAGCGCACTCTTTCAACTTGCAAACCTTTGGAACTCTTGCATATGGATTTATTTGGATCTCTGAGTTCCAAAGTATCGGGGAAACAACTATGATTTTGTCATTGTTGATGATTTTACACGTTATAATTGGGTCTTCTTCATTTCTCAAAAATCTGAAACCCCCAATGTTTTTAAAAGTTTTGCAAAACGTGTCTCCACACAATTTGAACTTTCCATCAAGAAAATCCGTAATGATCATAGTGGAGAGTTTGTGAATTCGACCTTGGTTGATTTTTGTGACGCTTTGTGAATTAAACATGAATTTTCAACTTCCTACACTCCACAACAAAATGGGGTTGTAAAAAGAAAAAAATCGAACACTAATAGAAATGGCAAGAACAATGCTAAGTGGGTATGACACTCCTACTCGCTTTTGAGCCGAAGCCGTGCATACCGCTTGCTATTGTATTAATCGGCTTTATTTGCATCCTCTTCTAAATTTAACTCCCTATGAGCTTCTTATTGGGCGTAAGCCAAATGTCTCTTATTTCTGGGTGTTTGGATGTAAATGCTATATCCTTAGAAAAAGAACATTTGGTAGAAAATTTCAAAGAAGAGTGGATGAAGGATTTCTACTCAAATACTGCACCACTAGCAAAGCCTATCAAGTTTTCAACAAAAATACAAATTGTACTAAAGAATCTTGTGATTTAGAATTCGATGGATCTAATGGCTCTCAAAAGGAGAAAGTGTCTTGTGATGTGGTAGGCAAAGATCTCCAAGAAATGATGAAGAATATTATTATTGGAGACATCAAACCTAGATATGATGATCAAGAGGATGATGATAATATAGAGTGATGAACAACATACATCATCACCTCTTATTGTTAATCCACCGGAGAGAAATCAAGTGGAAGCATCACAAGTTGAAGCACCAAGACAACATCAAGACATTGTCAAAGACCACCCTTTAGATCAAGTATTGAGTGATGTTAGTACGGGTGTTCAAACTCACTCTTGTATTGCTTCTTTCTGTGAACATTTTTCCTTTTTTCTTCCTTGGATCCTAAACTTGTAGATGAAGCACTTAGTGATCCGGATTGGGTAAATGCCATGCATGAAGAACTAAATAATTTCACTAGAAACAAAGTATGGACATTAGTAGAAAGACCTAAAGATGATAATGTGATTGGAACAAAATGGGTTTTTAGGAATAAACAAGATGAAAATGGAGTAGTAGTATGAAACAAAGCATTTCTTGTTGCACAAGGTTATTCGCAAGTTGAAGGTTTAGATTTTGGTGAAACTTTTGTACCCGTAGCAAAATTAGAAGCTATACGCATACTTCTTGCATTTGCATCAAATTTCAACATCAAATTATTTCAAATGGATGTGAAAAGTGCTTTTTTAAATGGAGAAATATCCGAATTAGTTTTTGTGGAACAACCTCCCGGTTTTGAAGATTCAAATTTTCCAAATCATATATACAAGCTCTCTAAGGCTCTTTATGGACTTGAAAAAGCTCCTCGAGCTTGGTATGAGCATCTTAGAGACTTTCTTATTTCAAAAGGTTTCAAAATTAGGAAGGTGGACACAATGCTATTTACAAAATTGGTTGAAAAAGATCTTTTTGTGTGTCAAATATACATTGATGATATCATATTTGGGTCTACTAATGAATCCTTTTGTCATGAGTTTGGAGAAATGATGTCTGGGGAATTTAAGATGTCGATGATTGGAGAGCTAAGCTTCTTTCTTGGACTTCAAATCAAGCAACTCAAAAACGGAACGTTCGTGGGTTAAACCAAGTATGTGAAGGACTTGCTCAAGCGCTTTGGGATGGAAGATGCTAAAGCCATCAAAACTCCCATGGCCGCTAATGGACATCTTGATATGAACAACGATGGAAAAGTGGTTGATTCAAAACTTTGTCGATCTATGATTGGTAGTTTACTTTATCTTACCGCATCTAAGCCTGAAAACATGTTTAGTGTTTTCTTATGTGCTAGATTTCAATCGTCTCCTAAGAAATGTCATTTGATTGCTCTTGAAAGAATCCTTAGGTACTTGAAATGCTATCAAATATAGGACTTTGGTACCCTAAAGATGCAAACTTTGAATTAATTGGTTACTCAGATTCGGATTATGCAGGTTGCAAAATTGATAGAAAAAGCATATCTGGTAGTTGTTAACTTTTGGGGAGATCACTAGCCTCTTGGTCATCTAAGAAACAAAATTTCGTAGCTCTCTCCACTGCCGAAGCAGAATATGTTTCGACGGGTAGTTGTTGTGCTCAAATTTTATGTATGAAACAAACCCTTTTGGATTATGGAATTTCTTTTGAAAAAGTGCCACTCTTGTGTGATAATGAAAGTGCCATAAAATTGCAAACAATTCGGTGCAACATTCTAGAACCAAGCATATTGATATTATGCACCATTTTATAAGAGATCATGTAGCAAAAGGGGACATAGATGTGAATTATATAAGAACTGACTTGCAGCTAGCGGACATCTTCACCAAACCTTTAGATGAGACTAGATTTTGCTTTCTTAGAAGTGAATTGAATATTATTGATATATCAAATGCAAGTTAATTGTCACCTTTGCTGTCCTCCTGCCTTTTTGTGATTGATGTCAAAGGGGGAGAGATTCTGGTATCTGGATGACATTATTTATAGTTTATATGATCGTTGTTTATTCATTGTGGACTCTCAAATGACTCATATGTGCATTTGTATATGCATGCATTCAAGGGAAGTTCTTGTATATCTGATTCCTATGCATACAATTAGGGAGAGTCATTAAATCTTATTCATTTTAAACACTTGTTGTCATCAATCATCAAAAAGGGGAGATTGTTGCATCTAGGCCCTTTTTGGTTGATTTTGATTATTGATGACATTAAGTGTCTTGAACTAAATGTGTCTTTGAGCTATGTATGTAGAGCTATTTCTGTAAAGTCTGCAAGTGACCTGGGAGGATCTGTAGGTCGCAGTCCAAGGTCGCGAGCTAAGGTCGGGAGCACAAGGTTGGCAAGAAGAAAGCCGCAAAGACCTAAGGTAAGTTCTTGTTTATTGTACCAGTCACGGTGTTCGGAGTATTGATCAGATTTACAGAAATTCTTTTTAGTTTTTAACCATACTATTAAGAGGGGTTGCCAAATCCCTTTTAGTTTTGGTAAACACTGAGAAACTCTTAGGTCATATGTTGCATTCATTGTCTTTCACAATCTTAGTCGAATCTGAGAAAAATATATAGATTTCAAAGAGGGACTGAAACTAGTCTTTTGAGCACTGTTCATTCGACCAGAGGTCACTTGAGCACTGTTCATTCGACCAGAGATCACTCGAGCATTGTTCATTCGACCAGAGGTCTTCCGAGCACTGTTCAGTCCAACAGCTACTCACTAGCCTTTAGAGCTCGAAGCTGTCTGTTAGCTGTACTGATTTCTTTTCTTACTCGACCACAACGGCTAGCTGAGAGGTTGGGCTATATATATGTGTGTTTTGAGCAGTATTTTCACACATCTCAAGCTACATTCTCATATACAACTTTGAGCAGTTTCTGTACACATTTTTAAGTAGTTTCTGTACACATTTTTTGAGCAAATTTTCTATACACTTTTGAGCAGTCTTTGAGTAGTTTTTATCAACACTTTTGAGCAGTTTTTATAAACAATTTTTAGCAGCTTTTGAGCAGTTTTTATAATTTTTTTTGAACAGATTTTGAGCAGTCTTTCAGCAATTTTTATAAACATTTTTGAGAAATTTTTATAAATTTTTTGAGCAACTTTTGAGCAGTTTTATAAACTTTTTTGAGCATATTTTGAGCAGTTTTTGAGCAATTTTTATAAACACTTTTGAACTATTTTGATAAACATTTTTTAGCAGATTTTGAGAAATTTTTGAGTAGCTTTGCTAAACACCTTTGAGTATTTTTTTTATATATCTCTGATCCATATTCATATATATACACTTGGATCAAAGTTTTCTGGCACTAAAGTCTTGATCTTTTGATCAAAATCATTATTTGTGATTGTGAGAGATCCTCTGGGAAAAATCATCTTGCATCATTTGCAACTCTAGAGTTTCTCAATGTCTGTTGGAGGTCAAGAGAAGATATCGCAACTTGTTACTCTTGGTGATCACCTTCACCTTGACGGTTTGGAGACGTGGCCGTTGATCTCTCCATTGACGAAGCTTGTCGGAGAGGCTCAGTGTGTTTGTAAGAGGTTTGGTGCTCACCTTTCTGGAGTGGAGAAGAAGAAACCCTAGTGGAAATATCCTTCATGGATATTGAAGCGAGACTCATTCATTTGAGTGCTTCAACGGGGAGTAGGGGAGAGCAGGCGAGTCTCTGAGACCTCAGGATACATCGTTGTGTTTGATTCTCTTACTCTCATTTTATTTGTGCAATCTAACTGTTGAATTGATTCAGTTTTTATTTGCACTTAGTTCATTTCTTTAATTTTGCAAAACTTGTTTTATTCGAAAAGATTTTAAAGCCTCCTATTCACCCCTTGTCTAGTCGGCATCCTCGATCCTACACTTACCTCAGAGACAGATGCTAACTGAGCCACCAAAGGAGATGCCACGGCAAGAGAGGAAGCGGTCCAATTCGCCCTGTACAAACAAATTAGGACCAGGTACTTTATTTCTAACTAAATGACTCAACTTAGTTAGAGAAAAGGAAAAACTTTACCTCAAGCAATGAGGAGCATCTTATCTGGCCTTAAATGAGGTCTGAGCCACAGTTGCAGCTAATGGCTGCGGGCTCGCAACCTCTTCCCTTCTGTCGTAATCACTTTGTGCAGCCAGGGAAGAGGTCATAGTCATTCTCTTCGGTGATAGCCCACCAGAATATCCAACGACATCACAGGATCTTTTCCTTGATTCGGGCAACTTCAAAAACCAGAGTACCTGGAAAACTTTTGCTCAAGGAAAAGACTTGCACAAGTTTACCAAAAGAGAATTACCTTTTGAGACGACTGTGCAGCAACATCAACACTGATCCCCTGCGGTTCCAATGCCTCAACGTTGCCTTCTACCACCAAACTCTCATCTTCATCTTCAATGAGATGATCTGGGAGTCAGGATGCCATTGAAGCAAAAACAGAGGAGAGGAGAGAAAGCAAGAAGGCGAAGAGTCTGAGACTTAGAAAAATTTACAGAAGTTTGAAGACTCTAAAACGTAGATGCTAGCTATTTATAGGGTCCCGAAGAGACACTTTGTATTCCCAGTTGTGAAACACAAAGAAACACTTTGAGTTTCTGGCCTAGGGACGCTGTGAAATACTCCCGTGATCTTCCCAAATGCCAGCATGCCAACCGCACCCAAAGTTCCTTCTTGGGATGCAGCGAAAACTCTCAAGAATTTTTCAGTACTTGTCATGATAGCTTGGCAAATGCACTCAAAATTTCTTCTTGAGTTACGTGAGAAGGCGAAGTGACAGAGTGTTAGTGGAGAATTCGAAATGATGGAGTACTGTACTAGAATTCAAAGCAACAAAGTACTGTGCTAGAATTCAAAGCAACAAGAATATTGTGTTATAATCTCCTCGTTTCAAATTTATGGGCTAGTTGACAGTGATTTGTGTATACCTTTTAGTGGTCGAACACAATCATTAAGAGAGAAACAAATAAGCTTCCTTCTTACGGTCGTAAGACATTTCAGGAAGAGATAATGAGAAAGTCTAAGATATTCTAGACTTAATTCGACCCTTACAGATGTTTACCCTATAAGTACGATCACTAATTCTTATGATCATAACACTAACCTGACGAGGATTGTTAGCTATTTTTGGGCATCCATGGTCGCCAAAGTGTCCCATGGTCGCCCATAGCCATAGTTGCAGGTCCTCCCTATGGTTGCCAAGGGCCAGAAGGAAGGGCATCGGATTATCCAAAGGCGTTCTAGATATAACTCAAAAACCATATTCATTTCACGCAAATCCAAGACACTTATTACCATAAAAACCATATATTATGCTATATTCACAGATATCATGGTCATTGAGATATCTCCCGACGACTAAACAGTCTCGTAGATACAATGTTCGATAACATCTCAGTGGTCACAGAGGTGCGCAATCACCATTCATCACAACCTTACCATGATCCTTATGATTAATCCCAAGATAATCATAAGTCCCTGACAAGGTAACCATCGAAGGAGGTTAGGATGGTAAGGCAGTTCCATGATGACCAAGTCAAGACTGCCAAACTGCCACGTACCCATGATCTATGGCAACCACCATGTACCCACGACCTCACAGCTACCACTTCGGGTAGTTATGAGAGATTGTAGGACGTGCCTTCAGGAGGATAACTGATGAACTCTTCGGCAAGTATAAGAAGGCCTTCAAGGGAAGGATCAAGAGGGGGATCGATGACAGAGAGAAGATTAGTCTTAACAAAGATAGGATTAGCTAGCTCACACATATTGTAACAACCTCTCTATAATTCTTTTTCCCACATAGTCAAATACACAGGATGTAGGGTCGTTACTCTTCTAAGAGGACCCGAACCTGGTTAACTTTCTCTCCCGTGTCTTAGATTCATAGATACTTTCAACACCTTGAGAATTTGTCTGATGGGCTCCTTTCTTCATCACACTCTTCTTTGCATAAGATCGACAAAAGGACCCCTGGGTTCCAATCATCGACAGTTGGCGCTCACCATGGGGCCTTGAAGACATTTTCATCAAGGTTCATTGTGTTCATGGATCCTTTCACGTATCTACAGGATTCTGGGAACGAATTTGATCTCAAGGATCACGTGGATGTTATGGATGAAGATAGCATCCTGATGAGGACATCGCGACCACACATCCACATGTTTTAACTCGAGCACATGCGCACCGCCTTGGACAATAGGTGAATTCGTTTCTTAGACAAATTAATTATTTAATTACAGAACAAATGATATTTCCTAATGATTGTTCTTTGCTTTTTGTTACATGTGAAGGAGTTCTAGACGAATTTGTTGATCCAATTCATAGCCAAGGAAGAATGAACACTTTTCTGGCAACTTCGACCAATAGTTACATCGACTTTATCGATCAGAAGAACTCTGCATGTGATCAGAAAGGCTCAAGGTCGCAGCATTTCTCAAGGTCACAACATTGCTCATGGTCACAATTGATCAAGCCTGAAGACACATGGTCGCAGCCTGAGGACCATATAGTCTGCCGACCAAGCTTGATTGTTTAGTGACTTCAACCAAACGCCAATTTCAGCACAGATGTCCAAGTAGGTTGTGTGAGCACTTGTTGAAAATATAATCGAAAGAGCTTTCCAACGCATCAAGAACTATCAAAATCCAACATTATATCCAACCAGGAGACCCAAAACAATGGCAAGTGCACGAGGGGGAAGACTCCTGTTCGGATCCGTAAAAATTAGCTCCGGATTTTCTTTTTATAGTTTGTTAGGATTCTATTCTGTTTCAAATTAGTTTAGAATTCTGGTTTTAAACCTTCTATCTTTGTAGACACCATCCTCTATAAAAGAGAATGCATGGTCTTAGTTTTAGGTAGACTTCGTTGATATACAGATTGTATGCTCGTGCCTTTGCCGACTTGTACAATTCAGAGTCTCAATGTTCAACTCATAATTTAGATTATTGAGTGTTATCCTTCCGCTGTTGCTCTTGCTTTTCTTATTGATTTGCTTGAGTTGTTCTTTGTGAATAGGTCAACCTAGCTTTGCTTGGTTGATAACCAATTGAGGAGTGGTTTAGCGATTGTGAGGTTGTTGGTCGCGTGTTGGATCGTGGTTAGCCGCCCCTTTGTCAAGGTCACAACTCGTATTTATCCATGGATTTCTCCTGCGATAGAAGATCGGGACCAAACTTCATGCACGCATCTTAAAGCAAGGTGTGTGCATATCATGTCCCCATCAATGGTGATGACAGTACCCTCACAGCCTATCTTGAGGAAGCATCATCCTCGATCCCAACCGTGTGTGCGGAACAAGGATCGAAGCAGGAAATTCACTTGCCCTCAATAGAGGACAAATATGTCCCACAACCCATTGCCCTAAACAACGTGGAAGAGGTTGATCTAGACATCCGTCTAGAGAACTTCTCTCCAGACAATTTGAAGTCTCTCTTTGATTTCAAGTCAGACTGAGACAAAAGATGAGATGCTTTCTTCGTCTGCGAACTCAATCCCTAGAGAGATCGCAGCACTTTCGGAGGAAACTCCAGAGCAGCGTGATGCTAGGCAAGAGCGAGAGCGCAAATAGAAATAGGACCAAGAGCGCAGACAGCGAGAGGCCGAGTTTCACAAGGCGCAAAAGATCTTCTATGACCAGCAATAACTCACTGAGGTACCGTTTTTCGCAACCCTGTCTGGAAACATCTCAGCAACCCTCTCTGGGAAGTCGCGGGCGTGATTACATGCATAATGTCGGGGGAAATCTCCGCGGGGCTAAGTCCAGGTAAGTTGTGTCACGGCTGCCCGGGGGTGTGGCCTCCGGGGCCTCCCCGGGCGCCGCCTTTTGGCTCCCGGGACGGGGCCTCCGGTGCCCTCCCGGGCGCCGCCTTTTGCCCGGGGACTTGGCCTCCGGGGCCTCCCCGGGCGCCGCCTTTTAGCTCCTGGGACGGGGCCCCGAGTGCCCTCCCGGGCGCCGCCTTTCGCCCGGGGACTTGGCCTCCGGGGCCTCCCCGGGCACCGCCTTTCGGCCCCCGGGACGTGGCCTCCGGTGCCCTCCCGGGCGCCGCCATTTGCCCAGAGACGTGGCCTCCGGGGCCTCCCCGGGCGGCGCCTTTTGGCACCCGGGGACGTGGCCTCCGGTGCCCTCCCGGGCGCCGCCATTTGCCCGGAGACTTGGCCTCCGGGGCCTCCCCGGGCGCCGCCTTTTGGCTCCCGGGACGTGGCCTCCGGTGCCCTCCCGGGTGCCGCCATTTGCCCGGGGACCTGGCCTCCGGCCCCTCCCCGGGCGCCGCCTTTTGGCTCCCGGGACGTGGCCTCCGGTGCCCTCCCGGGCGCCGCCATTTGCCCGGAGGCGTGGCCTCCGAGGCCTCCCCGGGCGACGCCTTTTGGCTCCCGGGACATGGCCTCCGGTGCCCTCCCGGGTGCCGCCACTTTCCCGGGGACGTGGCCTCCGGCGCCGTCCCGGGCCTCATTGCCCTCCTGAAGGTAAAGTCTCGAACTGTTTGTCACGTGCAGGTCACGCGAGGGGCGCCTCGGGAACTAGCGACCACCTGTCAAGCATCCAAGGCGTTTGACCGGGAGAAGGACGGTCCTGCCCTTCAATCCGACGGTGGCTTCCGGGGTAGTTTAGGGTTTTTGCTGCTTTTTGGGGCTATAAATAGCCCTTGTACCTCTCTGTTGTAAAGGATCGGTTCATCTATTGGAATAGCTAAATTCACAGGCGTGCTCCGGAAGCCTCTCCCCCGGAGAGAGCCTCCCCAGCCGACTCCGGTCGGGAGCGCGTCGACAGGCTTAGGGCACCCATTGGGACCCGAACCTGTATAAACCCGTGTGTTATTCTTTGTGCTTGTCCGGCGGGGGAGGACCAGTCGTCCGGTCAACCCGCGCCGCGTAATCTTCGCTAGGATCACTCTTAAAACCTGCCGGGGTATTCACAATACCACAGCAGTTGGCGCCGACCGTGGGGACCCGTGACAAGACGCCATGGCTCCCCCAAGAACAAGGGCTCGCACCCTTCCCGGTGACCCAGGTCTCGGAGACCCGGCGCCGTCCGCCCGGGACACTGCTGTCCTGGCGGTTCCTTCCGGAGGCGACCTGGCCCAGGTACCGCCTCCCTCCTTTCCTCTTAACTTAGGTGCTTCCACCTCTAGGTCGTTCCCGGTGACCACGGGGACCTCGGCCGGGACAAGCGTCCCCCCGACGGCTCCCCCGGCTCCCCGGGACGCCCTGCTCGAAGCTCTCGTGGAAGGCCAGCTCCGCACCCAGCGCTCTATGGACGAGCTCCTTAGCGTGTTGGCGCGGCCTCCGGCCCCCACATTTGCGTCGCACCCATATCCGGGGAACATGCCCCCGTTTATGGGTTACCCAGCGGCCCCTCCGGCTTCCGGGGGGTTCTCCGCCCCGTATGATCCTGCCGGGGGGTTCCCCCCCCTGCGGGATACACGCCCGGACCCTTCCCGGCACCCGGGCCCGTCCCGGTGCCGGGAGGTTATTTCATGCCAGGGCCCTTCGTGGCACCAGGGGGGTACCTCGTCTCCGGCCTGATCCCGGGGTCGGGAGCCCACTTCTTGCCGGGGGTGTACCCCGCGCCGGGAGCCAGTCCTGCCCCCCGCGTTGCGTTTACCGCACCGGGGGCGGTCGACAGGGCGGCCCCCGTCCCGCAGCGGACTTCCCCTCGCATGGGCCCCCCGGTTCCGGACGCCGCCACCAGGGCTCCCCCCTCGCCGGTTCCGGGTGTTACAGGGCCTGCCCCCTTCCTGGTTCCGGTCGTGGCCACTGGGGCCCCCTCCACTTCGATTCCAGGCGTCCCCGCGGGCGCCCCCTCCCCGGTTCCGGGTGATACAGGGGCTTCCCCCTTTCTGGTCCCGGGGGTCGTCGCAGGGGGCTCACCCCAACCGGCTCCCGAAGCTACAGTGCATGAGCTCCCTCCCTCGGCGAGACAGGTCCATGTCGTCCCGGGGGAGGTCGAGCGAATGCGTTCACCAGAGAGCGGGGAAGAACTTCCCCCCGGCCGCGGGCGCGGGGAGCCTCGCTCTCGCACCGGCCGGGGGAAGAGACCCGCCGAGGAGCCAACTCCTCCCGCGGAGAGCCCGGATGTCCGGGAATTCAGCCCTGGTCCGGAGGAAAAGCGTCGCCACCGCCATTCTGGCGGACCTCTCGGACCGCTTCCAGACTCAGACAACGAAGGTCCCGTGAAAGAAGATAGCGACCGGGGCTCTCCCCGGGGAGTGCAGAGGGCCAACCAGCCCCTGTGCCGAAGACTTCGCAGCATCCGGTGGCCGCGGCCCTACCGCCCGCCACACATCGAACATTATAACGGCGAGGCAGACCCTTACGAGTTTGTGCAGGTCTACTCCACTGCTATCTCCGCGGCCGGGGGGGACGAGTCAGTACAGTGCAACGTCTTCCCCCTTTACCTCTCCGGCATCGCCCGCTCCTGGTTCTACAACCTGAAGGCCGGCTCCATCAAGTCTTTCTCGCAGCTCAAGCGGGAGTTCTGTGCCAACTTCCAGGGGAACTACGTGCGTCCCCTGGACTCCTCACAGCTGTACACTGTCCGGCAGAGGACTGGGAAGACCATCAGAAGCTTCTTCAAGCGCTTTGCCCAGGTGAAGAGCAAAGTGGCCCACGTCCCCGACTCTACGGTCATCGAAGCATGCAAAAGTGGCATCCTCCCGGGGGAGCTCCACCGCAGGCTCTCCCGGAGCTGCCCCTCTTCTGCCGACGAGCTCTTCAACGTGCTCGAAAAGTACGCTCGGTCGGAGGAAGACGATATCTGGAAGAAGACCCAGGGGGCTCCCGTCCCTGCCGACCGGGGGGCCAGGGATCCCCCCAAACGCTCCAGGCAAGGGGGGCGTAGCGAGCCACGGCCTCGGGACACTTTTGTCCTCGAGGGCGGAGGCGGCTCGCGCGACTCCTTGAGGACCAACCGCCCCTTCCCCAAACCGAAGGGCCATGGGGGAGGACAGCCTTCGCACGGCCGGGAAGGCCCCGCGGGGAGAAGGCGGGAAGGACCGTGGTGCAGCCTCCACAGGTCCAATACCCACGCTACCCGAGATTGTAGCCAGCTGCTGCAGCACTTTGCGGACTTCCTCGACCAACGTGAGCAGGGGGGGGACTCCGGCCTCCTTGCTCCCTCGGCCAGCTGTTCCGGCCCTTCCCGCTCCCACGGGGGGTCAGCAAACGCAGGAGGGGGAGCCTTCAGAAGCTCTCCCCTTTCAAATTTTGCAACGGCGCATCAACGTCATCGTGGGAGGATCTGCCTCCGGGCGGGACTCTAAGCGGCAGTGTAAGGAGTACGCCCGCGAAGTCAAGGTTGTGGGGGTGCTTCGCACGTCCCCGCCACCAAAGTGGTCGGACGTCCCCCTCACCTTCACGGCAGAAGACGCACGGGGGGTTCGCTTCCCCCACGACGACACGCTCATTGTCTCCGCGACCATCTACAACTGCCATCTGGCTCGGATCCTGGTGGACGGCGGGAGCTCCGCCGATGTCTTATTCCTGAAGGCCTTCAAAGAAATGCAGGTGGATGAGAAGCTCCTGCAGCCCGCTGCCGGGCCCCTACAAGGCTTTGTCCCGGGGAAGGCGATCCACCCCGTGGGCAAGGTAGATCTTCCAATGACCTTCGGCACCCCGGAGAACTAGCGGACCGAGCTGGTCCGCTTCGACGTGGTAGACCTCCCCTCCTCCTACAACGCGATTATGGGGAGGACGACAATCAACCGGCTGGGGGCTGCCACACATCAAAATTATCTCTGCATGAAGATCCCCGGGCCACACGGTGTGATCAATGTCCGGGGAGACCAAGACATGGCCCGTGCTCTATACGAGCGTGCTGCGGCCACGATCGGAAGCGTCAACCTCATAAAGACGCCCGGGGGGGAGGCTCCTCCCCCGGAACTAGATGCTGCTGCGCCACCGCCCGGGAGGCCCCTCCTCAAGCCGCGTCCGGAAGGGGGCCTCCGGAAGGTCCTGCTGTCCCCGGGCAACGAAGACAAAACCGTCCGGATCGGGGCGGAGCTCCCCCAGGAGCACGCAGCGCAACTTGCGGCTTTTCTGCGCGAAAACTCCGATGTTTTTGCGTGGAAGCCGTCAGACATGCGGGGCGTCGCCCGGGGGGTCATTGAGCACAAGCTTGCAGTGGCCCCCGGCCACCCCCCGGTCAAACAGAAGCTGCGGAAACTCTCCCTCGAGCGCCAAGAGGCAATCAAGGCGGAGATCACCCGGCTTCGAGAGGCGGGGTTCATTCGGGAGGTCCTGCACCCCGAGTGGCGGGGTTCATTCGGGAGGTCCTAAACCCCGTCCTAGTCAAGAAATCAACCGGCAGGTGGCGGATGTGCATGGACTTCACCGACCTTAATCGCGCCTGCCCCAAAGACAACTTCCCGCTCCCGCGGATTGATCAGCTCATCGACTCCACTGCGGGGTGCGAGCTCATGAGCTTCCTAGACGCATACTCGGGCTACCATCAAGTTCGGATGGCGGAAGGGGACGAGGAGAAGACGAGTTTTATTACTCCCCTCGGAACCTTCTGCTACGTCCATATGCCCTTCGGGCTCAAGAACGCGGGGGCGACCTTCCAACGCCTTATGACACTGGTTTTCAAAGAGCAAGTCGGCCGCAACGTTGAAGTCTACGTAGACGACGCGGTTGTCAAGAGTCCCCGCGCACCCTCCCACATCGACGACCTGGCGGAAACCTTCCGGAACCTCCGCGCATTCGGGCTCAAGCTGAACCCGGAGAAGTGCGCCTTCGGGGTGCGCGGGGGGAAGCTCTTAGGTTTCCTCGTGTCCCAGCGGGGCATTGAGGCAAACCCCGAGAAGATCCGGGCATTCCTAGACATGCCCCCGCCGCGCTCCGTCAAGGATGTCCAACGGCTCTCCGGCCGCCTAGCCGCACTCAGCCGCTTTCTCTCCCGGTCGGGGGAGCGGGGCCTCCAATTCTTCAAGATCCTCCGAGGGCTCGAGGGGTTCCGCTGGACCCCCGAGGCTCAGGAGGCGTTCGACGACCTCAAGAAGTACCTCACGAGCCCTCCAATGCTCGTGAGCCCGTCCCCGGAAGAGCCCTTGCTCCTCTACCTCGCCGCGACCCCTGTCGCCGTCAGCGCAGTCTTGGTGAAGGAGCAAGGGGGGCAGCAGCGTCCGGTGTACTACGTGAGTGAGGCTCTCCAAGGGGCAAAAACTCGGTACACGGAAATGGAGAAAATCTGCTACGCCCTCCTCATGGCGTCCCGGAAGCTTCGGCATTACTTCCTAGGGCACCCCATCACTGTCCCGTCGTCCCTCCCCCTTGGGGAGGTACTGCGGAACAAAGAAGCCACCGGCCGGATCGGGAAGTGGGGGGCTGAGCTCGCCCCCTTCTCCTTGTCCCTTACCGGCCCCTCCGCCATCAAGTCGCAGGTTCTCGCCGACTTCGTCGCAGAATGGACTCCCGCCTCTGGGTCCGGGGACGAAGATCTCCCTGTGCCGCCCCGACGCAGTGATCATTGGACCCTTATGTTCGATGGGTCGCTGTGTCTCACCGGGGCTGGCGCGGGAGTAGTCCTCCGGAGCCCCGAGGGGAAGGAACTCGAGTATGCCGCGCGGCTCGAGTTCCCCGCAACCAACAACGTCGCCAAATACGAGGCTTTGCTCCTCGGGATGTGCCTCGCGCGCTCCCTGGGGATCCGGCGCCTCCTAGTCAAGGGAGATTCTCAGCTCGTAGTTTGCCAGATGGACAAGTCTTACCTGTGCCATGACGCAAACTTAAGTCTTTATTTGCAGGAAGTACGAAAGATGGAGAGGCATTTCGACGGCCTCGAGGCCCGGCATATCCCACGCAGGGACAATGACCGGGCCGACGCCTTGGCCCGGGTAGCCAGCGCCCGGGAATCGCTCCCCAAGGGGGCTTTCCTGGAGATCATCACGAAGCCCTCGATGGCCTCCCCAGACACGGACGACGAGCCTCATGTCCCGGAGGTCGCCGAGATCACCCGGACTCCGTCTTGGATGGACCCCCTCATCTCCTTCATCAGGGGGGAAGGGGACCCTCCTAGTGAGACCGAGGCTAAACGTCTCCGGGCTAAAGCCCGGGCATATCTCCTCCTGGAGGGGAGGCTCTACAAGCGGGGAGCTTCCGCCCTCCTACGCTGCCTCCCCCGGCCGGAGGGACTTCAACTTCTCGAAGACATCCACGCGGGGAGCTATGGTTCTCACCTAGCCCCGCGTGCCATCGCTGCCAAGGCCCTCCGGCAGGGCTTCTACTGGCCCACGGTCATGCGCGACGCGCGAGACCTCGTCTCCGCGTGCGAGGCATGCCAGAAGATGGCCAAGGGCTCGAACCTCCCCCCTATAGCGCTGCAGACGATCCCCATCACTTGGCCCTTTGTGCGCTGGGGGATGGACCTCTTAGGGCCTTTCCCCCCAGCGCCCGGGGGATACAAGTATGCGGTAGTCGCAGTCGACTATTTTACAAAGTGGGTTGAGGCGGAGCCTTTGGCCAGCATCACGTCCCGGGCCGTTCAGCGGTTTTTCAGGAAAAACGTCGTATGTCGTTTTGGTGTCCCCCGGGAAATCACCGTGGACAACGGGACCCAATTCGACTCGGCTTATTTTCGGGAATTCTGTGAAGGCCTGGGGCTCGTTATCCACTTCGCCTCCGTAGCCCATCCCCGGAGCAATGGGGCTGTCGAGAGGGTCAACGGCGTGATCCTACAGGGGTTGCGCCGGAGACTCGAGCAAACTGCTTCTAAGCGGGGTGCATGGGCAGAGGAGCTCCCTAGCATCCTCTGCTCCATGCGCACGACCCCGTCCCGGGCGACGGGGCGTACTCCCTTCTCCCTGGTCTACGGGGCGGAGGCAGTCCTCCCCCCGGAGATTGGCTTCCGGTCACTACGGGTGGAGCGCCTGGAGGGAGCCACTCCCTTAGCATACCAGGCCAACGAGGCCAACCAGCGTCTGGAGATCAACCTCGTGGAGGAGGAACGCGACCGGGCGCTCCTCCGCCACGCCATCTACGAGCAAGAAATGGCTCGCGCGTACAATCAGCGTGTGCGCGAGAGAGCTTTCCACCTTGGGGACCTTGTCCTCAAGCGCGTGACGGACCCCCAGGCCCAGGGTAAGCTCTCCCCCAAGTGGGAGGGCCCCTACAGGATCTCCGCAGTCCTGGGCTCGGGGGCCTACAAGCTCTCCAACCTCCAAAAGCAGGAGCTGAAACACACGTGGAACTTGCATTTACTTCGCAAGTTCTATGTTTAGCCTTACGGGCATGTCCCCTCCCCCGGGGCGTTCACGCTGGAGGGGGAGGAGGGACGCTGTATTTTCCTCCCCTTTCGCGGCTTCGCAGGGGGAGGCCCTGTACTTCATATCATTAGCAATACATAGGTCTTGCTTTGCAAACTGTCTCATTACAGGTTTTTTCATTACCGCCCCTAGCAGCGATGCCCTCCCCGCGAGGAAGCCCTCTCCGCGAGGAAGCCCTCTCCGCGAGGATGCCCTCCCCGCGAGGATGCCCTCCCCGTGAGGAAGTGGGCCAGCCCCAACAAGTCCCTACAACGGAGCCTGCACTCCCGTAGGGCGGCTTACGATCAGCCCTCGTGGACTGAGGGTGTAAGCGGCAACCCGGTCACAGTGGCCGTGGTAACGAGTCACTTTGGGAGACTAGTCCCTTGCCCAAACACTCAAGTCCCGTCTTCGGGCATTTCCTCCTCCGGGAGTCGACGTTATTCCCGGCTCCCCGTTTTCACGGCGACCGGAAGATCAGCCCCTTGCGGCTTATTTGGATCCATCTTCCTCCTCCGGGAGTCGACGTTATTCCCGGCTCCCCGTTTTCACGGCGACCAGAATACCAGCCCCTTGCGGCTTATTTGGATCCATCTTCCTCCTCCGGGAGTCAGACGTTATTCCCGGCTCCCCGTTTTCACGGCGACCGGATGAATGCCTCCCGGAGACCCTATTCCCGGCTCCCCGTTTTCACGGCGACCGGACGATTGTCTCTCGGAGAAGTCGGATTTCTCGGGCATTTTCTTCCCCGAAGACCCTATTCCCGGCTCCCCGTTCTCACGGCGACCGGACGATTATCTCCCGGAAGGTCTTCTCCTTGAAAACAATTTAAAATTTTCTAACAGAAAATTTCCTATGCTACAGGTGACTTCCTTCCCGGGGGCCTTGTTACCCCCACAGCGCGCGGAGCTATTCTCCGGCCCACTGTGGGCGGGGGGGGGGGGGGGGGATAAGGAACCCCCGGGTGTCGACCACACCGCCCACGAGGAAACTTAGCTCATCCTTGTTAAGATGAGTCGTCCAGACCATCCAAGAAGAAAAAATAAAGAGGCGCAATAAAAGGAAACAACAACACAGCGCTTTATTGATCAGCAAACCCGGAGGATATCTTCCCCCTCCGGTGGGCTTCGGAAACGATACAACCCGGGTTCTAACCCGGGGGATTCTCTAGGCCCTCAGGCTCCTACGCCTAATACTCCCGGAGGCTCTCCGCTAGCTCCCGGGTCAAGACCCGGTACAACGCCCGTACGCGGCGCCGAGCGTCCCGAAGCACATCTTCAGGCCAAAACTCATATCCTGCTGGTGGAAGTATCCGGAGGGGAGGGATCATCCGGAGCCCCGGTCGCGGAGGGGACAATTCGGCACGGTGATTATCAAAATTGTCCAAGTGCCACTCCGCACGCCACCTCAACCGGATCGGCTCCCGGAGATAAGGCTTAGCAAAATTAAAGCCGCTTGGGCGTCCCCCGGGGAGTCCCTCCCGGACCTTCGCCCGGGAGCAACCTCCCGGGAACCCTGGTAACAGTAAGTTCAATTCAAAGACTTAGAAAAAATTCAAAGACTTAGAAAGAATTCTAACTTCATTGCATTAAAAATTTTTATGTACAAGTGCCCGGGGCTTCTTCTAAGAAGCTACCGGAATCAAAAAATCCTAAAACAAAAAAGGGCCCTAGCTAAGACCCGGGGGGAGGCTCATACGTGTTCGTTGGCGTCCTCCCCCCGGGGGGCTTCCTCCAAGGCCGGGGCTGGGACGTCTCCCGCCGGAAGCGCCGGAGCCGGGAACCACGCCTGGATGATCCGGTCGTAGAACCCTCCGGCAAGCTGCTCGACCTCCCGGCGCGAAGGCTCGAAGGAGTCCGGGAAGCTTCGGGGGATCCGGCCCCCGATCGCCCGGGCGCCGACCCCCCGGAACTCGACGAGCCCCGCGGCGGCCGCGACGACGGGGATCGCCTGACCCCGTGCCCGAACGTCGGCAGCCTCCGGGATGGCGGAGACCTGTGCGTTGAGAAAACGCACAGCCTCCGCGAGGGTCGCCAGCGGCACGTCCCTGCTTCCGGAGCCGAGGCTTACGCCAAGGCCCTCGAGGGCCGTCCGGACGGAGCGGCCCGTGTCCGCCACCGCCCGGACGCTCGAGCTCTCGAGCTCCCGGAGCGCCTCCTCCCTCGCCTTGGCCTCCTCCCGGAGGCGTGCGTTGATGGCCTCGGAAATATGAACCTGGGCTCGGACCCGGGTTAATTCCGCGAGGGCTTCGTCACGTTCCCGGAGGGCCTCCTCGCGCTGCCCTACGGAGGCCGCGGCCCGGCCCTCCACCTCCTTGAGCAGCCGGGCGACCCACTGCTCAAGGCCCCAGGTAACAGCTGCCACCTACAAAATACATGAGTTAGAAAAATTTCAAAGTGCAGGGGATGAGCGAAGATGTCATCGACTCGGGTTACCTGGGCCCCGAGGGACTGAAGCCCCTCGAAACGCTCATGGAGCGTCCCTCCCGCGACGAAGGCCTGCACCTTCCGGGTATGCAGGCCCTCCGAGTAGCGGGCGATCTCCCTTGCGGGGAGCAAAGGAGTCTCCCGCCCAGCGCCGCCAGCGCGGCCGGCGGGGGGTCCCCGGACATCAAGGTCCGGTAGCGCAACCGGCGTCTTCGTCGACGAGGTAGTGCCCCCCGAAGACGTGGCCGAGGAGCTCTCGGCGGGAGCCTCCACCCGGGGGGGAACCATCAGGCCTTTGCCTGCCCCGGGCCGGAAGGTCCTCGGGGCCTCCTCCTCTGGAGGAACCTCGTAGACCGAGGGGCTCCCCCCCTCGTCCACCGGCCAAACCCGCGGGGGCGAGGCCCCCGCGAATCTCACCTCCAGCCTCTCCGGCTCCAAAGAAGCCGGAAGGGGCGGGAGGGGCTCCACCGTGAGCGGCGACGGGGCGTAGTTTGCCGAGTCGGACGCCGCCCCTCCCGCGGTCGCCTCCTTCCCCGGAGCTTCGACGGGACCCTTCGGGGGGGCAGGTGTTGCTTCCTTCCGGGACGGTGCCCGGGCACGTTCGCTCCCGGGGGTCTCGTCCCGGGGCTTCGCCGGTGTCACCGTCGGCGCCGTCGATGGGCCGGGGGTCTTTTGAACCCGGGCCTTCTTGGGGTCCGAGCCCCTGGTCGCCTCCTTCCCCCGTTTGTGCGAACCGGGGGTGGGGAGAGGTTTCCTCTCCGGCAGCTTCAGCCCGAAGGCTGCCGCTACCAGGTTCTTGGGAGGGCCCTCGCCCACGGCGCGCACGACGCGCTCATGCTCATCGGCGAAGTACCTCCCCAAGAGGTTCTCCGCCTTCTCCCGCGCCGCCGGGTACGGCCGCACTGCAGGAGGTAAAGAGTTAGTCAATTTCTTAAAAATTTGTAAGTACAATGCAGCGGGCCCCCGGGGCTTACGTCGTGTCACCGGCTTCGCTGGAGGCCGCTGCTCGGGGCCCATGCCGATCCCCCTCTTCCCGCCGGTGAAGGGGGAGATCCGGAGGAGAGCCATCTCCTCAGCCGCGTCCCGCATCGAGCGGGTCTTCTTGGAGAGGATCACCTTGCCGAGGAGCTCGTACTCCTCGTCCGTCCACACCGGCGGTTTTGGTGCGGACGACCGGCTGTAGGTGGGGGCCTCCGGGGCGTACACCACCGCGTCGTCTCGGACTCGGAGGTAGAACCACCTCCGGACCCAATCCCCCCAGTGGTCCCGGGAGGCCGCCGCCGGGTAGTCGATTACCCGGGCCGGCAACATTTGGACCATCACCGAGCCAAAGGGGGACTTGGGGCCCCCCCTTCACCAGGTGGGAGGTCCGTGCCGCCGGTTCGTAGAAATACCGGAAGGCGCGAAGGTCGGGCTCCCGCCCGGTCGCTGTCTCGAAGAGCCAGATGAAGAGGCCCATCCGGACGAGCGCGTTCGGGGTGAGGTGGTTGAGAGCCACCCCATACTCCTTGAGAAACTCCCGGAGCATGGGATGCACCGGGAGCCGAAGCCCCGCCTCGATGAAGGCCTCGAAGGCCACGATCTCCCCAGGCCTGGGGCGGGGGGCTCCGTTCTTCTTCACCGGGACTCGGATGTCCCCGGCCGCAACGATGCCCCTTTCGGCCAAGGACTCGGCGTCCTCGGCCGTGAACTCGGACGCCCAGAGCAAATCCGAGGGGATTTCCTCCAGGGGCACCTCCGTGGTCTTCGCTCGACCCTTGGGTGCCATGAGGTTAGTTTTCTTTTTGGTGGCTAACTTTGCAGGAGGCTACTACTAGAAACTCCCGGACGCCTGCTACCGGAAAAAGCTACCGGAAAAAGCTACCGAGAGAGGGCTACCGGGAGAGCAACAATCGTGGGGCTGAGGATTTCGAATGAGCTTCCGGGCCACCCCAAGGTCCTATTTATAGGGGCGGGCCGTGGTCTAGATACACGCCACGTGGCACCCGCGGATCAATCTGGACCGCAGAAGTTCAAACCGTGCGCGGGAAACGACGGGACGGGCGCGTGAATCGAGGCGCCGGTTCGAACCGCGCGCGCATTTATGGCGAAACGGCGCGGCTTTAAGTGTAGGGCACGGAAGCCGAAGCGTCGCGGCTCCGGTAACCTGGCCCGGAGATCTTCCCGGTGACCTGAACCATACCCACCGGGGACGCGAGCATCGTCCCCGGCGGACATGGGGGGCTGCTGTCGGGGGAAATCTCCGCGGGGCCAAGTCCAGGTAAGTTGTGTCACGGTTGCCCGGGGGTGTGGCCTCCGGGGCCTCCCCGGGCGCCGCCTTTTGGCTCCCGGTACGGGGCCTCCGGTGCCCTCCCGGGCGCCGCCATTTTCCCGGAGACGTGGCCTCCGGGGCCTCCCCGGGCGCCGCCTTTTGGCCCCCGGGGACGTGGCCTCCGGTGCCCTCCCGGGCGCCGCCATTTGCCCGGGGACTTGGCCTCCCGGGCCTCCCCGGGCGCCGCCTTTTGGCTCCCGGGACGTGGCCTCCAGTGCCCTCCCGGGCGCCGCCATTTGCCCGGGGACCTGGCCTCCGGCCCCTCCCCGGGCGCCGCCTTTTGGCTCCCAGGACGTGGCCTCCGGTGCCCTCCCGGGCGCCGCCATTTGCCCGGGGACCTGGCCTCCGGCCCCTCCCCGGGCGCCGCCTTTTGGCTCCCGGGACGTGGCCTCCGGTGCCCTCCCGGGCGCCACCATTTGCCCGGAGGCGTGGCCTCCGGGGCCTCCCCGGGCGACGCCTTTTGGCTCCCGGGACGTGGCCTCCGGTGCCCTCCCGGGCGCCGCCACTTTCCCGGGGACGTGGCCTCCGGCGCCGTCCCGGGCCTCATCGCCCTTCTGAAAGTAAAGTCTCGAACTGTTTGTCACGTGCAGGTCACGCGAGGGGCGCCTCGGGAACTAGCGACCACCTGTCAAGCATCCAAGGCGTTTGACCGGGAGAAGGACGGTCCTACCCTTCAATCCGACGGTGGCTTCCGGGGTAGTTTAGGGTTTTTGCTGCTTTTTGGGGCTATAAATAGCCCTTGTACCTCTCTGTTGTAAAGGATCGGTTCATCTATTGGAATAGCTAAATTCACAGGCGTGCTCCGGAAGCCTCTCCCCCGGAGAGAGCCTCCCCAGCCGACTCCGGTCGGGAGCGCGTCGACAGGACTAGGGCCCCCATTGGGACCCGAACCTGTATAAACCCGTGTGTTATTCTTTGTGCTTGTCCGGCGGGGGAGGACCGGTCGTCCGGTCAACCCGCGCCGCGTAATCTTCGCTAGGATCACTCTCAAAACCTGCCGGGGTATTCACAATACCACGACACATAATCCCTCTCTGAATTATTCACCACTGGCTAAGACAATCTCGCCAAGAACTCCACTGGCACCAGGGAGGAATCCGGAGGACCGTATCTGAAGGTTTGCATATGCAATCCATAATCCTCCCACCAATCTCGCGAACGATGACAGGATTATATTAGCAAGAGTGCTTGCATATAATCTCAACAAAGTTGCCCTAGGATTTACTCCAGAGGCATCATCGCATTCGACGACCAGAGGATAGGCCGATTCCCACCAAGGTCACGAGAGACGTCACCCCACACATTCCCGACACGACAAGACCAGAGGAACTAGTACTTCTTGCGACCATAATCGCGTACCAGTACACTCACGTTTGGGAATACGTCGTGAGCCTCCCCAGGTCAACTACTTCCTTGACCACGATGTTAGTTGCGATGATCTATGACCACACAGTACGTACGTGGGTTGTAAAGCCTTTTCACCTGGACTACGGAATGTAGTCTGGCCTGATAAGTTCAAACCAGGTACAATCGAGAGATTCAATGGGACTCAAAATCCGACTGAATTTCTTTAGATCTATGTTACTACCATTCAAGCAGTCAGAGGAGACGAATGCGTCATGGCAAACTATTTGTCGATGGTCCTTGAAGGTCCGACACGAACTGGTTGTTCAACCAACCAGAAGGATCGATCTACAACTGAGAGATGTTGTGCGACGCTATCCTCAACAACTTCCAAAACTACTGAGAAGCCAAGCAAAGAAGATGATCTTCATCACTTGCACCAAACTTCGATGGAGATCCTTCGGCAGTTCGTCAAGAGATTTCTGGGAGTGAGGAATACCATTCCTAACATCTCTGATTCTTTGGTTATCAGGGCCTTCAAACATGGCATTAGATATTGAAGGTTCAAGGAGCATCTGAGTATCCATCCCCCATGATCAATGGTCAGGCCTCTTCGACATGGCAAATTGATATTCCGACGCAGCAGAAGCTGTGGAATGGAATAGAATGGTGGATAAAGGTAATCTACTTCCTCAACCAGGCCTGAAAACTGAAATGAAGGAAGATTCGAAGAAGAAATCTGAGTTCTCTGCAAGTGGAATGGAGCAAGCCGGTCCCACGAGGTCGCCATCTTGGACAAGCAACCACAAGAGAAAGGTAAAAAAGTTCCATTCAAATATAATAAGCTTCCCTCCTGTGGTCGAACTCACGATCACACAGAAAAACAGACTAACCCGCAAGGAAACAAGAAATGGTGTCCATTACACAACACTTTTGGACACGACCTCAAGAATTGCCACACCTGGTTGAAGCGCATGGACGATTTCTATCAAGGAACTGCGCCCATGCCAACTATACTGGAAAACAGACAGTCTCGAGGAACAAAAGACGCCGATGGAGATGAGGTAATTCCATGCTAGATACCAAGTAATCATGTTAATGTTATTTTTGGCGGGTATTCATCTTATTATTCTAAGTGTCAATTTAAAGCTGTTCACCCAGAGGTGAATAGTGTTGAAGCTCCCTTGGGGGGCCTCAATTCCCCTGTTGGTCAGAGACCTCTTTGACTTTTAATAGGGAAGATTGTCCCAAAGGATTGTCGCACCCTCGACGACTCCCTTTGGTAATAACCCCTATTATTAGCAACGCTAAAGTAGGGTGGGTATTGGTCGATGGAGCAAGCTCACTCGATCTACTGTTCGCCAAAGCTCTAGACGAGATACAAATACCTTGTTCCAAGATTAAACCAGTGGTACACTCATTTTTTGGGATTATACCTGGCTCCAAAATTATGCCCGTCGGGCAAATAGTGTTATCCGTAACACTTGGAGAACCAGAGAACTTCCGAACAGAATTAATTACAGTTGACGACAGTCGATAACAATACCACGCGACGAAGGCATGAAATTACCAAGGTAGTCCTTCAACTTTCCCACGCTCTTGCGGGCGGTGATCTAAGTCTTGGGCGGCTTCTCTTGATAGCAGACTCTAGAACCTCATGACTAGAAGCATTGGGATCTAGCTCTCCATTGGGTCCAACTAACTCCTGAATTCGCTTTTCCTTCTCCTAAAGATTGGCACTAGTCTTTGCAAGCATGCTGTAACACCCTGGATTTGGGGTAAAAATTTCTTTTCATAAAAAGTCATGCATGCATATGTCTCTTCTAGATCAGTCAAATCAGCCCAGACTTATTTCATCCTAAGCCCCAAAATCTTAAAATCTGCCTTGTGAACTCAAATCGAGATATGACTTTCCAGATATGACCTATTGCCTATCCTGAGAATAAAAGGCTCCAGAAGCCAGATTCAATTCCATCTCTAACTCCTAGAATTATCAACGCCTTTATGTTTTCAAAAACATAATTAAATTTAATTACCCTAAATACTCTAAGTTTTAGAATTCAGATTTAACCAAATCCTGACCTAATCTAGACTAGATTATTCTTGGATTATGATCAAGGGTATGCCAATACCTTAATCCAAAAATTTAGTAGTCAGACTCTATCATCTAAGCCCTTTTCACAAATCAGTCCAAGAAGTATCACAGATCAGTCCAAGAAGTATCACAGATCAGTCCTTTTTTAGATTTTCTAGAAGCCTGAAAAGGCTAAATGTTGCAAATCAACTCCAAATTCAAATATGTTTTAGGGAACACCTCCCAAACATTATTCAATACAAATTCTCCTTTTGTCGAAACATCAAAATCACACCCTAAGTCTTAGAATTCCAGTTTCGACAAAATTCACATTATTAGTACCCGAATTACCCTGTTTTCATTTTATCTGAAAACCATTCAAATGATCTGAACTTCATCAAATACCCTTGCCAAAATATTTTTTGAATAAAGTTTACCAGAATCTTGAAGTCAAGATCAGCCCTAATCATCCCAAATCTCAGATTTTATAATTCAATCCAAAGCCAATTTTCAGATTTTGCAATTGGGTCCAAATCCCAGTTTCGACCAGCAGCCACTAGCCCGCCTTCGACCAGAGCTGTGCCGTTTTCGGCCACGACCAGGCACGTCGTTTCACCGTGCTTGCTCGCCGCCGATCAGCACCGCCCTCGCCTGTGTGCGTACACGGCTGTGCTTGCATGCGCGCACGTGTCAACATCAGGATCGTCGCCGTGGCAACACCGAGGACCAGCTCAACAACGGCGCGCGCCAGCGGGAGAATTGGAACCCACTCTCGTGCACGTGCCGTTGCCGGGCTAAGCTTCTTTACCCCTGCCCTGCACCGCTCAGCGCCAAGTCCCAATGCAGCTGCAGAGCCGCCATTGCTGTCTCATCGTCGCCGCCGTTGCTTCAACCAGAAGCTTCACCGGCACAAGTTCCATAGCCTCCAGCATAGCAAGCTTCGTCTTGTGCCTATAAATAGCAACCCCAGGGTAGCTTCGTTGTCACCACTGTACACCAGAGTTTCTTCAACCATTAAATTAGATTTTTCTTCACCTTCTTCTTCTTCTTCGGTGAGCCGCCGAGGAGGAGCTCGCCGCCAAATCATTGACCTCCAAATTGAAGTGACCAGTACGTGCCTCCTGGTCACCTTACCGTGTTGTAGCCTTCAATCGAACTCCGGTGAACCCTATCACCGGCGATCGTCGTAATTGGCAATTGTCCTGTTCCAGCAATTAAGCTCACTCCAGTCCAAGTTAGCCTCCCCTTATGTTGAACAAGTTGATTAGTAGCTCCATCTTAACAAGCTTGTGCATTGAAATTTCAAAATTGAGCTTGGATTATAGCTTCCCCATTTCTCGCGCACCATCGGTGACTGGCTCACGTCGCCAGGCCGTAACGACGTTCCTCGAGCCGACTTGACCTTGTCAAAAGCTTCACCTCACCTCCCTACTGCTCGCACAGCGAGCAATTGATCTCTAAAGCTTCATATCAGAATCGCCCAATTTAGCCTTGTTCTCCGGCCACGACGTCGAATTTCTCGCCGGCGCCGCCTTAGGCCAATTCCTCTTAGCTCCACCATTTTTTAGTAACCTAGAAGCTCATCTGCGCTCTCAATTTTGAGTTTAATTCACCCCATCGCCTTGTCGCCGTAGAGGCCGATTCCCCTCCGGCACAGTTTGTCGCCGTTCGCCGCCGTTCCCCTTCAGCCTTGTCCAGTGCTTCAAACAGTACTACTTAGCCATAGTTAGCTTTAGCAACACTAGGTTTCAGTAGCACAGCACCACATCCCGATTTGGATGTTTTACCCACCGCCGCCGTGCCGCTGCCCGGTCGCCGCCGACCACTGCCGTTGATGCCACCTTGTCCAGTGGATCCGCCTTGACCATCTAAGCATATTTCTCTTCTACCTTGATCTCCAGTTCTGCACAAAATCGCCAGTTACAGCTATGTCAGAGATTTGTCCAATACCTGTGCCTTGCCATGTCGCCACCGCACTTCCTCATCGCCGTTCATCGCCGTCCGGCCATCTCAGTTCCTGAAACCACCACCAATGAGTTTCTGTTGTCTTCGCCTACCTCCCAGACATAGTTGGCAAAGCAATTGAAGTCCTAAAACACTCCATTAGCCATTGCCTAGTTTTAATTCATGTCAGCCAGTGGCATCAGCCCAATTTGACCACTTTAGGTTGTGTAAATTGAAATCAACTTTGTCTACCAAGTTTATAGAACCATGTTCTACATTTCTTTCAACTGTCACATCTTGAGATAAACCCTCTAGCTTTCTCTGAAGCTATGTCAGGCCATGAACCGAATGTCAATCGGCTGACATTCACTGTTTTTGAGCAAACCAGCCGTGAACCCTATGTCAAATCTTATGACTTGAGACATTAGTAACCTCCAGTACCTAATCTTAGTCCAAATTCGTTGAAACCCTACAATCTCGACTCAGTTCAGCTTGCAATCTCAATCAACCCCAGCATCATTTAGCTTTCCTCTTAAAAGCATATCTGTATATAGATCATAAAATATTTTAATATAGTTAGTAATCATTGTGTGTTAATTTGTTGTTGAGTAGATTCAGAAGCAGAGTTATAGGACTTCGCTATCGACCCAACACCAACTATTGACTTTTACGACACGAAAGGCATGTCATATTCTTGAACATCTTGAACCTATATCTTAAGAGTTGCTATAATATAACCTTGAATATAAGTAATTCTACATGTGAAAGAATGGTTAAGATATAATTTGGCAGTACTAGGCTGGATGCCTGAGAAATGTGAAATGATCAAATAGTGAGCCATGAACTATTATATATGTACTTACGTATATTCATGAAATAAAACCCCTAGCCATGACCAGGATTTTGGAATGGAATAGTGGTACTAGCACAAGATGTGTAGGCACTGGATGTGCATGGGTTGTGGATAGTCTGATCACTAGCATATAAGAACTAGAACCTTGTGCTGTGCGTCTAGTATCATGAAAAACGTGCTAACCGCAAGCCTGGTATGGGACAGGCCTGAAAAAGTAATTATCGGATCGCACATGAAATCCTTGCATGAGATGGGAAGTGATACACGATTTAACATGAAGTGCAGCTCCTACACATATCACTGGATGTGATTGCACGCTGACCCAGTAATGGGAAGAGGCATTCGGGGTGGTGGGGAGTACCTGTCGTGGTATTAAGAATACCCCGGCAGGTTTTGAAGACGATCCTAGCGGAGATTACACAGCGCGGGTTGACCGGGCGACCGGTCCTCCCCCGCCGGACAAACACAAGAAAAGACACGAGGATTTATACAGGTTCGGGTCCCAGTGGGGGCCCTAGTCCTGTCGACGCGCTCCCGACCGGAGTCGGCTGGGGGAGCTCTCTCCGGGGGAGAGGCTTCCGGAGCACGTCTGTGAGATTAGCTATTCCAAATAATAATGAAGTGATCCTTTACAACAGAAGGGTACAAGGGCTATTTATAGCCCCAAAAAGAAGCAAAAAACCTAAACTACCCCGGGAGCCACCGTCGGATTGAAGGGTAGGACCGTCCTTCTCCCGGTCAAACGTCTTGGATGCTTGACAGGTGGTCGCTGATTCCCGAGGCGTCCCTCGCGTGACCTGCACGTGATAAACAAACAGGGATTTTACCTTTTAGGAGGGCGGTGACGTCCGGGACCTCTTCCGGAGAGCAGGGTCCCGGGAGCCCAAAAGGCGGCGCCCGGGGCAGGCACCGGAGGCCACTCTCCCCGGGCAAATGGCGGCGCCCGGGACATGCCCGGGGGGCACGGTCCCGGGGGCCAAATGGCGGCGCCCGGGGCAGGCGCCGGAGGCCACTATCCCCGGGCGAACGGCGGCGCCCGGGACATGCCCGGGGGACACGGTTTCGGGGGCCAAATGGCGGCACCCGGGACATGCCCGGGGGGCACGGTCCCGGGGGTCAAATGGCGGCGCCCGGGCCATGCCCGGGGGGCACGGTTTCGGGGGCCAAATGGCGGCACCCGGGACATGCCCGGGGGGCACGGTCCCGGGGGTCAAATGGCGGCGCCCGGGCCATGCCCGGGGGGCACGGTCCCGGGGGCCAAATGGCGGCGCCCGGGGCCGGCACCGGAGGCCACTATCCCCGGGCGAATGGCGGCGCCCGGGACATGCCCGGGGGACACGGCCCCGGGGGCCAAATGGCGGCGCCCGGGACATGCCCGGGGGGCACGGTCCCGGGGGCCAAATGGCGGCGCCCGGGACATGCCCAGGGGGCACGGTCCCGGGGGTCAAATGGCGGCGCCCGGGACATGCCCGGGGGGCACGGTCCCGGGGGCCAAATGGCGGCGCCCGGGGCCGGCACCGGAGGCCACTATCCCCGGGCGAATGGCGGCGCCAGGGACATGCCCGGGGGACACGGCCCCGGGGGCCAAATGGCGGCGCCCGGGACATGCCCGGGGGACACGGCCCCGGGGGCCAAATGGCGGCGCCCGGGACATGCCCGGGGGGCACGGTCCCGGGGGCCAAATGGCGGCGCCCGGGACATGCCCCGGAGGCACGGTCCCGGGCGCCTAAAAGGCGGCGCCCGGGGCAGGCACCGGAGGCCACTGTCCCCGGGCAGTCATGAACTTACCTGGACTTGACCGCGTGGAGATTTCCCCCAACAGTACCTGCCACAATTGTGGTTTGAGTGAAACCACAGGGTCAGGGGTGAATTCTGAGTGAAACATAACAAAAGTTCTTGTTATCTCCACCTTGCCACTCGCACATGGTTGTGACGAAGGGTCTAATCATCTTGATAGGATGGGCATGGAAGTGGAATATCTTGCGGGTAAATTGGTACCTCTCTGCAAAGCTTAAAACGTATTCGAATACTCTAAGCTCCCGGTGAAGAGGATTATTACCCGAGCTAGTTCGAAATAATACACATCTGGTTCAAGACGAATACGAACCAGACAGGTGTCTAAAGGTCCACTGTTATGGTCTCAGATGACCTGAGAAGCGCGGACACAGGAGTAATTTATGGTCACAGGCTTTGCGCGATCATGAGGTCGCAGATGTTACGCGGTCAGGAGGCCGCAGATGATGCGCGGTCAGAAGGTCGTTGATTACCCTTGACCAGAGTAACTCAAGATTGTTTAGCCCTCTAACAAGAATATCCTTAGTATCGTAATGATTCTTCCACGTATGAAGACAATTGCCAGGTGGTTAACATGTGCAGTTATCCCTTAATTGTGCGTGTTAGGCCTACGTGGGAGTTAAGTGCGGTTACCAAAGCTGCGCTTCTACAACCGTTCAAAACTGTTGTGCATTGGCGCCCGGTGAAGAGATCAAGCACAAGCTTTCATAAGTTAGTCTAGTCGGTTTTAGACAACAACACAGAAAAGATCTTCGCTTGATATGATCTTTTCTTCAACTTTGTAAGCATTTTCCATACATAGTGAAATCACAACAGGACATAGGGCTGTTACTCCCACCATCAAGGGCTCAAACCTGTATAAATTTCTTTGTGCCCCAACAGACATTGCTCATCATCCCTTTTCGGAGGAACACTTTGAAAGGTCTCACAACTCACAAAATCTTCATAAGATCGACTAAGGACCCTGAGTCCGAATCGTCGACAGCTGGCGCCCACCATGGGGCCTTTCTCAAGGTGTTCTTTTTTCTATCCGGAGGTTCGGTGAGCCATGTCTGGGGCATATGATTCTGAGAACGACTTTGATCTCGAGGATTATGCCCATATACAGATGCCTTCATCTAGTGATCCTGTTCCCATGGAGGACCGGAGCCGAAGACGTCCCAGAGGTCGATTCGACCACTCAGGTCATGTCTATCGAGCAGGAGACAACAGACACAAAACCGGAACCGAATGTTGTTTCTACTGCGCTAGGAGTTGAATCCGGTCCATCACACGCCCCTGCTGAGGGCAAAGGCGATGTTGACCAGGAATTTAGTCCGGAGAGGTTCGATCCTGATAACCTCCACCGTCTTTTTGATTTCGAGTCCGACTCGGAACAAACGGAGATGTTCTCTCCATCGGTGACCTCATTCCCTAGGCAATTTGCTGCCTTATCGGAAGAAACCCCCGATCAGCGGATTGCTAGGGAAGAACAGGAGCGCAAGCCAAAAGAAGAGCAAGAGCGCAGACAAAAGGAGGATCAAGAACGCGAGCAGCAAGATAATGAGTTTCATAAAACAGCCCTAGAGGCTCTACAAAATGCGCAAGCTCGTTACGACGCCGCTCCTAGTTCCTCCCGTCGTCCGCATGGTCTCAGACGCGACCAGACACCTTCTTTACCCCGGTGTAGCTTCTAGGCCCCTAAAGAGTGTTTTAGTAATTAATGACAACTACAAATGCTATACTAACGTTACCTGCCTAGTTGTGTCAAGAAGAAACTTGAAAGACAGGTTAATGAAAGGCAAAGAAAGAGCCTCATGATGAAGAAAGGGCATTGATCAAAAGGGAAAATGTACGAAATAGGGTCTTTTTCATTTTTACCGATCTAAGGTGATTAGAGAAGAATTTTGAACGGATTTTAGGATAGTTGCCGTACTATTAAGAGGAGCATGTGGTGTACCACAAAATACTTCATCTATGTGCCACAAATCTTAAAATCAACTTGCATTGCATACTAGAAGGTCATATACTTTGAAAATACTTGTTTCAGCTCATTTCTGCTCAGCACTGTCTCAGTCGGTCTGACCGTTTGTTAGACCGGTTTGACCGAACACACGGACTGACCGAATAGGAGACGGTGACACCTGGCACACGCAGGAGGAGCACACATGGCCGGCTTCGATCCATCGTAGAGGTCCTGCGTAATTTTCCTCCTACTGTCACAGATGCGCAGAAACCAGCTTTCACTAGAATCTTCGCGGAGAGGTTAGACGAGGTCGCATCCAAGGTGACCCATACAGCCTCTTCCCGGTCGGCAATACGTTCCCATGAAAGAGAATATTCTAACTCTAGTTTTGGTAGACGAAATCGGCCACCACTAGTGCCGTCTCGGCATCACAAAGGCAGACGAGCGGGAAATTCTCGTGATCGGGAACGAATTCCTGTCCACTCTCGCCTAGGGCCACGCGTGGTGTCTCCTTCGTGTGAGGTCGCCCGAGATCAAGTCGAGACTCGCAGATCCCTCCATGGTCCTTATGTTGGTTGTAAAGCTTTCTCGCCCGGCCTTCGTGCGGTCTTTTGGCTGGATAATTTTAAACTGGGGGCTATTGAAAGAGACGGAACTCAGAATCCATCGGAGTTCCTTCAAATTTACATCACTGCTATTCAGGCAGCAGGTGGCGATGACTGTGTCATGGCCAACTATTTAACTACAGTCCTCGAGGGACCTGCAAGAACCTGGCTGTTTAATCAGCCTGAGGGTTCGATATATAACTGGGAAATGTTGTGCGATGCCATCCTCAACAATTTCCAGAATTGTTATCAGAAGCCAGGAAAGAGGACGACCTCCATCGACTGCGACAAACATCGATGGAAACTCTTCGTCAGTTTGTCAAAAGGTTCGTCGGGGTGAGAAATACCATCCCAAACATATCTAATAATTCTGCTATCAGGGCGTTTAAACACGCCGTTCGATATCAGAGGTTTACTAAGGATTTACTCATCCACCCCCTCTATCAGTAGCCGATCTTTTTGATATGGCTGATCGATATTCCGACGTGGCCGAGGCCATTGAGTGGAATAGGATGGTGGACAAAGGAAATTTACCTCCTCAGTCGGGTCTCAAGGACGTAAAGAAAGAGGATTCGAATAAGAAGCCAGAATCTTCATCAGGCAGGAAATCAGAGAAATCAAAAAGGAGTCAAACTGGACAATACCAAGAGGTCGCAGTCGCAGAGAAACCTCCGTCAACCAAAGGTAACAAATCTTCGTTTAAAAATAAAACTACTTCTGGTACTCGCAATGCCGACCAACCAGAGAAGTCGACTAACCCGCAGGAAGGCAAGAAGTGGTGTCCACTTCACAACTCTGCAGGCCACGACCTCAAGAATTGCCGGAGTTGGTTGAAGCAGTTGGATGACTTCTACCAGGGGATCGGACCAATGCCGACCTTGCCACCAAAAGAACAGTCTTGCGGGCTAAGAGACGCCAGCGGGGACGAAGAGATGTCCTACCAGGTACCTCGTAATTATGTCAATGTCATTTTTGGAGGTTCCTTCTCTTTTGTTTCTAAACAACAATTTAAGCTTTTTACCGAGAGGTGAACCAAGCGGAGACTCCCCTTGGTGAACCTTACTACCCCGGTTGGTCGGATACTCCTTTGACTTTTGATCGCTCTGATTGCCCTGTGGGCCTCACTCGACCATTGAGGCTACCTTTGGTCATTACCCCAATTATCAAAAATGTGAGAGTCGAAAGGGTCCTGATCGACGGAGGTAGTTCCTTGGACATTTTACTGGTCAAGGCACTGGACGAGATGCAAATTCCTCGTTCCAAAATCAAACCCATAATTCATCCATTTTATGGGCTATTCCTGGTCCCTCTATGGTGCCATTGGGACAGGTGGTGCTCCCGGTTACACTGGGCGAACCAGATAACTTCCGAACAGAATTGGTTACCTTTGATGTAATTGATTGTGATTCGGCTTATAACGCAATCTTTGGCAAGCCAACTCTCACTAAATACATGATGGCTACGCACTACGCTTACCAATGCGGCAAGTTGCCTGGCCCCGAGGGCGTTATTTTGGTCTGAGGCAGTCGCAATGTGGCATTGACGTGTGATCGGTTATCCCTGGAGATGGTAGATCAGCTTCCCCTCCGAGAAGCCCATATTGCCACAATGTCTACTGATACGATCAAAGCTGCTCCTCGACCAGATGAAACATTAAAATTAGTTCCGCTGTACCCAGATGATCCATCCAGGACAATTTGGATTGGATCAGGCCTGGATGACAAATAGGAACTCGAGCTTATTACTTTTCTCGGAGCTAATGCAGATGTGTTTGTGTGGAAACCATCCGACATGCCCGGTGTCCCAAGGGAGGTAATTGAGCACAGGTTAGCAGTTCGACCTGGACAGCGACCAATAAAGCAGAAGCTCAGGCGTTTTGCTATTGATCGGTAGGAAGCCATCCGAGTGGAGTTAGATAAGCTCCAAAAGGCCGGATTTATTCGCAAAGTTGATCATCTGGAATGGCTTGCAAATCCGGTCATGGTCCGTAAGTCAAATGGCAAGTGGCGCATGTGCGTCGACTACACCAGCCTAAATAGTGCCTGTCCGAAGGATGATTTCCTCTTCCCCACATTGACCAGCTGGTCGATTCTACTGTGGGTTGCGAACTGATGAGTTTCCTGGATGCTTACTCAGGATATCATCAAATTAGCATGGCAGAAGAAGATGAAGAGAAGACTGCCTTCATCACGCCATTCGGCACCTACTGCTACGTCAGAATGATGTTTGGTCTCAAGAACACTGGTTCCACGTACCAGTGCTTGATGCAAAAGACCTTTCTTTCCCAGATGGGGCGTAATCTTGAAGCTTATGTAGATGACTTGTTTGTAAAAAGCTTAGCAAGTTCGTCTCATTTAGACGATCTTGCTGAAACCTTCTGTAATTTGAATCGATTTGGAATAAAATTAAACCCGGAGAAATGTTCTTTCGGGGTTTCGTCTGGAAAACTTCTAGGTTTTCTTGTTTGTTCTAGAGGAATCGAGGTTAATCCCAAAAAAATCAGGGCTATTGAACAAATGAGGTCTCCCTCGACCATCAAAGATGTTCAGCGCCTAGCAGGTCGCATGGCGGCATTAGGTCGATTCATATCGCAACTAGGCGAAAAGGGACTACCTTTCTTCAAAGCTCTGCGCAAACATAATAATTTTACTTGGTCCGATGAGGCTGAGAAAGCATTTCAGGAGGTCAAAGCTTATTTTTCCAGTCCACCGGTCTTGGTTTCTCCTGATAAAGAGGAACAATTACCCCTTTACTTGGTGGCCACACCTTACGTGGTCAGCGCTGTATTGATCGCAGAAAGAGAAGGTATGCATAAACTTGTCTACTACGTAAGCGAAGTACTTCATGGTCCTAAGGAGCGATACCCTGAGGTCCAGAAAATACTTTACGCACTGTTGATGGCTTCCCGTAAGCTACGATATTACTTCCAAGCACATAAAATTATAGTGCCCTCATCTTTTCCTTTGGGGGATATTGTCCGGAATCCGGAGAAATCTGGTCGGATCGTGAAATGGGCTATGAAATTCGGAGCGTTCGACATCCATTTCAAGCCTCGCACCACGGTCAAGTCTCAGATCCTAGCCTACTTCGTGGTCGAATGGACTAATCCTGAACCGCCCGTGCAGGAGTCTGAAGATTTGGCATGCCCCGATCATTGGACGATGTATTTTGATGGCTCGGGGGCTGGAGTGGTCTTAATCACGCCTCATGGTGACCAGCTCAAGTATGTCATTCAACTACACTTTGTTGCGACCAACAACGCAGCGGAGTATGAAGGTCTTATTGCAGGACTCCGGGCAACAAAATTCCTCAGAGTCCGTCGATTAGTGGTGAGGGGAGACTCACAGTTGGTCGTAAACCAGGAAAACAAGGAGTACAGCACCTCCGATGAGATAATGGCTCATTACCTGAGGGAAGTGAGGAGATTGGAAAAACACTTCAGTCATTTCGAAGTCCAACACATCCCGCGAAAGGACAACATTCTCGCAGACCAATTATCCAAAATTGGGTCCTCACGCACATCCACCCCAGCAGGAGTGTTCGTCGAACACTTGGAACATCCTTCGATCATGACTACGACCGAAGATGATCCAGTAATAGTCTGTGTTACCAACCTTGGACATGAATGAGATTGGACCCATCCATTGAGGGTCTATCTCTAACACGGGACCATGCCTGAGGATGAAACCGAGAGCGATCAGTTAGTTCGAGAAGCGCGCCTATACAAACTTATAGAAGGAGTTTTGTATAGAAAAGGTACTCAAGGAGTATTCATGCGCTGTGTCCCAAGAGGAAGGTAAATCCCTCTTGAAAGAGATTCATGACGGTGTATGTGGTGCACACGCGTCATTCCGTACACTGGTCGGGAACATTTTTCAACAGGGATTTTACTGGCCTACGGCACTTGATGATGCCAAAAATCTGGTCAAGACATGTCCTCAGTGTCAATTTCATGCGAGACAAGTCCACCAGCCTGCCTATGCTCTACAAACTATCCCTCTATCGTGGCCCTTCGAGGTTTGGGAAATGGATATTGTGGGTCCTATACCACAAGCGGTCAATGGATACAAGTTCTTATTCATAGCCATTGACACTGTCGTGGTATTGCGAATACCTCGGCAGGTTTTGAGAATGATCCTAGCAAAGATTACGCGGCGCGGGTTGACCGGATGACCGGTCCTCCCCCGCCGGACAAGCACAAGAAAAGACACGAGGATTTATACAGGTTCGGGTCCCAGTGGGGGCCCTAGTCCTGTCGACGCGCTCCCGACCGGAGTCGGCTGGGGAGGCTCTCTCCGGGGGAGAGGCTTCCGGAGCACGCCTGTGAGTGTAGCTATTCCAATAAAAGTGATCCGATCCTTTACAACAGAGGGGTACAAGGGCTATTTATAGCCCCAAAAAGAAGCAAAAAACGTAAACTACCCCGGAAGCCACCGTCAGATTGAAGGGTAGGACCGTCCTTCTTTCGGTCAAACGCCTTGGATGCTTCACAGGTGGTCGCTAGTTCCCGAGGCGCTCCTCGCGTGACCTGCACGTGACAAACAATTCGAGACTTTACCTTTAGGAGGGCGATGAGGCCCGGGACGGCGCTGGAGGCCATGTCCCGGGGGCCAAATGGCAGCGCCCGGGGAGAACCCGGAGGCTACGTCCTCGAGCCAATGGCGGCGCCCGGGACGGTGCCAGAGGCCATGCCCCGAGGGCCAAAAGGCGGCGCCCGGGGAGCGGCCGGAGACCGCGTCCCGGGGCCAAAGGCGGCGCCAGGGGGGGCACTGGAGGCCACGTCCCGGGGGCCAAATGGCGGCGCCCGGGGAGGGGCCGGAGGCCAGGTCCCCGGGCCGATGGCGGCGCCCGGGACGGCGCCGCAGGCCATGTCCCGGGGGCCAAATGGCAGCGCCCAGGGAGAACCCGGAGGCTACGTCCCCGGGCCAATGGCGGCGCCCGGGACGGTGTCGGAGGCCATGCCCTGGGGGCCAAAAGGCGGCGCCCGGGGAGCGGCCGGAGACCACGTCCCCGGGCCAAAGGCGGCGCCCGGGGGGGCACCGGAGGCCACGTCCCGGGGGCCAAATGGCGGCGCCCGGGGAGGGGCCGGAGTCCAGGTCCACGGGCCGATAGCGGCGCCCGGGACTGTAACACCCCGATTTTTCCCAAATCCTGGCCTGCCTCGCCCCTCTCTATTTCAAATGAGATCCCAGTTGTGCCAGCAGCTTACCCCAAAAAGTTGACAATCAAACCCTTTCGTTCAGATCTTTTTCACAAATCAGCCCTTTTAAGATTTGTCAGAAGCCCAAAAAGACTAAAAGTCTCAGACCACCTCCAAACTTTGATCTGATTCAGTGAATATCTCCCATTCACTATTCTAAACATTTTTCCCTTTTGGAATAATTTCCAAATCCTGCCCTAAACCTGAGTTTCGACCCTCGCCGTTTTTGAAACCCTAATTACCCTGTTTTACCCTAAAGTCGTTTTCCCCACTTTTGTCGAAACCCTTCAGATCTTGCTAGGGGTTTTATTTCATGAATATAAGTATATCATACATATAATAGTTCATGGCTCAAAACTTGTTTATTTCACATTTCACAGATAACCAGTCTAGTACTGCCAATTCATAAATCAACCATTCTCAATCTTTCACATGCAATATTGCCTATATTCAAGGTTATATTATAGCAACATTTAAAATATAGGTTCAAGATGACCAAGGATATGACTTGCCTTCCGCGTCGTAAAATACAGCAGTCGATGACAGGTCAACAGCAAAATCTTCAAAGTCAGCTTCTGAATCTGCTCGACGACAAACAAACACACAATGATTACTTATAACATTTAAAATGTTTTTATGATTTATATGTAGAAATGCTCAACAAGAATGATTGAACTAAACTGGTGATAATTTGAACTGCAAACTGAACTGAGTCGAGATTCTAGGGTTTCAAGGAATTTAGGCTAAGGATGGTGATTAGATAATCTTAGGGTTTCAGGATTGCAATAGGGATAACAATTTTGTGGCTGGTTTAATCAAAACAGCGAATGTCAACAGATCGACATTCGGATCAAAGTTTGGACATAGCTTTAAGAGAAGCTAGAGTGCTTATCTCAAGTTGTGGTAGTAGAAGAAAATGTAGATCACAACTCTACAAATTCAGTGGACAAAGTGGTTTTCAAATTACACAACCAGAAGTGGGTAAACAAGGTCAATGCCACTGGCTGACAAGCTCTGGCATAGAGCTGACAATGCCAAAAACTAGGGCTTAGCATAACTTTTGATCTGGAGCTCCAAATGATGCACCACTTTGTCTGGGAGGTAGGCTTGAGTAATAGGAACAATTAAGTCAACAGGATCTAGGGCAAGAAATGGCTGGAAAGCAAGAAATTTGATGATGAACAGAGATGAACTGGCTGCACTAGATCAGTTCTGGACAAAAACTTGGCAAAGCTATAACTTTTGATCTAGGCTGATTTAGATGTCGGGCTAGAAGACAAAAATGCTTAGGAGGCTAGGGCACATCTAAATGACAAGGTGATTTGGGTTGAAACGGCCGAGAACACTTTTCCGGTGATCGGCGCCGGAGAAGAAACACTGGATTTGGGCATTTCCAACACAAGCCGATTGAACTCAATTCCTTGCTCTAGGAGTGATAGAAGGGTATGAGTAAGCTACTGGCAACGTCAATTTGGCCGGAGGATCGCCGGTGTGGCTTGGCGACGAGAGCCAGCAACTGATAAATTGCAAAATCGGGGATAGCTTCAAATTGGGATCAATTGATTGTTCTAAGTTCACAGGCATGCTTGATTTAGCTTACTGATCAAATTTGATTACAGATACGAGAGCTAATTTGGAGTAATTCGAGCTACATTGCCGGAACAGGGCATTCTTCGACTTTCAGCCATTTCCGGCGATCACCGCTGTTAGAGTCCACCGGAGAGCAATTAGATGTTACAGTACAATCAGGAGGATGAGAGGTACTCACTGCTAGCTTCAATTTGGCAGGAGATGCAGTGAAGTGAGCTGGCACCGTGAGCTTCCTCGACGGCTCGCCGGAGAAGATGACTGGAACAGCGAGAGTTGGAATTTAGCTGGTTTCTGGTGAAGTATGGAGAAGCTGCTGCACACAGTAGGGTTTAAATAGAGCAGGCGAAGATTGCGAAGAGGGGACAGTGAAGTAATTGGCAGCCGGTGACTTGACTGGTTGCGTGCAGGAGCAATAGCGGCGAAGAAACAGTAAGGGCGGTGATGTGACGGCGACAAGCTTTCAGCTGATCGCAATGTCGCCTCATCGGGACCTGGCAAAGCTTGTAGCAAGCGGTGGCGACAAGTACTGGCGCGGCGAGGCTACGTGGCGATGGATTGCTGACAAAAGCCGTTGATCGCGCGCGGGAGCAAGCGCTGGTCGTCGACGTAGCAGCGGCCTTGCCACGGCATCAGCTGGAGCGAGGACACGTGCGCACTGGCATGCACGGTCACAAGTGCGGCGAAGCTTCACCGGCGGCGAGCAACCACGGCGCAAAGAAACCACGGCGAGCCCTGGTCGTGTACAGCAGTTGACCTGGTCGAATGCT
Source organism: Pharus latifolius (assembly GCA_019359835.1). Classification (NCBI taxonomy): domain Eukaryota; kingdom Viridiplantae; phylum Streptophyta; class Magnoliopsida; order Poales; family Poaceae; genus Pharus; species Pharus latifolius. The sequence goes on from CM033322.1 coordinate 66,118,372, forward strand.
TGCTGCTGTCCTGGTCGAATTAGGGGCCTGATTGCAATACTTGATTTCTTGATTTGGACTGAAATGTAAATCTGGAGATTTGGAAGGTTTAAACTGAAATTGATTTCACTAATCTGGTAGATTATATTCAGCAAGGTATTTGGCAAAGATGGTTGATAAAATTTGACACATTTGAATAGTTTTTGATACAAACTGAAAATAGGGTAATTTAGGGTAAAATAAGATTTAAGTTTTATCGATTTCGAATTCTGGCATTTAGGGTTCGATTTTGATATCTGCACAGAAGAGAAACTTGTGGCAAATAGCATTTTGAGAAGATTTGCCGAAGAAATTCTGAATTTGGAGTTAATCTCGAGATTTTAGCCTTTTTGGGTTTTCAGATATCAGATAAGGGCTAATTTGCAATAACTCTTGGACTGATTTGTGAAAAGAGTCTAGATGGTGAAATCTGGCTGTCAACTTTTTAGATTAAGGTATTGACATACCCATGATCATATTCCAGGAATAATCTGGTCTGAACTTGGTCAAGATTTTGATTAAATCTGTATTTCTGAAACTTAGGGTATTTGGGTAATATAAGGTATTTCTGTTTTCGAAAACAGAAGAAGTTGATAATTCTGGGAGTTAGAGATAGAATTGGATCTGGGTTCTGAAGGCTTTTAGATTCAGGATAACTAATAGATCACATCTGAACAATCTGATCTTGATTCGAGGTCACAGGATAGATTTTGGAGATTTTAGGGCTTGAGATAGATACTAATCTGGCTATTACTACAGATACATGCATGCATGCTATTGATGAAAAAGGAAATTTTCACCCCTAACTCAGGGTGTTACAAAATCCCTCCGGATTTCCTCTGGGCGTCGGAGTTCACGGCCGAGGATGCCGAGTCCTTGGTCGAACGCTGCGTCGTCGCGGACGGGGACATCCGAGTCCCCGTGAAGAAAGACGGAGCCCCCCGCCCCAGGCCCGAAGAGGTCGTGGCCTTCGAGGCCTTCCTGGAGGCGGGGCTCCTGCTCCCGGTGCATCCCATGCTCCGGGAGTTTCTGAAGGAGTATGGGGTGGCGCTCAACCACCTCACCCCGGATGGGCCTCTTCATCTGGCTCTACGAGACGGCGACCGGGCGGGAGCCCACCCTTTGCGCCTTCCGGTACTTCTACGAACCGGTAGCACGGACCTCCCACCTGGTGAAGGGGGGCCCCAAGTCCCCCTTCGGTTCGGTGATGGTACAAATGCTGCCCTCCCGGGTGGCCGACTACCCGGCGGCGGCCTCCCGGGACCACTGGGGCGACTGGGTCCGGAGGTGGTTTTACCTCCGGGTCTGGGACGAGGCGGTGGTGTACGCCCCGGAGCCCCCCACCTATAACCGATTTTCCGCGCCGAAGCCTCCGGTGTGGACGGACGAGGAGTTCGAGCTCCTCGGCAGGGTGGTCCTCTCCAAGAAGACCCGCTCAATGCGGGACGCTACTGAGGAGATGGCTCTCCTCCGGATGTCCCCCTTCTCACGCGGGAAGAGGGGAGTCGGCACGGGCCCGGAAGAGCGGCCCCCGGTGAAGCCGGTGACGCGACGTAAGCTCCGGGAACCTGCTGCATTATACTTACGAATTTTTGAAAATTTGACTCTCTTTACCTCTTGCAGTCCGGCCGTACCCGGCGGCGCGGGAGAAGGCGGAGAACCTCCTGGGGAGGTACTTCGCCGACGAGCACGAGCGCGTCGTGCGCCTCGTGGGGGAGGGCCCTCCCCGGAACTTGGTAGCGGCGGCCTACGGGCTAAAGCTGCCGGAGAGGAAGCCTCTCCCCACCCCGGGGTCGCACAAACGGGGGAAGGAAGCGGCCGGGGGCTCGGAGCCCAAGAAGGCCAGGGTCCAAAAGACCCCCGGCCCGTCGACGACGCCGGCGGCGACACCGGCAAAGCCCCGGGACGAGACCCCCGGGACCGAGCGTGCCCGGGCACCGGCCCGGAAGGGAGCAACACCTCCTCCCCCGAAGAGCACCATCGAGGCCCGGGGCAAGGAGGCGGCCGCGGGTGGGGCGGCGTCCGACTCGGCGAACTACGCCCCGTGACCACCCTCGGTGGAGCCCCTCCTGCCCCTTCCGGCTTCTTTGGTGCCAGAGAGGCTGGAGGTGAGATTTGCGGAGGCCTCGTCTCCGCGGGTTTGGCCGGTGGACGAGGGGGGGAGCCCCTCGGTCTACGAGGTTCCTCCGGAGGAGGAGGCCCCGAGGACCTTTCGGCCCAGGGCGGGGAAAGGTCTGATGATCCCCCCCGGGCAGGGACCCCCGCCCAAAGCTCCTCGGCCGCGTCTTCGGAGGAGACCTCGGACACGAAGACGCCGGTGACGCCGGCCGCGTTACCGGACTCACAGGTCCGGGGACCCCCCACCGGCAGCGACGCCGGCACCGGGCGAGAGGCCCCTCTGCTTCCCGCGGGGGAAGTCGCCCACTACGCGGAGGTCCTGCACACCCGGAAGGTGCAGGCCTTCGTCGCGGAGGGAACGCTCCATGAGCGTTTCCAGGGGCTTCAGTCCCTCGGGGCCCAGGTAACCCGAGTCGATGACGTCTTCATTTATTTCCTGCACTTTGATATTTTTCTAACTCTATATTTTGTAGGTGGCAGCTGTTACCTGGGGCCTTGAGCAGCGGGTCGCCCGGCTGCTTAAGGAAGCGGAGGGCCGGGGCGCGGCCTCCGTAGGGCAGCATGAGGAGGCCCTCCGGGAACGCGATGAAGCCCTCGTGGAACTGTCCCGGGTCCGGGCCCAGGTTCACATTTCCGAGGCTGTCAACGGCCGCCTCCGGGAGGAGGCCAAAGCGAGGGAGGAGGCGCTCCGGGAGCTCGAGGGCACGAGCGTCCGGGCGGTGGCGGACGCGGGCCGCTCCGTCCGTTCGGCCCTCGAGAGCCTTGGCGTAAGCTTAGGCTCCGGGAGCAGCTCGGGGGTGCCGCCGGCGACCATCGCGGCGGCTGTGCGTTTTCTCAACGCACATGTCTCCGCCATCCTGGAGGTGGCCAATGCTCGGGCGTGGGGCAGGGCGATCCCCGTCATCACGGCCACTGCGGGTCTCGTCGAGTTCCAGGGGGTCGGCGCTCGGGCGATCGGGGGCCTCATCCCCCGAAGCTTCCTAGACTCCTTCGAGCCCTCGCGCCGGGAGGTCGAGCAGCTTGCCGGAGGATTCTACGACCGGATCATCCGGGCGAGGTTCCCGGCTCCGGCGCCTCCGGGGGGGGGGACGTCCCAGCCCCGGCCTTGGAAGAAGCCCCCCGGGGGGAGGACGCCAACAAACATGTATGAGCCTCCCCCCGGGTCTTAATTAGGGCCCTTTTTTGTTTTCTTAGGATTTTGATCCCGGTAGCTTCTTAGAAGAAGCCCCGGACATTTGTACAAAAACATTTTGAATGCAATGAAGTTAGAATTTTTTTTCTAAGTCTTTGAATTGAATGTTTTGTTACCAGGGTTCCCGGGAGGTTGTTCCCGGGCGAAGGTCCGGGAGGGGCTCCCCGGGGGACGCCCAAGCGACTTTAATCTTGCTAAGCCTTGTCTCCGGGAATCGTGGCGGGGACAGCATCCAGGAGCCGATCCGGTTGAGGTGGCGTCCGGAGTGGCACTTGGACAACTTTGACAATCATCGCGCCGAATTGTCCCCTCCGCGACCGGGGTTCCGGATGATACCTCCCCTCCAGATACTTCCACCAGCGGGATACGAGTTCTGGCCTGAAGATGTGCTCCGGGACGCTCGGCGCCGCGTACGGGCATTGTACCGGGACTTGACCCGGGAGCTAGTGGAGAGCCTCCGAGAGTATTAGGCGTAGGAGCCTTAGGGCCTAGAGAATCCCCCGGGTTAGAACCCGGGTTGTATCGTTTCCGATGCCCACCGGAGGGGGAAGATGTCCTCCGGGTTTGACAATCAATAAAGCTGTGTTGTTGCTTCTTCTTTCATTGTCTTTTTGTTTCTTCTTCTTGGATGGTTTGGACGACTCCTTTTCACAAGAATGAGCTAAGTTTGCTCGTGGGCGGTACGGTCCACACCCGGGGGTTCCTTATCCCCCCCCCCCCCCCCCGCCCACAGCGGGCCGGAGGATAGCTCCGCGCGCTGTGGGGGTAACAAGGCCCCCGGGATAGAAGTCACCTGTAGCATAGGAATTTTTCTAAGTTAGAAAATTTTAAAACGAGCTTTCTTGGGAAAAGACCTTCCGGGAGACAAGCGTCCGGTCGCCGTGAGAACGGGAAGCCGGGAATAAGGCCCCTTGTGGGAGAAACTGTCGACGATTCGGACTCGGAGTCCTCAGCCGAACTTATGCAAAATTTGTAATGGTGAGACCTTTCTAGATGACCCTCTGGGAAGGCATGTAGAAAAATGGTGAATGGGAGCACAGAGAGATTTATACAGGTTCGGGCCCTCGATGGTGGGAGTAATAGCCCTACGTCCTGTTAGGATTTCACTATAATTGATAAAAGGTTACAAAACAGGGGAAAAACTCCTTCACAAGCGAAGGGTTTTTCCTATATAAATGTACGGAGTAAAGCTAGGGAGGCTTGTAAGAACTATCTAATTTGGGCTGTAGACTTGGCTGTTTTTAGTAGTCGAGATGCCTTGTGTTTCACTTGTATCAGGAGTCTTGTTCTTCCAAATGGATTGGATGTCCCCCTCTCCTCGGACCTCTATGCCACCCTTTTATACTGGTCGAAAGGGTGCCATATGAAGAAACTGCAACAAACGGTTGGATGCGGTTTTTAGAGAACTGCTGTTAACTTCCACAGAGGTTATTAACACGTGTTAATCACGAATAACCGCATATATTAACCTCTGACGGTTGGTCTTCAACGTGGAGGAATCCTCGGGATGCTTGGAATATCCTGTTATATGGATAACCGAATGAACTCCAAGCACCCTGGTCGAAAATGTTCTAACCGCGGAATGTGGGCTGACCGCGCAACATCCCGGATATCCAGTTCGCGTATAGCATACGAACTTCTGACCACGCAAAGCTGTCGGCCTGATCGCACGAAGCCCGCGACCTGATCGCGTAAAGCTTGCGACCTCATGGCGATGCCCCTCAGAATAGCTTGAGTTCGCATTGCCAGATACATGTCTGGTTCGAACCTGTCTTGAACCAAAAGTTTATTAGAAGTCACCCGGGTGACAATCCTCGTCAGAAACATCCAACAAAAACCCGATAAGATTTCCGGAGTCGAGCTTCCTAGGAGACAATCGTCCGGTCGCCGTGAGAACAGGGAGCCGGGAATAGGGGCTCTGGGAAGAAAATGTCCGAGAAATCCGTGACTTCTCCGGGAGACAATTGTCCGGTCACCGTGAGAACGGGGAGCCGGGAATAGGGTCTCCAGGAGGCATTCATCCGGTCGCCGTGAGAACGGGGAGCCGGGAATAACGTCGACTCCCAGAGGAGGAAGATAGATCCAATCAGGCCGCAGGGGGCCGATCATCCGGTCGCCGTCAAAATGGGGAGCCGGGAATAACGTCGACTCCCTGAGGAGGAAGATAGATCCAATGAGGCCGCAGGGGGCCGATCATCCGGTCGTCGTGAAAACGGGGAGCCAAGCATAACGTCGACTCCCTGAGGAGGAAGATAGATCCAATCAGGCCGCAGGGGGCCGATCATCCGGTCGCCCTGAAAACGGGGAGCCGGGAATAACGTCGACTCCCTGAGGAGGAAGATAGATCCAATCAGGCCGCAGGGGGCCGATCATCCGGTCGCCGTGAAAACGGGGAGCCGGGAATAACGTCGACTCCCTGAGGAGGAAGTGCCCGGAGACGGGTCTTGAGTGTTTGGGCAGGGGACTAGTCTCCCAAAGTGACTCGTCACCGCGGCCACTGTGACCGGGTTGCCGCTTACACCCTCAGTCCACGAGGGCTGATCGTAAGCCACCCTACAGGAGGGACTTGCTGGGCTTGGCCCACTTCCTCGTGGAGAGGGCATCCTCACGGGGAGGGCTTCCTCGCAGGGAGGGCATCCTCACTGGGAGGGCGTCCTCGCGGGGAGGGGCATCCTCGCGGGGAGGGCATCGCCGCTAGGGGCGGTAATGAGAAAGACCTGCAATGAGACAGTTTGAAAAGCAAGACCTATGTATTGCTAATAAAATGAAGTACAGGGCCTCCCCCTGCGAAGCCGCGAAATGGGAGGAAAATACAGTGTCCCTCCTCCCCCTCCGGCGTGAACGCTCCGGGGGAGGGGACAGGCCCGTAAGGCTAGACATATAACTTGCGAAGTAAACGCAAGTTCCACGTGTGCTTCAACTCTTGCTCTTGAAGGTTGGAGAGCTTGTAGGCCCCCGAGCCCAGGACTGCGGAGATCCTGTAGGGGGCCCTCCCACTTGGGGGAGAGCTTACCTTGGGCCTGGGGGTCCGTCACGCGCTTGAGGACAAGGTCCCCAAGGCGGAAAGCCCTCTCGCGCACGCGCTGATTGTACGCGCGCGCCATCTCTTTCTCGTAGATGGCGTGGCAGAGGAGCGCTCGGTCGCGTTCCTCCTCCACGAGGTCGATTTCCAGGCGCTGGTTGGCCTCGTTGGCCTGGTATGCTGCGGGCGTGGCTCCCTACAGGAGCTCGACCCGCAGCGACCGAAGGCTAATCTCCGGGGGGAGGACTGCCTCCGCCCCGTAGACCAGGGAGAAGGGAGTACGCCCCGTCGCCCGGGACGGGGTCGTTCGCATGGAGCAGGGGATGCTGGGGAGCTCCTCTGCCCATGCACCCCGCTTAGAGGCGGTTTGCTCGAGTCTTCGGCGCAACCCCTGCAGGATCACGCCGTTGACCCTCTCGACAGCCCCATTGCTCCAGGGATGGGCCACTGAGGCGAAGTGGATGACGAGCCCCAGGCCTTCGCAGAATTCCCGGAAATAAGCCGAGTCGAATTGGGTCTCGTTGTCCACGGTGATTTCCCGGGGGACACCAAAACGACATACGACATTTTTCCAAAAAAACCGCTGAACGGCCCGGGCCGTGATGCTGGCCAAAGGCTCCGCCTCAACCCACTTTGTAAAATAGTCGACCGCGACTACCGCATACTTGTATCCTCCGGGCGCTGGGGGGAAGGGCCCTAAGAGGTCCATCCCCCAACGCACGAAGGGCCAAGTGATGGGGATTGTCTGCAGCGCTATAGGGGGGAGGTTCGAGCCCTTGGCCATCTTCTGACATGCCTCGCACGCGGAGACAAGGTCTCGCGCGTCGCGCATGACCGTGGGCCAGTAGAAACCCTGCCGGAGGGCCTTGGCTGCGATGGCACGCGGGGCTAGGTGAGAACCACAGCTCCCCGCGTGAATGTCTTCGAGAAGTTGAAGTCCTTCCGGTCGGGGGAGGCAGCGCAGGAGGGCGGAAGCCCCCACTTGTAGAGACTCCCCTCCAGCAGGAGATATGCCCGAGCCTTGGCCCGGAGGCGTTTAACCTCTGTCTCACTAGGAGGGTCCCCCTCCCCCTTGATGAAGGTGATGAGGGGGTCCATCCAGGACGGAGTCCGGGTGATCTCGGCGACCTCCGGGACATGAGGCTCATCGCCCGTGTCCGGGGAGGCCACCGAGGGTTTCGTGATGATTTCCAAGAAGGCGCCCTTGGGGAGCGATTCCTGGGCGCTTGCCGCCCGGGCCAAGGCGTCGGCCCGGTCATTGTCCCTCCGTGGGATATGCCGGGCCTCGAGTACGTCGAAATGCCTCTCCATCTTTCGCATTTCCTGCAAATAAAGACTTAAATTTGCATCATGGCACAGGGAAGACTCGTCTATTTGGCAAACTACGAGCTGAGAATCTCCCTTGACTAGGAGGCATCGGATCCCCAGGGAGCGCGCAAGGCGCATCCCGAGGAGCAAAGCCTCGTATTCAGCGACGTTGTTGGTTGCGGGGAACTCGAGCCGCGCGGTGTACTCGAGTTCCTTCCCCTCGGGGCTCCGGAGGACTACTCCCGCACCAGCCCCGGTGAGACACAGCGACCCATCGAACGTGAGAGTCCAATGATCACTGCGTCGGGGCGGCACAGGGAGGTCTTCGTCCCCGGACCCAGAGGCGGGAGTCCACTCTGCGACGAAGTCGGCGAGGACCTGCGACTTGATGGCGGAGCGGCCGGTAAGGGACAGGGAGAAGGGGGCGAGCTCGGCCCCCCACTTCCCGATCCGGCCGGTGTCTTCTTTGTTCCGCAGTACCTCCCCCAGGGGGAGGGACGACGGGACGGTGATCGGGTGCCCTAGGAAGTAATGCCGTAGCTTCCGGGACGCCATGAGGAGGGCGTAGCAGATTTTCTCCATCTCCGTATACCGAGTTTTGGCCCCTTGGAGGGCCTCACTCACGTAGTACACGGGACGCTGCTGCCCCCCTTGCTCCTTCACCAAGACCGCGCTGACGGCGACGGGGGTCGCGGTGAGGTAGAGGAGCAAGGGCTCTTCTGGAGACGGACTCACGAGCATTGGAGGGCTCGTGAGGTACTTCTTGAGGTCGTTGAAGGCTTCCTGGGCCTCGGGGGTCCAGCGGAACCCCTCGAGCCCTCGGAGGATCTTGAAGAACTGGAGGCCCCACTCCCCCGACCAGGAGACGAAGCGGCTGAGTGCGGCTAGGCGGCCAGAGAGCCGCTGGACGTCCTTGACGGAGCGCGGCGGGGGCATGTCTAGGAATGCTCGGATCTTCTCGGGGTTTGCCTCTATGCCCCGCTGGGACACGAGGAAACCTAGGAGCTTCCCCCCGCGCACCCCGAAGGCGCACTTATCCGGGTTGAGTTTGAGCCCGAACGCGCGGAGGTTGCCGAAGGTTTCAGCCAGGTCGTCGATGTGGGAGGCCGCGCGGGGACTCTTGACGACTGCGTCGTCTACGTAGACTTCGACATTGCGGCTGACTTGGTCTCTGAAAACCAGCGTCATGAGGCGCTGGATGGTCGCCCCCGCGTTCTTGAGCCCGAAGGGCATATGGACGTAACAGAAGGTTCCGAGGGGAGTAATGAAACTCGTCTTTTCCTCGTCCCCTTCCGCCATCCGGACTTGATGGTAGCCCGAGTAGGCGCCTAGGAAGCTCATGAGCTCGCACCCCGCAGTGTAGTTGACAAGCTGATCAATCCGCGGGAGCGGGAAGTTGTCTTTGGGGCAGGCGCGGTTAAGGTCAGTGAAGTCCACGCACATCCGCCACCTGCCGGTTGATTTCTTGACGAGGACGGGGTTCACGAGCCACTCGGGGTGCAGGACCTCCCGAATGAACCCCGCCTCTCGGAGCCGGGTGATCTCCGCCTTGATTGCCTCTTGGCGCTCGAGGGAGAGTTTCCGCAGCTTCTGTTTGACCGGGGGGGTGACCGGGGGCCACTGCGAGCTTGTGCTCAATGACCTCCCGGGCGACGCCCCGCATGTCCGAAGGCTTCCACGCAAAAACATCGGAGTTTTCGCACAGAAAAGCCGCAAGTTGCGCTGCGTGCTCCTCGGGGAGCTCCGCCCCGACCCGGACGGTTTTGTCTTCGTTGCCCGGGGACAGCAGGACCTTCCGGAGGCCCCCTTCCGGACGCGGCTTGAGGAGGGGCCTCCCGGGCGGTGGTGCAGCGGCGTCTAGTTTCGGGGGAGAGCCTCCCCCCCGGGCGTCTTTATGAGGTTGACGCTTCCGATTGTGGCCGCAGCGCGCTCGTATAGAGCACGGGCCATGTCTTGGTCTCCCTGGACGTTGATCACACCATGCGGCCTGGCGATCTTCATGCAGAGATAGTTTTGATGAGTGGCAGCCCCCAGCTGGTTGATTGTGGTCCTCCCCATTATCGCATTGTAGGAGGAGGGGAGGTCCACTACGTCGAAGCGGACCAACTCGGTCCGGTAGTTCTTCGGTGTGCCGAAGGTCATTGGGAGATCTACCTTGCCCACGGGGTGGATCGCCTTCCCCGGGACAAACCCTTGCAGGGGCCCTGCCGCGGGCTGCAGGAGCTTTTCATCCACCTACATCTCTTTGAAGGACTTTAGGAATAGGACATCGGCGGAGCTCCCGCCGTCCACCAGGATACGGGCCAGATGGCAGTTGTAGATGGTCGCGGAGACAATGAGCGCGTTGTCGTGGGGGAAGCGAACCCCCTGCGCGTCTTCTGCCGTGAAGGTGAGGGGGACGTCCGACCACTTAGGTGGCGGGGACGCGTGTAGCACCCCCACAACCTTCACCTCGCGCGCGTACTCCTTACGTTGGCGCTTAGAGTCCCGCCCGGAGGCAGATCCTCCCACGATGACGTTGATGTGCCGCTGCGAAGTTTGAAAGGGGAGAGCTTCTGAAGGCTCCCCCTCTTGCGTTTGCTGACCCCCCGCGGGAGCGGGAAGGGCCGAAACAGCTGGCCGAGGGGGCAAGGAGGCCGGAGTCCCCCTCTGCCCGCGCTAGTCGAGGAAGTCCGCGAAGTGCTGCAGCAGCTGGCTACAGTCTCGGGTAGCGTGGGTTCTGGACCTGTGGAAGCTGCACCACGGTCCTTCTCGCCTTCTCCCCGCAGGGCCCTCCCGGCTGCGTGAAGACTGTCCTCCCCCATGGCCCTTTGGTTTGGGGAAGGGGCGGTTGCCCCTCGGGGGGTCGCGCGAGCCGCCTCCGCCCTCAAGGACAAAGGTGTCCCGAGGCCGTGGCTCGTTACACCCCCCCTGCCTAGGGCGCTTGAGGGGATCCCTGGCCCCCCGGTCGGTGGGGGCGGGAGCCCCCTGGGTCTTCTTCCAGATGTCGTCTTCCTCCGCCCAGGCGTACTTTTCGAGTACGTTGAAGAGCTCGTCGGCGGAAGAGGGGCAGCTCCGGGAGAGCCTTCGGTGGAGCTCCCCCGGGAGGATGCCGCTTTTGCAGGCTTCGATGACCGTAGAGTCGGGGACGTGGGCCACTTTGCTCTTCACCTGAGCAAATCGCTTGAAGAAGCTTCTGATGGTTTCCCCAGTCCTCTGCCGGACAGTGTACAGCTGCGAGGAGTCCAGGGGACGCACGTAGTTCCCCTGGAAGTTGGCATAGAACTCCCGCTTGAGCTGCGAGAAAGACTTGATGGAGCCCGCCTTCAGGTTGTAGAACCAGGAGCGGGCAATGCCGGAGAGGTAGAGGGGGAAGACGTTGCACTGTACCGTCTCGTCCCCCCCTGCCGCGGAGATGGCTGTGGAGTAGACCTGCACAAACTCGTAAGGGTCTACCTCACCGTTATAGTGCTCGATGTGTGGAGGGCGGTAGGGCCGCGGCCACCGGATGCTGCGAAGTCTTCGGCACAGGGGCTGGTTAGCCCCTTGCACTTCCCAGGGAGAGCCCCGGTCGCTGTCTTCTTTCACGGGACCTTCGTTGTCTGAGTCTGGAAGCGGTCCGAGAGGTCCGCCAGAATGGCGGTGGCGACGCTTTTCCTCCGGACCGGGACTGAGGTCCCGGACGTCCGGGCTGTCCGCCGGAGAGGTTGGTTCTTCAGCGGGTCTCTTCCCCCGACCGGTGCGAGAGCGAGGCTCCCCGCGCCCGCGGCCGGGGGAATGTTCTTACCTGCGCTCTGGTGAATGCATTCGCTCGACCTCCCCCCGGGCGAAACGGACCTGTCCCGCCGAGAGAGGGAGCTCATGCACTGTAGCTGCCGGCCAAAAGGCTTCCGGAGCCGGTTGGGGGGAGCCCCCTGCGACGACCCCCGGGACCGGAAAGGGGCAAGCCCCTGTATTATCCGGAACCGGGGAGGGGGCGCCCACGTCGACGCTTGGAACCGAAGTGGAGGGGGCCCCAGTGGCCACGACCGGAACCGGGAAGGGGGGAGCCCCTGTAACATCCGGAACCGGCGAGGGGGGAGCCCCAGCGGCGATGTCTGGAACCGGGGAGCCCATGCGGGGGGAAGTCCGCTGCGGCACGGGAGCTACTCTGTCAACCACCCCCGGTGCGGTAAACGCGACGCGGGGGGCGGGACTGGCTCCCTGCGTAGGGAAAACCCCCAGCATGAAGTGGGCTCCCGGTCCCAGGAATAGGCCAGGGACGGGGTACCCCCCTGGTGCCACGAAGGGCCCTGGCATGAAGTAACCTCCCAACACCGGGACGGGCCCGAGTGCCGGGAAGGGTCCGGACGTATATCCCGCAGGGGGAGGGAACCCCCTGGCAGGATCATACGGGGCGGACAAACGCCCGGAGGCCGGAGTGGCCGCCGGGTAACCCATAAACGGGGGCATAGTCCCCGGATATGGGTGGGACGCAAATGTGGGGGCCGGAGGCCTCGCCAACACGCTGAGCAGCTCATCCACAGAGCGCTGGGCGCGGAGCTGGCCCTCCACGAGAGCCTCAAGCAGGGCGTCTCGGGGAGCCGGGGGAGCCGTCGGGGGGAGAATGGTCCCGGCGGAGGTCCCCGCGGTCACCGGGAACGACCTGGAGGTGGAAGCACCTAAGTTAAGAGGAAAAGAGGGAGGCGGTACCTGGGCCAGGTCGCCTCCGGAAGGGTCCGCCGAGACAGCGGTGTCCCGGACGGGCGGCGCCGGGTCTCCGAGACCCGGGTCACCGGGAAGGGCGCGAGCCCTTGTTCTTGGGGGAGCCATGGCGTCTTGTCACGAGTCCCCACGGACGGTACCAACTGTCGTGGTATTGCGAATACCCCGGCAGGTTTTGAGAATGATCCTAGCAAAGATTACGCGGCGCGGGTTGACCGGATGACCGATCCTCCCCCGCCGGACAAGCACAAGAAAAGACACGAGGATTTATACAGGTTCGGGTCCCGGTGGGGGCCCTAGTCCTGTCGACGCGCTCCCGACCGGAGTCGGCTGGGGAGGCTCTCTCCGGGGGAGAGGCTTCCGGAGCACGCCTGTGAGTGTAGCTATTCCAATAAAGGTGATCCGATCCTTTACAACAGAGGGGTACAAGGGCTATTTATAGCCCCAAAAAGAAACAAAAAACCTAAACTACCCCGGAAGCCACCGTCGGATTGAAAGGTAGGACCGTCTTTCTTCCGGTCAAACGCCTTGGATGCTTGACAGGTGGTCGCTAGTTCCCGAGGCGCTCCTCGCGTGACCTGCACGTGACAAACAATTCGAGACTTTACCTTTAGGAGGGCAATGAGGCCCGGGACGGTGCCAAAGGCCATGTCCCGGGGGCCAAATGGCAGCGCCCGGGGAGAACCCGGAGGCTACGTCCCCGGGCCAATGCCGGCGCCCGGGACGGTGCCGGAGGCCATGCCCCGGGGGCCAAAAGGCGGCGCCCGGGGAGCGGCTGGAGACCACGTCCCCGAGCCAAAGGCGGCGCCCGGGGGGGCACCGGAGGCCACGTCCCGGGGGCCAAATGGCGGCGCCCGGGGAGGGGCCGGAGGCCAGGTCCCCGGGCCGATGGCGGCCCCCGGGACGGCGCCGGAGGCCATGTCCCGGGGGCCAAATGGCAGCGCCCGGGGAGAACCCGGAGGCTACGTCCCCGGGCCAATGGCGGCGCCCGGGACGGTGCCGGAGGCCATGCCCCGGGGGCCAAAAGGCGGCGCCCGGGGAGCGGCCGGAGGCCACGTCCCCGGGCAAATGGCGGCGCCCGGGACGGCGCCGGAGGCCAGGTCCCGGGGGCCAAAAGGCGGCGCCCGGGGAGGGGCCGGAGGCCACGTCCCCGGGCAAATGGCGGCGCCCGGGACGGCGCCGGAGGCCAGGTCCCGGGGGCCAAAAGGCAGCGCCCGGGGAGGGGCCGGAGGCCACGTCCCCGGGCCAATGGCGGCGCCCGGGACGGCGCCGGAGGCCAGGTCCCGGGGGCCAAAAGGCGGTGCCCGGGGAGGCCCCGGAGGCCAGATCCCCGGGCAATCGTGACGCAACTTACCTGGACTTAGTCCCGCGGAGATTTCCCCCGACAGACACGTTTACAAAGTGGATTGAGGCCGAGCCAGTACGCAATGTCACTGCTGCTGCTGCACAAAAGTTCTTTCATAAGAACATTGTGACTTGATTCGGTTTTCCAAATCATCTCATCACTGATAATGGTTCCCAATTCGCTAGCGGTCTCTTTCTGGACTATTGTGACAATATTGGAACCAAGGTGTGCTTTGCCTCTGTAGCTCATCCGCAGAGCAATGGTGCCATTGAACGTGCCAACAGGCAAGTATTGCAGGGCATCAAAAAGCTCGTTTTTGATCACCTTAAGACACGCTCAGGGGCTTGGGTAGATGAGCTCTACTCTGTTCTGTGGGCACTACGTACTACTTCTAGTCGAGCCACTGGTGAGACACCTTTCCATCTGGTATACGGAGCTGAGGCTGTATTACCCACGGAAATTAGTATTGGTTCTGTCCGAACAGATCAATTCGAACAAGTTGATCAAAATGGACAACGATCACAAGATCTAATACTCCTAGAAGAAAAACGTGATTGAGCTCTGGTGAAATCCGCGATGTATTTGCAAGCTTTGTGCAAGTACCACAACAAAAGGGTGAGGCCACATAGCCTGATCTGGTTTTACGAAAAATACAAAAGCAATCTAATCGCAATAAATTCTCCCCTCAATGGGAAGGCCCTTACACTGTTGTCTCGGTGACGCAACCAGGATCGGCTTGGCTAGCAATGGAGGACGGTAGAATCTTATATAATACCTGGAACATCGATCAACTACGCAAGTTCTACCTGTAACCTTTCTAAACCTGTTGGGGGAAATCTCCGCGGGATCAAGTCCTGGTAAGAGGCAAGATTCCCGGACGCCGCCTTTTGCCCGAGGACAAGGCCCCCCGGTGGCTTGTCCCGGGCGCCGCCATTTGCCCGAGGACAAGGCCCCCCAGTCGCTTGTCCCGGGCGCCGCCTTTTGCCCGGGACAAGGCCCCCCGGCGGCTAGTCCAGGGTGCCGCCATTTACCAGGGGACAAGGCCCCCCAGTGGCCTGTCCCGGGCGCCACCTTTTGCCCGGGGACAAGGCCCCCCGGTGGCTTGTCCCGGGCGCCTCCATTTTCCCGAAGACAAGGGTCCCCGGTCCCGGGTCACGTGAGGATCACGCGAGAAGCAACCCAGGAACTGGCGGACACCTGTCAAGCATCCAAGGCTCCTGACCGGAGGAAGGACGCTGGTGCCCCTCGATCCAACGGTGGCTAGTGGGGTAGTTTAGTCTTTTTTTATATTTTGGGTCTATATAAGCCGTTGTAACCCCTCTTGTGAGAGAGATAATTCACTTTTACTCTAATAGACAATCAAACAGGCGTGCTTTGGAGCTATCTCTCCCCCAAGAGAGAGCCCCCCTAGCCAACTCCGGTTGGGAGTACGTCGACAGGACTAGGGTCTCCATAGAGGCCCGAACTTGTATAAATCCTCGTGTCATTTCCGTGTTTGCCCGACGGGAGAGGACCGGTCACGCGGTCAGCTCGCATCGTCTTTTCTTCGCTAGGGACTTCAACAAAACCTGCCGGGGTATTCGCAATACCACAACAGTTGGCACCGTCCGTGGGGACTTGTGACGAATCTCCATGGCTCCCCAAGAATGAGGGCTCGCACCATTCCCGGTGACGCCGGTCCCAGTGACCTGGCGCCACCCCTCCAAAGCGTGGCTGTCTCGGTGCTACCGCTCGGACACGGCCAAACCCAGGTACCACATCTAACTCTCCTGGTAATTTCCGGCGGACAAGGCTCCTGGTCCAACCCGACACCTCGGATGCTCCCAGAGGGACTGGCTTTCCCCCGGTGGCTCCGCCGACTTCCCGGGACGCACTACTCGAAGCTCTGGTGGAGAGCCAGCTCCTCCACGTTCTGGCGTGGCCGCCGGCCCCCATCTACCCACAGTTCCCGTTCATGGGGGCAATGCCCCCATTTATGGGACATCCGGTGGCCCCTCCTCTCCTTGGAGGTCAGGTCGCTCCCGAGGCTTGTGGTCCCAGTGGGGGTTACGCTCCGGCGGGCCCGTCATCTGGAGCCTTCCCGACCTCAGGGGCGTTCCCGGGGCCAGGGACTTACCCCATCCCCAGGATCTTCCCCATGCCAATGGTTCACTCCGTGCCAGGGGCATTCCCGGGATCGGACGCCAGCCTCTCCCCACCGGTTATGCCTGTCGTTCAAGAGGTGGCCCGCCGGGCGACTCCCGTGCCATCGCCGGACCTTCCCCGGCAGGGCCCCCACTCTCCGGTTCCGAACGGTATGTAACACCCCTATTTTTCTCAAATCCTGGCTTGCCTCGTCTCTCTCTATTTCAAAATGAGATCCCAGTTGTGCCATTATCTTACCCCAAAAAGTTGGCAGTCAAATTCTTTCGTTCAGACCTTTTTCACAAATTAGCCCAAAAGTATCACAAATCAGTTCTTTTCAGATTTGTCAGAAGCCCAAAAAGACTAAAAGTCTCAGACCATCTCCAAACTTTGACCTGATTCAGTGAACATCTCCCATTCACTATTCTGAACAATTTTTCCTTCTGGAAGAATTTCCAAATCTTATCTTAAACCCTAATTTTCAGCCTCGCCACTTTCCAAAACCCTAATTACCTTGTTTACCCTAATTACTCTGTTTTCGATTTTTGTCAAAACCACCAAATCTTATCGAATCTTACCATTTTTCTTGCTAGATGAGTCCAAGCGATTTAGTAACACTCATATGCAAAGTCAGATCTCAGATTAGCCCTCCAGATCTCCAGATTTGCAAATAGGTCCAAGATCCCGGAAGAATTCCTTCCAGATCAGTCCAAAACCTTCACGAATCAGTCCAAATCTTTCAACCAGGCCCTTGTGCCATTTTCGACCACCACCAGGCCCCGTTCATCCGCGCCTCACCACCTTGCCTCGCCGCAGAACTCGTCGCTAGCCATCTTCTTCGGTCGCCTGTGCTCGTGACCGGTTGAGCCACCCCGCGCGCACGTGCCAACGACCAAAACCTCGCTAAGACCAGCGGTTAAATGCCCGAACTCCATCGCCAATTTTCGCGCGTACGTGTCATCGCCGGAGCTGCGCTGCTGCCTCCGCATCTGCGCCGTCCCAAACCCAGTTCCAACGTGCCCCGACAACGCTGGCAAAGCTGTTGCACAGCCCGCGCACATCACGTCGTCGTTCGCCGTTGTCGCGCCTGCGCCCAGCCATCCTTGTCCTCGGCATGATTTTCCCCGTTGTTCCCGCCTGCATGTTTGATAAACTTAGACAAGCAACGCATGCGTGGTTCGTCCAGACACGCGCACCCTAGTTGCTGCCATGCAATGGCATTCGATTTTCCCTGTGCCAGGGACTTTGTTGCAATTCCCTGTAATCCCTGGACTTTTCTGTGTACTCCACTATGTCCCTTAGCTTGGCCTCAGCCCCCTGAGCATTTCCTTCCACTATCTCGACATTTGGATCTGCCCAGATTGGAAGATACGACCTTGCCAAGTTTCTGTCCAGATCAATGTCTGTGCCGTGTCACCACCGCGGTTCATCGCCTGATTTCTCCACCGTCTGGCCATCTCTTGCCTTGAAACCACTTGAATTGTATTCCTGGCATCTTCGCCTATCTCCTAGACATAGTTGGCGAAGTGTTCAAAGTCCAGAATCAAATCTAATGCTTTGCCCTAGTTTTTGACATTGTCAGTCCAATGTCAGTGCATGTCAGCCACTGACATTAGCCTTTTTTATCATCTTCTGGTTGAGAAATTGAAATGCCACTTTGTCCTCTAGATTCCTGGAGTTGTGCTCTACAACTTTCTCTATTGCCACATCTCCAGAAAACCTACCTAAGACCAACTTAAGGCTATGTCTAGCCGTGGACCGAATGTCGGTCTTTTGACATACAACTCCTTTTGAGCCCATCTCTTCGACCAGCACTCAAGTGACTTTGTCCAAACCTTTCCCCTTGCATACATGATATATTTACTTATTATTTTCTATTGCAACTATTTTCTGTATGCTTATATGGCGTGTGCGTTGTATTGCTTGTGTCCACCGCAGAGCCCGAAGTTGAAGGAGCGGAAGAAGTCTTCGAACTTTCGTCCAAGTAACTAGACCCAGCATTGCAAGGCAAGTCTCAACCCCTTGATCATGTCTCACCTAATATTTTGAAATGAAGTATGTTAGTTGTTTTCAAAGTATATGCATGCCTTACATTCAAATGAGAGATGTTCAAATAATGTGGTTAGATATAACCTAAATGATTGTGAGGCCCCTCTTGTGATTGAATACCCATGCACCCTTGTCACCCTAGGATATATGCTTAGAATTATGCTTATGCCTGAAGACTTGTGCTAAATATGAAATGGTCGCTTATATGAGAAACATGTTTGAAAACCCCTTTTTGTGAAAGAAAATGTAAATTAGAATTGGTAGTGAGGATGGTTTGATTGGTTGGCTGCTGTGTGCGCATTGGGTATGTGAATGTCTCCTCACTATTAATTTATAAGGACAAGAACCTTGTGTTGTGCCTCTATGCGGCATGAAAAACGTACCAACCACTTGCCTGGTATGGGACAGGCACAACTTAGTAGCTTTCTTGGTATTAACAGTTCCCTGCATGGTATGTCGGTCCGGTTTCTCGCGTGGAAACTGGTGGGGCACAGTTCGTCCATGAGTGGTGTGAGATCAGAAAAACTATGAGAGGAAAAGGTGGAAAGAAGGAAGTCGCCCTACGCCTGATTAAGTCGTGCGCGGCTGTAATCATAAGGTCATATGTCTTGCGAGGACACAGACCAAGGCTAGGAAGTAAGGTAGTGGGGAGGACCCACAACGGTACTTGAGACTTAATTGTCTATTTACCGAGCGGGGATACTGTTAATACTAGACTGCAAAAGCGTTGTGTGATCTCGGCCTTGTCACATGCGTAAAAGTAGCATGGAGCTGATCCGACTTGAAAGCCGAGTGAAGAAGTGGATTTAAAAAGAGGTACACCTTTGCAAAGTGTAAGAAAAGTATCAGATACTCTGTACTCCCAGGTCGTGGAGTATGTTCGCGGTGGATTTATCCATGTGGTTCAGCACAAGTAATATTTGGAATGTTTTCATGATGTGGGTTGATAAAAATGATGACTCATGGGAGACCATCACACATAACGATTTCTAAAGTATAACTTAAGATTTCAAAGTATTGCTTTTGAAACTAAAAGCTTTTCTTTGTAACTTTAGAGTAAAAATGTATTCTATTCTTACATATAAAACCAAGACCTCATTCCTCGAGAACCCCTCATCTATATACCTGCATTCTCATAACGAGACTTGCTGAGCATCGTGTAAAAACATGCTCACCCTTGCCTTTGCACACAAATTCAGAAGAAAGGATCCGTGGATCCCGATTCCCTTGGCCTTGAGCAGGAAGAAGAGGAAGGAACCTCTCCAGGCAATTCGAGTTTCTAGGAGGGTCATGAGCCAAGTTGAGTCCGATGTGGTGAAGGCCCGAGCCGAACCGCTGCAGAAGGAAATGAAGACCCTTGTGGTTGCTTTTTGTGTTATTATTTTGTGTTCGGTATTTCAATACAGATTCTTGATTTTGAAAAACTCTCTACTTTTGTATCAACTTTAATTAATGCCATTCTTAGCATTATGATACTGTAATAGTGGTCCTCGTGACCTTGTACTTGTTTTATCTACCAGTTTTATTGTTTAAAGTAAATCCTGTTGTTGTGAGCTTGTGATGTACCTTTCTGAGTGCAACCCACCTGGGCGGTTGCCACCGGATTCCTCAAATGAGGGTCCCACACGGTACTACCGGGGACCGCCCGATAATGAATTCCACCCATGCCCCGGCTGCGCCTCCCACACCTGCAGTTGACGCGCATGAGCTCCCTCCTCCCCTGGGGCCGCCCCCAAGGGCTCCCCCGGCGGATCAAGTCCGCTTCACCCGGGAGGAGGTTGAGCAAATGCCTACCACCAAGTCTGGGGAGGAGCCTCCCCCGGGTCGTGGATGCAGGGAGCCCCGCTCTCGCCCTGGCCGGGGAATGAGACCCGCCGATGAACCAACCGCCTTGGGGAGGTGTCTGGACGTCCTGGAGGTCAGCTCCACCAACCCGGAGGAAAAGCGGCGCTATCGCCATGACGGTGGACCCCTTGGGCCCCTTCCCGATTCCGACAATGAGCACGCGTCCCCTGTCAAAGGGGACAGCGACCGGGACTCTCCCCATGAGGTGGAAGGGGCTAACCAGCCGCTGTTCCGCAGACTCCGATGCATTCGATGGCCGCGGTCTTACCGTCCGCACATCAAGCACTACAACGGTGAGACCGACCCTTACGAATTTGTGCAGGTGTATTCCACAGCCATTTCGGCGGCTGGGGGGACGAGATAGTTCAGTGTAACATCTTCCCCCTCTACCTGACCGGGATCTCCCGCTCATGGTTTTACAACCTGAAGGCCATCTCCATCAAGTCCTTTGTGCAGCTCAAACGTGAGTTCTATGCAAACGTCCAGGGGAACTATGTGCATCCCCTGGATTCCTCGCAACTGTACATTGTCCGGCAGAGGACAGGAGAGACCATCCACAGCTTCTTCAAGCGCTTTGCTCAGGTCAAGAGCAAAGTAGCTCACGTCCCTGACTCCACAATCATTGAGGCATGTAAGAGTGGGATCCTCCCTGGGGAGCTCCACCGGAGACTCTTCACCGTGCTCGAGAAGTACGCTCAGGCGGAGGAGGATGACCTCTGGAAGAAGAACCAGGGGGCCCCCGTCCCCGTCGACCAAGGGCCAGGGACCCCCTCAGACGCCCCAAGGGGGGCAATCATAGCAAGTCACGGCCTCGGGACACCTTTGTCCTCGAGGGCGGAGGGTAGTCGTCCCGCAGTCATGAAAGCCCCGCGGCAGGAGGCAGCGAAGGCCTGTGGTGTACCTTCCACAAGTCCAATACCCATGCCACCCGGGAATGCCACCAACTGCTCCAAAACTTCGCCGCATTCCTCGACCAGCATGGGCAGGGGGGCACTCCTGCCTCCTTGCCCCCTCAGCCGGCCTTACTGGCCCTTCCTACCCCCTCGGGAGGACAGTAGGGACAAGCGCGGGAAGGGGAGCCGTCAGAGACTCTCCCCTTCCAAACCTCCCAAAGGCGTGTCAACGTCATCATGGGAGGATCCGCCTCCGAGCAGGACTCTAAGCGTCAGCGCAAGGAATACGCGCTCGAAGTAAAGGTGGTGGGGGTGCTGCATATTGACGAGGATTGACACCCGGGTCACTTCTAATAAACTTTTGGTTCAAGACAGGTTCGAACCAGACATGTATCTGGCGATGCGAACTCAAGCTATTCTGAGGGGCATCACCATGAGGTCGCAAGCTTTACGCGATCAGGTCGCAGGTTTCGTGCGATCAGACCGACAGCCTTGTGCGGTCAGAAGTTCGTATGCTATACGCGGACTGGATATCCGGGATGTTGCGCGGTCAGCCCACATTCCACGGTCAGAACATTCTCGACCAGAGTGCTTGGAGTTTATTCGGTTATCCTTATATCAGGATATTCCAAGCATCCCGAGTATTCTTCCACGTTGAAGACTAACCGTCAGAGGTTAATATATGCGGTTATTCATGATTAACACGTGTTAATAACCTCCGTGGAAGTTAATAGCGGTTCTCCAGGAACCGCATCCAACCGTTTGATGCAGTTTTCTTCATATATGGCACCCTTTCGACCAATATAAAAAGGTGGCAAAGTACATCAAACGGGGGATCCAAGACATTTGGAAGAACAAGACCCTTGATATAAGAGATACAAGATATCTCGACCACTCAAATAGCCAAGTCTACGGCTTAGATTAGACAATACTTACAAGTCTCCTATAGCTCCTTTTTGTACACTTATATAGGGAAAACTTTCGCTTGTGAAGGCTTCTCCCCGCTAGTTTGTAAAGCTTTATCACATATAGTGAAATCCTAACAGGACGTAGGGCTTTTACTCCCACCATCGAGGGCCCGAACTTGTATAAATCTCTCTGTGCTCCTGTTCACCATTATTCTACATACCTTCCTGGAGGGTCATCTTGAAAGGTCTCACAATTACAAATTTTGCATAAGTTCGGCTTCGGACCCCGAGTCCGAATCGTCGACACATACGTCCCGGCCACCCAAGTGGTCGGACGTCCCCCTCACTTTTACGGTAGAAGACGCGCGTGGGGTTCGCTTCCCCCATGATGACGCACTCATCATCTCCGCTACCGTCTACAACTACCATCTGGCCCACATCCTCGTGGATGGCGGGAGCTCCGCCGACGTCCTCTACCTAAAGGCGTTTAGGGAGATGCAGGTGGATGAGAAGCTACTGCAGCCCGCAGCAGGGCCCTTGTAGGGATTCGTCCCGAGGAAGACGATCCACCCCTTGGGGAAGGTGGATCGCCCCATGACCTTCGGCACCCCGTACAACTACCGGACAGAGATGGTCCGGTTCAATGTGGTAGACCTCCCCTCTTCTTACAACGCAATCATGGGGAGGACCACGATCAATCGCTTGGGGGCTGCAATCCACCAGAGCTTCCTCTGTGTGAAGATCCCCGGGCCTCAAGGCGTGATCACCGCTCGGGGAGACCAAGACGTGGCCCGCACTTTATACGAGCGCACCGCCGCAATGATCGGGAGCATCAATATGATCAAGACCCCGGGGGGAGACCTCTTCCCTAGAGCCAGACACCGTCGCGATACCTTCCAGGAGGTCCCCCCCAAGCCACGTCCGGAAGGGGACCTCCGAAAGGTCCCGCTATCCCCTAGGGACGGGGACAAGACCGTCAGGATCGGGGCGGATCTCCACGAGGAGCACGCGGAACAACTCACAGCTTTCCTGTGCAAGAACTCCGACGTTTTTGCCTGGAAGCCTTCTGACATGCGAGGTGTAGCCCGGGACACCATCGAGCATAAGCTCGCCGTGACCCCCGGTCAGCCCCCGGTCAAGCAGAAGTTGAGAAAACTCTCCCTTGAACGCCAAGAGGCGATCAAGGTCGAGATCGCCAAGCTCTGAGAGGCGGGGTTCATTCGGGAGGTCTTGCACCCCGAGTGGCTGGTGAACCCCGTCCTCGTGAAGGAGTCGAACGGTAAGTGGCGAATGTGCGTGGACTTCACCAACCTCAACCGCGCTTGCCCCAAAGAGAACTTCCCACTCCCGCGGATTGACCAGATGGTCGATTCGACCGCGGGGTGTGAGTTGATGAGCTTCCTAGATGCGTACTCGGGTTATCACCAAGTCCGGATGGCAGAAGGGGACGAGGAAAAGATGAGTTTCATAACTCCCCTCTGGACCTTCTGCTACGTCCACATGCCCTTCGGGCTAAAAAACGCCGGGGCGACCTTCCAGCGACTCATGACGCTGGTCCTCAAGGACCAGATCGGTCACAACGTCAAAGTCCATGTCGACGACGCGGCCGTCAAAAGTCCCCACGTGACTGCTCACATCGACGACTTAGCGGAGACCTTCCGCAACCTCCACGCATACGGGTTGAAGCTCAACCCGGAGAAATGCACCTTTGGCGTATGCGGGGGGAAGCTCCCAGGCTTCCTCGTGTCCCAGCGGGGCATAGAGGCCAACCCCGAAAAGATCCAGGCACTCCTAGACATGCCCCCGCCGCGCTCGATCAAAGACATTCAATGACTCACCGGCTGCTTGGCCGCGATGAGTTGCTTCGTCTCGCGGTCGGGGGAACGAGGCCTACAATTCTTCAAAATCCTCTGGGGGCTCGAAGGGTTCCAGTGGACCCCCGAGGCCCAGGAGGCCTTCGACGATTTGAAGAAGTATCTCACGAGCCCCCCAATGCTCGTGAGTCCGTCTCTGGAAGAGCCTTTGCTCCTTTACCTCGCCGCAACCCCGGTCGCCGTAAGTGCGGTATTGGTAAAGGAGCAAGACGGGCAACAGCGTCCCATGTACTACGTGAGTGAAGCCCTCCAAGAGGCCAAAACTCGGTACACGGAGATGGAGAAGATCTGCTACGCCCTCCTAATGGCGTCTCAGAAGCTTCGTCATTACTTCCTGGGACATCCGATCACTGTCCCGTCGTCCCTCCCTTTGGGGGAGGTGCTCCGGAACAAGGAAGCCACCGACCGGATAGGAAAGTGGGGGGCCGAGCTTGCCCCCTTCTCCCTTTCCCTAACGAGGCGCTCCGTCATCAAGTCACAAGTCCTCGCCGACTTTGTGGCGGAGTGGACTCCTGCCTCCAGACCCGGGGACAAAAACCTCCCCGCACCACCCCGACACAACGACCATTGGACACTCATGTTCGATGGCTCCCTGTGTCTCTCCGGGGCCGGCGCGGGAATAGTCCTCTAGAGCCCCGAGGGGAGGGAACTGGAGTACGCGGCGCGGCTCGAGTTCCCTGCCACGAACAACGTCGCCGAATATGAGGCCTTGCTCCTTGGGTTACGCCTTGCGCGCTCCCTGGGGATTCGACACCTCCTAGTAAAAGGAGACTCTGAGCTCGTAGTTTGCCAAATGGACAAGTCCTACTTGTGCCATGACACAAACTGGAGCCTCTACTTGCAGGAAGTACGCAAGATGGAGAAGCACTTCGACGGCCTAGAGGCCCGACACATCCCACGGAGGGACAACGACTGGGCCGATGCCCTGGCTCGGGCAGCCAGCGCCCGGGAACTGCTCCCCAAAGGGGCTTTCCTGGAGATCATCGCGAAGCCCTCAGTGGCCTCCCCGGACGCGGTCGATGGACCCTGCGTCCCAGAAGTCGCCGAGATCACCCGGACTTCATCTTGGATGGATCCCCTCATCTCCTTCATCAAGGGGGAGGGAGACCCTCCCAACGAGACCGAGGTCAAGCGCCTCCGAGCCAAGGCTCGGGTATACCTCCTGCTGGAGGGGAAGCTTTACAAGCAGGGGGCTTCCGCCTTGCTCTGTTGCCTCCCATGGCCAGAAGGGCTCTAGCTTCCCAAGGACATTCACTCGGGAAGTTGTGGGTCTCATCTTGCCCCGCGCACCATCGCGGCCAAGGCCCTTCTCCAGGGATTCTATTGGCCCACGGTGATTCGCGACGCACGAGAGCTTGTCTCCCCGTGCGAGGCCTGCCAGAAGATGGCCAAGGGTTCGAACCTCCCCTGTAGCGGTGTAGACTATCACCATCACTTGGCCCTTCGCGCACTAGGGGATGGACCTCCTTGGTCCCTTCCCCCCAGCGCCCGGGGGCTACAAGTATGCGGTGATCACGGTCAACTACTTTACAAAGTGGGTAGAGGCCGAACCTCTGGCCAGCATCACGTCCCGAGCAGTACAGCGGTTTTTTAGGAAGAATATTGTATGTCGTTTTGGGTCCCCCGAGAAATCACTATCGATAACGGGACCCAATTCGACTTGGTATACTTTCGGGAATTCTGCGAAGGCTTGGGTCTCACCATCCACTTCACCTCGGTAGCTCACCCCTAGAGCAACGGGGCCATCGAAAGGGTCAACATTGTGATCCTATAGGGGTTACGCCGACGGCTCGAACAAGCTGCCTCCAAACGGGGTGTGTGGGCAGAGGAGCTCATGAGCATCCTCTGTTCCATGCGAACGACCCCGAGCCGGGCGACGGGATGCACCCCCTTCTCCCTTGTATACGGGGCCGAGGCGGTTCGTCCCCCGGAGATTGGCTTCCGGTCACTGCGGGTCGAGCTCCTAGACAGAGCTACGACTGCAACATACCAAGCCAACGAAGCAAATCAGCGACTGCAGGTCGACCTCGTGGAAGAAGAACGCAACCGAGCGCTCCTCCGCCACGCCATCTACGAGCGCGAAATGGCGCGCACATACAACCAGCGCATCCGCGAGAGTGCTTTCTGCCTCGGGGACCTCGTCCTCAAGCGCGTCACGACCCCCAAGCCCAGGGCAAACTCTCCCCCAAGTGGGAGGGCCCCTACAGGATCTTGGCAGTCCTGGGCTCGGGGGCTTACAAGCTCTCCTACCTTCAAGAGCAGGAGCTGAAACACATGTGGAACGTACGCTTGCTTCGCAAGTTCTAAGTCTAGCCTACAGGCTCATCCCCTCCCCTGGAACGATTACGCCGAAGGGGAGGGGGACATTGTACTCACCATTCCCTCCCCCGTCGCGATCTTGCGGGGGGAGGCATTGTATCTTCACTCATTATCAATACAACTGGCTTTTTCCTTAGCTTTAACTCACTACAGTGGGACTCCCGTTGTAGGGACTTGTTGGGTCATGATAGCCCACTTCCTCACGGGGAGGGCATCGCCGTGAGAGACGGTAAAGTAAAGACTTACGATCACCCCTCGTGGATTGAGGGTGTAAGCGGCAACCCGGTCCCCAAGGACTGCGGTAATGAGTCAATTTGAGAGACTAGTCCTCTCCTCAAACACTCAGACCCGTCATGGGGCGCATCCTCCTCCGGGAGTCGATTGTCTCATCAGTGAGACGGAATTCTCGGATATTCTTTCTTGGAGATCTCATTTCTGGTTACCCATTTTTACGCCGACCGGAGGGTTTTTCTCCCCAAAAAATTCCCTGGGAATTTTAGATATTCTTGGATATTCTTTGGTGTGACACTGGGTGCCCGATCTTCCGAAAGGTACGTGATAGATCGATTGGTGGAGCTTCGACGTAGAACGATCCGGCTTCAAATCAGGCACGATCTGAACCCCGCAATCGCAACACCACTACTCCGTTGGTTATCAATCTCGCGTGAGCATGATTGACCTCGCCAAGAAGGCTTATCCCTGCTGTGAATCGAGAACACAAGCAAGAACACGGAAGAAAGCAAACTGAATTGCAAATACGAATGATTAATCTCACAAGTTGGGGTCTCACAAACCGATCAAGCGGCGAAACTGTTCGAAGACAGAATAATCTAAGCAAAACCCAATCCTAACTCGGATGACGGCTACTGAATATAAGGTGTTAGGGTCGGCCAAGGAACCCTGGACGCGCCCTAATGGGCTCCAATGAGGTACATGGGCCAACGGCCCAAAGACGGTGGCGCAGCACCCTGACAGATTCTGAACGCTTACTTGTTTCGACGATTCCCATTGGCTCCGGTGGAATTTTGACGTGGGACCAATTCCATTGGAAAGCTTATCTCCTTAGCTTTCCAACGGTATATAAACCGTCGAAAACGGAGTCCGTATGCGTCCTGGGCATCGATTTTAGTGCAGACTGCTCCTGGATTCCGAGGTGGACTCGAACTTCGAATTTGTGACGGGATGGGCTTCAACTCCAACTCAAATTCGACGTGGTTGTTGGCCTCCTTTGCTTCCTTGCGGATGGGCTTCACCTCCAACTCGAATTCGACGTGGTTGTTGGCCTCCTTTGCGTCCTTGCTGGCCTCCATGCCTGCGATCCTCTCCATGATTCCTAAGTATAATAGCATCATTAAATAGCAATCCATCCTCGAAAATACAATGCGATTCACTTAGGAGCGAGTTCACCTGTTGAGGAAGTAGTCGTGCTCGAGCTCTTGTTATGGGACCTTCAAGGGCCGGTTCAATGCGCGTATCTGAAGGTATGATGTCCTCATCAGACTCCCCTTCTTGAATTTGAGTCGTCCTCGACTTAAGCTCACTTTCTTGTCCCATGTATGGTCGTAAATCTGCAATGTTAAATGTGGGACTAACCCCAAAATCTGCAGGCAGGTCTAACTTATATGCATTGTCATTTATCTTTGCAAGAATTTTAAAAGGACCATCAGCACGTGGCATTAACTTAGACTTGCGCAATTCTGGAAATCTATCCTTTCTCAAATGCAACCACATTAAATCACCCGGTTCAAGTTTTACGTCCTTTACTACCAGCAATCCTATATTTTTCAGTCATCCTCTCAATATTTTCCTTAGTTGCAGCATGCATCTTAAGAATAAATTCAGCACATTGTTGAGCATCACAATTAACTCTCTCATCGGCAGGTAAAGGCAAAAGATCAATTGGAGCACGAGGAGTAAAACCATATACTACCTGAAAAGGACTTACCTTGGTGGTGGAGTGAACCGCTCTATTGTAAGCAAACTCAACATGCGGTAGACACTCTTCCCACATCTTCAAATTCTTCTTTAGGACAGCTCGCAACATGGTTGATAAAGTTCTATTAACGACCTCTGTCTGTCCGTCAGTTTGGGGATGACATGTAGTAGAAAACAGCAACTTTGTCCCCAATTTGTTCCAAAGCGGTCTCCAAAAGTGGCTCAAAAATTTCGCATCGCGATCTGAAACAATAGTAATAGGCACACCATGCAAGCGAACGATTTCTCTAAAAACTAAATCAGCTATGATTTCTCTAAACAATAGTAATTTCACGCCAAAACGTCCCATCAATCCGCCTCCGTGTGCTTCCTGCAACAACAAAAGATGAACCGAGCTAGCTGGAACGCATAGCTTGTTAGCATGATATAGCAAACCATCATGCAACACATATTTATTCCAAGTTCGTCCCGCTTTGCACTGAGCATAAGCATCTTTAAAATCAAGATCAGTGGCATACAAAGCTTTGATCGTTTCTAGGCCAAAAATTCGGCAATCAAGATCAATTTTATTTGCAAGCAAAGTAGGAGTTTTCAATTTAATTACTTGCTGATTTTCAGATTGTACAAGTTCTTTTGCTTATCATTACGCGTCCTATCCTTTTCATATTGCACAATTTCAGCCGGGGACATAGGAAGCAATGTAAGTTTCTTTCCCTTATGGATAAGAGTGTACTTATTAGCTCGACCATGGTGAGTTGCATCAGTATCAAACTCCCAAGGACGCCCCAACAAAAGGGCACAAGCATCCATAGGTACGACATCGAAATCAGCAAAATCGTGGTAGGAGCCAATAGAAAAATGCACTCTTGCTGTTTGAGTTACCTTGACCTTGCCGCTGTTGTTGAACCACTGAATGTGGTAGGGATGGGGGTGTGCTCTCGTGGTCAAGCCAAGCTTCTGGACCAAGTCGGTGTTCACCAAATTGTTGCAGCTGCCGCCATCAATGATGGTGCGGACGCGGCAGTCCTTGACGATGAGGAACATGTTGAACAAGTTGTGACGCTGCAACTTGTCATCCGTCTCAACTTGGGCACTCATCGAGCGCTGCACAATGATGGTTCTGTAGGTCTTCGTTGCTGCGGTGCCAAGTACCTCCTCATCACTGCACTCCTTGTCCTCCCAGAAAGATTATTCCCGGGGATTTCAGAGACTTTCTCCCAGAAAAATTCCAGGAAATCTCGGACACTGTCCCCCAGAAAGCTCATTCCCGGCTCCCCGTTCTCACGGCGACTGGGAAATTTCTCACCGGAACTTTTGCAAAATGTTTTGGGAAATTCTTACCCCGGGGCTTTGTCAACTCCACAGCACGCGGAGTTACCCTCCGGCCCACTATGGAGGGGGGTAACTTGTACCCGGGGATCACCCTGTTCCGGACCATTTGAGAATTCACAAAGTACACAAGCAAACTTAGCTTTATTAAAAATATTTAACTGGAGGACATCTTCCCCCTCCAATGGGTATCATTACATTAAACATGGTATAACCCAGAGTGGAACCCGGAAGGCTCCTATACCTAATAATCCCAGAGGCCCTCTGATAGCTCCCGGGCCAGGTCTCGATACAAGCCTCGTATACGACGCTGGGCCTCCCAGAGCAAATCTTTGGGCCAATATTCATAGCCCGCCGGTGGAAGTATTCGAAGCGGAGGAACCCTCCGGGACCCCGGTCGCGGAGGGGATAGTTCAGCGCGATGGTTGTCGAAGTTGTCCAGGTGCCACTCCAGAAGCCACCGCAACCAGATTGGCTCCAGGGAAACACCCCTGCCATGTCCCCCGAAGAAGAGACTTAACAAGATGAAAGCGGCCTGCGCATCTCCTGGGTGACACCCGCCGGAGCCCGGAGGCTCCACCTCCGGAGAGGCTCCCCGCAACATTGGGACGCCCCTGAGGTTGCACTCCAACTTCCCGAGGCCCGGGAGCAACCTCCCGGGGGACCTGGTAAATTCAATTCGAAGACTTAGCAAAAAATTTCATTTCTATTGCATCAAAATATTTTTGTACAAATGTCCGGGGCTTCTTCTAAGAAGCTACCAGGAGCAAAAACCCAAAAACAAAAAAGAGAAGTCCTATCTAAAGGCCCGGGGGGAGGCTCATACTTGTTCATTGGTGTCCTCCCCCCGGGAGGCTCCTGCTGGAGCCGTGGTGTTCGCCCACGGAGGCGCCGGCACCGGGAATCGCACCCGAACGATCCGGTCGTAGAAGCCACCGGCGAGCTGCTTCACTTCTCATCGGGACGGCTCGAAGAATTCGGGAAAGCTCCGGGGGATCTGGCCCCCAATCGCCCAGGCGCCGACCCCCTGGTGCTCCACAAGCCCCGCCGCGGCAGCCACCATTGGGATCGCCTGGCCCCTTGCTCGGGCATCGGCGGCCTCCGGGATCGCGCCCCCCCCCCCCCCCCCCCCGCATCCGTCACCGCCCGAACGCTAGAGCCCTCGAGCTCCCGGAGGGCTTCCTCCTTGGCCCTCGCCTCCCTCCGGAGCCGGTCATTGGCGTGGACCTAGGCCCGGACTCGGGCCAACTCCAGGAGCGTGCCGTCCTGCTCCTCCAAGAAGGTGGCGGCCTTCCCCTCCACCTCCTTCAGCGCCTTGTCGAAGTGCGCCTCGATGCCCCAGGCAATGGGCCCATCGGGACCAGCAGCGGGCCCCCTCGCGAAGGTCGTGGGGGTGATGAGGACCGGAGTGGTGGTGGCCGGAGTCCTTGCTGCCGAAGAGGTGTCCGAGGAGGAGGCCGACGAACTCTCCGAGGGGGTCCGTCCCCAGGGGGATAAGGAGCCCTTTCCCCTTTCCAGGCCGCGGGGCCCCCGGGACCTCCGTCGCCGGGGGGACCTCGTAGACCGAGGGGCTCCCCCCTCATCTACCGGCCATTCGACGCGTGGAGGGGAAGCCTCCACGAATTGAACCTCCGGCCTCTCCGGCTCCGATGGCGACGGGGCCGCTAGGAGAGCAATCACCGAAAGCGGCGAGGGGGCATAATTCGCCAACTCGGATGCCCCCTCGTCATCAGCTAGCTCCTTTCCCTGAGCCTCTCCGGTGGCCCCGGCGAGGTGCGCGAGCTCCTGCGCCTCCATCGCCCCGCCGGAGTTGTCTGGAGGGGCGGCGTCACTTTGCGCTGAGAAGGCGTCCGCACGCACCCTGACCTGGGGGCGACGTCTCGGGCCTTCTGAGCCTTGGCCCGCTTCGGCTCAGAGCCCCCGACGACCTCTTTCCCCCGCTTGTGAGAACCAGGGGTGGGGAGAGGTGTCCTCTCCGGTAGCCTCAACCCGAAGGCCTCAACTACCAAGTTTCGGGGAGGACCCTCCCCGATAACACGCACGATGCACTCGTGCTCATCGGCGTAGTACCTCCTGAGGAGGTTCTCCACCTTCTCCCGGGTGACCGGATACAGCCGGACTGCAAAAGGCAGAGTTAGAAAAATCAACAAAGAAGTGAGCAAAGTAACCGGGAACTTACGTCAGGTCACCGGCTTTTGCAGGGGCCGCTGGGCCGGACACATCCCGATCCCCTTCCTCCCGTGCAAGAAGGGGGATATCTTCAGCATTGTCAGCTCCTCGGCGGTGTCCCACATGGAACAGACGCCCCGGGAGCCCACCACTTTGCTGAGGAGCTTCAGCTCCTCCTCGGTCCACACCGAGGACTTGGGGGCGGACGACCGGCTATAGGAGGGGGGCTCCGGTGAGTAGGTCACCTAGGCGTCCCAGACCCAGAGGTACAACCACCTCCGGATCCAGTCCCCCCAGTGGTCCCGGGAAGCCGCCACCAGGTACTCCGCCACCCAGGACGGCAAGACCTGGATCGTCATGGAGCTGAACGGGGACTTCGGCCCTCCCTTCACCAGATGGGAGCTCCTCGCCGCCGGCTCGTAGAAATACCGGAACAGCCAGAGCGTCGGCTCCCGTCCGGTGGTTGTCTCAAACAGCCAAATGAAGATGCCCATTCGAACAAAGGCGTTCGGCGTCAGGTGGTTGATCGCCACCCCGTACTCCCAGAGAAACTCCCGGAGCAACGGATGCACCGGGAGCCGAAGTCCGGCCTCGAGAAAAGCCTCGAAGACCACCACTTCCCCTGGCCTAGGGCGGGGGGCACCATCCTTCTTGGAGGGGATCCGGACGTCCCCGTCCACAACGACCCCCCTGTCCACGAGGGACTCTAAGTCCCCTGACGTGAACTCGAAAGCCCAGAGGAAGTCCGTAGTGACTTCCTCCGGAGGCACCTCCGCAGCCTTAGCGCGGCCCTTTGGTCCCATTGATTTCTCCAGTGGCTTGGGTTCTAAGGAAAAGGGCTTGAATTTCCGGTGACTAGGCTTCCGGGAGAGAGAGCTACCAGGGGAGCTAAAGAGCGCCGGTGGTGTTTGAGGATTGAAGGCTTGAGTGACTTCTCCAGGTCCCTCGAGGCCCTATTTGTAGGGCACGAACGCGGCACTGATGGGCGCCACGTGGCTCCTCATGGTGCATTCATGCCACCCAATTCAAACAGCGCGCAGGAAATGAAGGGACGAGCGCGTGAAACGATGCGTCACCGGTTTGAACCACGAGCGGCCATTATGGCGGAACGGCGCACTCCAATCGAGACGGGGCCTTAATCAACGACGCCGCCATAAACACTTGACACGAAGATCAAAGCGTCACGGCTCCAAAGATCCACCCCAGAGGAGATGTTCCCGGTAACATGAACCATCCCCTCCGGGGACTCGAGCATTGCCCCCGGAGGGCATGGGGGGCTGCTGTTGGGGGAAATCTCGGCGGGATCAAGTCCTGGTAAGAGGCAAGATTCCCGGACGTCGCCTTTTGCCCAGGGACAAGGCCCCCCGGCGGCTTGTCAAGGGCACCGCCACTTGCCCGGGGACAAGGCCCCCTGGTGGCTTTGTCCTGGGCGCCGCCTTTTGCCCGGGGACAAGGCCCCCCAGTGGCTTGTCCCGGGCGCCGCCTTTTGCCTGGGGACAAGGCCCCCCGGCAGCTTGTCCCGGGCGCCGCCTTTTGCCCGGGGACAAGGCCCCCCTGTGGGTTGTCCCGGGCGCCGCCTTTTGCCCAGGGACAAGGCCCCCCGGTGGCTTGTCCCGGGCACTGCCATTTGCCTGTGGACGAGGCCCCCCGGTGGCTTGTCCCGGGTGCTGCCATTTTCCCGAAGACAAGGGTCCCCAGTCCTGGGTCACGTGAGAATCACGCGAGAAGCGCCTCGGGAACTGGCGGACACCTGTCAAGCATCCAAGGCTCCTGACCGGAGGAAGGACGCTGGTGCCCCTCCATCCAACGGTGGCTAGTGGGGTAGTTTAGACTTTTTGCATCTTTTGGGTCTATATAAGCCCTTGTAACCCCTCATGTGAGAGAGACAATTCACTTTTACTCTAATAGACAATCAAACAGGTTTGCTTTGGAGCCATCTCTCCCCTGAGGAGAGCTCCCCTAGCTAACTCCGGTTAGGAGCACGTCGACAGGACTAGGGCCTCCACAGAGGCCCGAACCTGTATAAATCCTCATGTCATTTGCCGTGTTTGCCCGACAGGAGAGGACCGGTCACGCGGTCAGCTCACGTCGTCTTTTCTTCGCTAGGGACTTCAAAAAAACCTGTCGGGGTATTCGCAATACCACAACAAAACCCTTTTCCTTTTCAATTAGTATGGTTTAACAAAATCGGTACTTTTAGTTGTTTCATGTTATAATCATTCCTTGTGCCCATGTGTAACGAGTCTGGCTCGAGGGCTGGTCACCGATAATTGTATCACTATAATACCTCGATCGTATTCGCTGGCCGATCTTGTGATCACTTCCAGACAAGACACCCCTCAATAAGCCGTTTCTCAACGCACACGGGGCTTGCTGGTATGTCCTTGGTCATTAGAGTGGAGTCGGTTCACAATTAGGTCGGGTGTTGTATTGAAAATGATTATCGGTCTGGTCGGATGATAATACCTAAGTCACAGTGTTCCTTAGGTATTCCTAGTCGTCGTTACACCCATATTTTTCCTGCGCTTATAATACTAAGTCTTCAGTATACATAATCTCAGGAGGGGGCTAGGGGAATATGGTTGCAACATGAAACAAAAAGAAGTGCTCTTCTTTCAAAAATTAAGGCATACATATGCATTGTATAGTTACATCTGTACAGGTACAAAAATTTATCATAAGCCAAGTTCTTTCAAGAGGTTTTCAACTAGGGGCCTGACTTCCTCCATTATAACCGCAAGTTGATCTTCACTCTCGATCTCTACTTCTCCCACCACTGGATTTAAATCAAGATCAGTGCCATGGTGAAAACAAAGTCTGCAGAGAATGGCGAAGGCTAAGGATTGCACATTTGTCCTCATCGCCTCTGTTTGATGCCTTGTATCTTCAGGAAGATACTTGAGAAGTGATTCAGCTTGGGTCGCGACCAGTGTGGCCCAGTCTCTAAAGCTAAGGTCGTCCTTCTGGGTTTCGACCACATCGGCTTTTAGCAAACTGGCCACCATCTTCGGCTTTTAGCAAACTGGCCACCATCTTCAGCTTCTCGAAGATGTTTTGTTGGACACTGCTACAGGTTGAGAGCGTCGCGTTCAAGCCCTCGTTTTCCTTGCAGACAGAATCAACTTTCGAGTTTTGCAACTCGACGGTCGCCTGGAGATCTTTCTTCTCTTGAGAGAGTTGGCTTATTTGGTCCTCTTGGCTGTAGTGAGAGACCATCACAAACAGTTCGCATAACAAGTTAATTCTTTCTGGTCGGAAGTGCACTTACAGGAGAGCTGCAATCGTAGCTGTTGGAGTTCTTTCTCCAAGAAAGAGATCTTGGTGACTGCCCTGATCTCCTGGTTTTCCCGATCAGCGAGGCTCTTGATCAGAAAGGCATTTTCTCTGTGACAAAGGAGACAATTGTTAAAATGGGACTAAATTTCAGGCAGATGAGGAAACATCTTCCTTACCGCTGCAGGCAACTCATTTCCCATTGGGCGGCCTCGATATGCTTCGCAACAGCTATTGACTTGGTCGCCACACGGGTTAAGTCCTATGACATGGAAGGAGATCAGTTTTAGAGCCTGGATATTCCTATGCAAGTGCGAACTTAAAAATAACAAGAGGTGTTGTGTACCTCGATGTAACACCCCTGTTTTTGCCAAACCCTAAAATAGCCAAAATCCACATCTTGACACCAAACCCTAATCTGCTTCAGCCATTCCCTTCTAAATGTTGTTCAGAACATTTTTCCCTTCGGGATCATCCCCAAAATCTCATCCTAAGGCTGAGTTTCAACCTTTGCCATTTTAAAACCCTAATTACCCTATTTTACCCTAAACTGTTTTCCCTAATTTTGTCGAAACCCTTCAGATCTTGCCTGATCTTACCAAACTTTGGCCAGATAAGTTCTAATGATTTTATGCAACGTATCTGCGAAATCAGATTTCAGATCGGACCCTCAGATCTCCAGATTTGCAATCAGGCCCAAGTTCTATTCAAATTTTCCTCACAAATCAGTCCCTGGAGCAAGTTTCAAAAATTGCAGAACGGCCCAAACTTCTTTTCAGGTCCATTCGACCAGCGCCTGGTCGTTGGCTATGACCAGCGCGTCTTCGCCGTTGCCGCGCCGTGTTTTCGCCGCGTTTGCTCGCCGCCGGCCACCGTTTCTTGTCGCCTGTGTTGTGAACAACCGAGCCACCCCGCGCGCACGTGCCAGCACAGTTGCGTCGCCTTGCCCAGCGGTTAAACGACTGCGCTCCAGTAGCGTTTCGCGCGCGCGCTCCCGTTGCCGTGGCAATTGCATGCGTGTACGTGTCGTTGCCGGAGCTACGTTGTCGCCTCCGCATCTGCGCCGTCCCGGACGAAGTTCCAAGGCACCCTGGCGTCGCTGGCAAAGCTGCAGCACCGCCTGAAGCGTATCACATCGCCGTCGCCGTCGTTGCGCCTGCGCCCGACAAATTTCTCCCCGGCGCAAGCAACCGCTGTCGTGTTTTCCCTCGCAAGCTCCGTCCCCGTGCCTATTTAAACCCTCCCTGTACTTTGAGAGCCTTAAGCCTCCAGAAAATCGGCTAAGTCCCAAACTTCACCGTTTTCGCTTTCTTCTCCGGCGAGCCAGTGAGTGAGCTCACGGTGCTAGCCCATTCCACAGCCCCTTTCTCCAATCCAAGTTCACCAGTGAGTTCCCCTCGTTCCCCTCTCTGTTTAGTAGCAACCAATTGCACCAGATCGATCCCCATCGCCGGTGATCGCCGGAAAGGCCCAATTGCCCTGTTTCCCCAATGCTAACCATTTCATCCCGAATTAGCTCTCATCCCAGTAGTAGAAATTGATCCTTAGCCATTTCTTAGCAAGCCTGCTGAATCAGGATCCCCAATTGCGCTCAAATCGAAGAAATCCCAAACTGGAACCTCAGCCAGTTCGCCGGACCTCGTCGCCGAGCCCCTCCGGCCAATCTCCAATGAAATTAACCCCTCCAGTAGCCTTGTTGTGCCCTAGAGATCATTCTCAAGCTTGGAATTGAGCTCATTCGCCCTGTATCAAAAATCCCCGAGCTCCAGTGTCGTCTTCTCCAGCGCCGGTCGCCGGAATTATTTCCCGGCCGATCTAGCCCCTGAAACCTTGTCCCTTAGCTTCACCTCACCTCCCTGAGTAATTTCTTCCACTAGCTCGACACCTGGATCTGCCTAGATTGTGAGTTATGCCTTTGCCAAATGTTTGTCCAGAGCTGTGCCTGTGCCATGTCACCACCGCAGTTCATCGCCGGATTTGGCCACCCTCCGGCCACTTTCAGCTCTTGTGCCTGTTGAGTGTTTTATTCCTGTTAGTAATGCCTACCTCCCAGACAAAGTGTTGCATCAATTGGAGCCCTGGATCAAAAGTTAAGCCATGCCCTAGTTTCTGGCCATGTCTAGCACTATGTCAGTGCATGTCAACCACTGGCATTAGCCTTGTTTGACCCCTTCTGGTTGAGCAATGGAAATGTCACTTTGTCCCCTAGGTTCCTGGAGTTGTGTTCTACATCTTTCTCTACTATCACTTCTCCAGGAAACCATCCTAAGATCAGTTTAAAGTTATGCCAAAGCCATGAACCGAATGTCGACCCTTCGACGTTCAATCCTTTTTAGCCGTTTCTATGACCAGAGCCCTTGTGACCTTGCCCTAACCTTTTCCCCTGCATGCATGACTTATTTACTTAACAATTTCTATAGAAACTATTTTCTGTATGCTTATGGTATGTGTTTGTGTGTTGGTTGATTGCCGCAGAGGCAGAAGCTGAAGGAGCGGAAGAAGTCTTTGAAGATCCGTCTGAGTATTTAGACCCAACATCGCAAGGCAAGCCTCATTCCTTTGATCATGTCTCACCCAATATTTTCATATGAAGTATATTCACTGTTTCTTACTATGCATGCTTAATTGAAATACAAGTTATGTTTGAATGACATGAGTAGATATTACCTAATGGATCATGAAACCCTTTTTGTTATTGAACCTTCGTATATATGCTTTTGTCACCCTAGGACTCATATACTGAATATTCACATTAAACTTGAAGTGGTCAAATACATGAGAAGTTATAATGAAAACCGTTTTGTCAAGAAAACTGATAAAAGGGATCAGTAGTGAGGATTGGTTTGTATGGAGAGGGTGCGGTGCGCACCAGGGAATGTGAATGCTCCTCACTATTGGTTCATAAGGACAAGAACCTTGTGCTGTGTCTCTATACGATTTGTAAACGTACCAACCACTTGCCTGGTATGGGACAGGCACAACTCAGTAGCTTTTTGGTATTAGCAGTTCCCTGCATGGTTTGACGATCTGGTTTCTCGCGTGGAAACTGGAAGGCCAAGGTTCGGCCATGAGTGATGTGAGTCAGAAAAATGATGAGAGGAAAAGGCGTAAAAGAAGGAAGGCGCCCTAGACCTGATTAAGCCGTGAGCGGTTGTAATCTTAAATGGTCGTGTGTCTCGCGTGGACATAGACCAAGGCTATGTGTCCTGAGGGAACATAGACCAGAGAGGCTAGGAAGTAAGACAGTGGGGAAGACCCACAACGGTACTTGAGACTTAACTGTCTATTTACCGGGCAGGGATACTGTTAATACTGAACTGTAAAAGCGTTGTGTGATCTCGGCCTTGTCACATGTGTATAAGTCACATGGAGCTGATACGACTTGAAAGCCGAGTGAACCAGTGGATTTAAAAAGAGGTACACCTTTGCAAAGTGTAAAAGAAGTATCAGATACTCTGTACTCCCAGGTTCAGGAGTCTTTTCGTAGTGGATGTTATCCATGGGTTATAGCACAAGTAATGTTTTGGAATGTTTTCATAATGCGGTTAACAAAGTAGTAACTCATGGGAGACTACTACATCTAATGTTTTATTGAAAACCTGTTTAATGTTTAAAGTATCATTTTCATGACAAAAGTATTGTTTTATTGAACAATTGACTTGGAAATCTACATATCTCTATCCATATGAAACTGAAACCCCGGAATCATATGTTTCACCCTCATGTAAGTACAATTGCATTAATCCCTGGAATGAGTGTTGCTGAGCACCAAGTGCTCACCCTTGCATTTTTATCCCACTGTAGAAGAGGGATTCGAGGATCCCGATTCTTTCAGTTATGAGTACTCACCTGAAGATGGAAGCACCCCGGGCGAGCCCACGTTCTAGAAGGATTGCGCACCAAGTCAGGTCAGATGTGGGAGAAGCCCCTCCAACCCCGCTGCGGATGGAAATCAAGCTATTTGTCGTTGCTTTGTGCTTTATGTTGTGTGTTCGGTACTTGGATACCGATTCTGGTTCTGATAAACTAGTTATTTTCTTAGCAACTCTACTTAGCGCCATTTTCGGTACTTTGGCTATGTAATATTGGCCATGTTGGCCTGATACTTGTTTAATGATATTACTATGCTTGTGTGGTTTGGAGCTCATGTGACATCCTGCTGTGTGTAACCTACCTGGGCGGTTACCAAGGTGATCCTCAAATGGGGGTCTCACACTCGATATATTCGCTGAACGAGCTGCTTTCAGATTCAGCCAAAGGCTGAGTCTCTAGACTCACCTTATCCCCAGCTGGAGCGGCAGATGATTTTTCCTACTGAACCTCCTCCACAGCTGGGGTTTCAGATACCAATCTCTGCGATTGGACCTCTGTGGCCATCCCCTCCACAATGGCATGGGTAACTTCCTCGACCGTGGGGAGGGGACTTTGCTCGCCCGTGACCTCCGTGGCAGGAGGAGCATCAAGACTCGTAGAGGTCATTGGGGCGCTTGGCGCAGCATCTCTACGCCTAGCATAAGCAAACAAGTGAATCACCAGTTAGAATGTCTTCAGTCGATCGCTTCGATATGACAACAGGAGAGATTCTTACCTTACTCGAAACCCTGTCCATTTTTGGGGTTTCAAGGATGATCTCCCGGGAGAAAGAGGACAGTCGTCATCTGTCCTGGTTTTTCTTTTCTTGAACAGGACATTATCCTTTTCTCCCTGTGTGTATGCAAGTCTATGAGAATACACCAGAGGAACGATGAAAAACAAGACTGTAAGGGTCCTTACCAGAGTAGCTCCTTCTGTTGGTAAGGATGAAGCCATTAGTCCTGGAGCTTCATGAACGCAGGCACTAGGACTTCATCCGTGACCACGAGATCATTAGTGGTCGCGAGACCTTGTTCGATCGTTCCCACTTCTATCGTCAGGAGTGGAGTACTCGCCGCCCTAGGACTGGCAGGAGTCCTTTTGCAGCGGATAAGAGCGACGTCGTCTTCCTCGACTTCGCTCCCCTCACCCTGTACAACTAAGAAGTAATTTCCACTCGTGCTTGGAAAAAGGGGGGTACGGAATATCTTACCGTCATCTTCTTCGCAGTTGTGGGTTTCTTTTGCGAGGCCCCTCCCAAGATCTTCTTGAGTTTTCCGGGAGCGAGTTCCTTCGTCTTGGGCCTTGTGGGGGTTCTTTTCGCCTTCTTCTTGGTGACTTCCCCTGAAGATCCAGCATCGACCAGACACTTTGTTCTGATTGTCCTTTCCAGTAGCTGTATTATATGCTCTGCAATGACATAATCCCAAACAGACAATTCACACCAAGTCTAGTTGGGAGAAAAATATACCTTTCGGCGCTCTTGTTTAAGTTCATCGTTGGCATTTATCAAGCTCTGGGGGCGAATGGATTCTTTAACTCCCTCCACTTCTACGTTGTATGGCCGCAGAAGGTAGTTTGTCCGCCTCTCAATCTTGGACAAAGAAAGGACTGTGTCACATACAAGCCAAATTACTTGACATGGCAGTTTTTCGTCAGTAAACATGCCCAGTTTGTGAACAAGAGGACACACCTGTATTGTAGTCCAATGTGCTGTCCGCCATTGAATCCACCTCCCAGGCCGGATGTGCCCTTTCGTGCAAAGGACTCATCCTGTTCTTCATGAAGTCACGGATGATATCACGCGCTGTGAGTCCCTACTGGACTAAATGAAGAATCGCCTTGGCCTGTTTCTTCAACTCCGCGTTGAGAACAGGGAGGGAATCCATCTTGCTATCCTTCTCTGGTCGGATGTTTGAAAACAAAAGCCCGCTCTCTGATGGAGGAGAGCAGTAGAACCACTTCTGGTGCCATCCATGCACCGAGTCTCGCAGAGGGAGGGATGGATACTCTTTCTTCTCCCTTATGCGGAAGTAGATGCACCCAGCGGCACTAGTACTCTTTGACCATGCCGAGAAGTTGAAAGACTGCGAGAATCAACATAGCATTTGGATGGAGATTGATGAGTTCTAACCCATAGTGGTTGAGGATTTCTTTCAGAAACATGCTTTCTAGGAATCAGAACCCGCAGCATGAATACTCCTCAAAGATCACCAGTTCGCCTTCACGAACTGTTGGGGTTTCCTCATCTTTCCCCGCTGGCCGCCAGTTAATCAACAGCTATCAACTTCTCCTCGACATGGTAAACGGACCGGCTCCAGGATGCCATTTCGGAAGAGGATGTGAAAAAGTTGGTGTTTTTGGGAAGACAAAGAAGGGACCAAAAGAGGGTTTTTGTGTGGCGAGAAACTCTAAGGCAGACGAAGGGTTTTTGGTTGTGAAGCTTCCCCAGGAAGCTACCTTCTCCTTTTATATATGCCCGAGACAACCCTTAGCCAAATATTTTATTAATTTCCCATAATGGATGCCTTCTCTCTGGAAACCCGTTATGCGCTCCCTAAAGTGAATCCGAAACAAAATATATTTTCATTATTTTTTGTTTCGAATTCGGGGGCTAGGGTGCACATAAAAACATGAAAAATTTGCAAAGATTATTGAGAAAATAATCCCTCATGACTTTGTAAACTAATTTTATGTATTGATCACAATGCAGTTATGTGATCATCTCGAGATTTGCATGTTGATCGCAATGCAATTCTGTGATCGCTGCGAATGGGTAATCGCAACACATACGATTATCACTCGATCAAGGTATTATGTTCTGATCGCGGTTTTAGTTCTGATCGCAATACCAGATCTGGTTACGGTATAGCACATTAATGCACTTCTGATCAAAAAAGTTGTCGCGAAGCCATACTTCGGATAGGGATTTACCTGTGTATGTTTGGTCGCAAAGGCATTTTTTGTGACCATGTTTTCGCATAGAGATTGTCAAGAGCTTTAACTCGGGATTATAAGTCTTACATAATCCTTTTGAGGAATCAAGGTGTGTAAGGAAAAGGAAATTCTTATTTCTTGCAATCTTTACATACAAAAGGGATACAGGCGACCAGGGCATCGACCTGATCTGAGAGAAGTTTACAAAGTTCTCCTAAGGACATATTGGCATCAGTAGGATCTACACTGACCTCCCCAAGAGAACTAGAAACTACTCTAAGCCTATCTACATCACCCTGGAGCAAAGAAGCACTACTACTCCTGATCATATCGGAGAGTTCTCGCTGCTGCCGAGCATGGTCTCTCTCTAGGCGAAGTTGGTGTGCCTCTTTGCGAGAGTTGTCAAAACATTCTGCCAGATGCAGGATGGCCGAGGACATCTCCTCAAAATGCTTCTCCAGCGCCTCTTTTTCTTCTTGGAGAGTTCGCTCGGAGGCTGCACCCTGACCAAGAACTTGAACATTAGTAGGCTAGTCACTGGGGGCTCTGGAAATTTTGTCTCCTGCATACACATATGTTAGCTCTGAGGACGGAACGACTCATATGGGGAATAGAGATAATTACCAATTCTTGCATTGGAGTCGAACGAGGAGATGCAGAACTTCCTCCAAAACACAAATCACCCAACGAAAGCCAAGGACCACCTGGTTGTGAAAGTGCAACCTTCCCACAAGAAAGCTGATCATCCTGTGAAATCTGATCAAGAGCAGCTGCATTGTCCACTCGCGATAATGTAGGGATCCCTCCAGGATTATCATTGTCGACGATTCGGACTCAGAGTCCTCAGCCGAACTTATGCAGAATTTATAATTGTGAGACCTTTCAAGATGACCCTTCGGGAAGGTATGCTGAACAATAGTGAACAGGAGCACAGAGAGTTTAGACAGGTTCGGGCCCTCGATGGTGGGAGTAAAATCCCTACGTCCTGTTGAGATTTCACTAAGTGTGGTAAAAGGTTTACAAATGGAGGAAAAAGTCCTCACAGGCGAGGATTTTTCCTGTAATAGTGTACAAAGATAAGCCAAAGAAGGCTTATTAAAATGCTATATGAGGTGTGCCGTAGACTTGGCTAACTTGGATGATTTTGGGTTTCTTGATCTTCCGATCCCTCTCTTGATGTTTCGGATGATCCCCCTTTTGTACTGTTTGAAAGGGTGCCATGTAGAGGAAACTGCATCAAACGGTTGCACGGACGGTTGGATGCGGTTTTTTGGAACTGCTCTTAACCTCCACGCAGGTTAAACACGTGTTATTCACGGATAACTGTATGTGTTAACCTTCTGACGGTTGATTCTCCATGTGTAGGAATCTTCGGGATACTTAGAATATCCTGTTGTACGGGCAACCGCAATAGATAGATCCCAAGTATCCTGATCGGCAGATGTTCTGACCGCGGGATATTGGCTGACCGCGCAATATCCCGAATGTGTAGTTCGCGTATAGCTTACGAACTTCTGACCGCGCAAGGCTTACGGTCTGACCGCGTAAAGCTGCGACCTGATCGCGTAAAGCTTGCAACGTGACCGCGTAAAGCTTGCGACCTCATGGTGATGCCCCTCAGAATAGCTTGAGTTCGCATCACCAGATACATATCTGGTTCGAACTTGTCTTGAACCAAAAGTTTATTAGAAATGACCCGGGTGTCAATCCTCGTCAGCTAGCCCCCAAATTCGAAGAAAACGAAGAGACGTGTTTATTTCGAATTTAAAAACCGTGCATTGGATTTTTAACCCGGCCCTTTAACTTCTCCACTTAGTGGCGCACTAAGTGAAAACGGTTGGTTTTTCAAGACGAGTTCTGACATTACGTGACGGGCAATGATAGCGCCGTAGAATTGTTTTTATCTCGAGGTAAAATTGTAAATGTTTTAGCAAAACCCGAGGCGTCTGGAATGCAAACCGTCACCCAGGCGGCTATAAATACCAGACCCCTGGATATGTAAAGATCTACAATTTCCCTCTCACGTCTAAGTCTTTTTCTTGTTATCCTGCCTCCTTCCTTTTCACATATCCCTCCCAATGGCAGATCATGAAATCATCGAGATTGAGAGCGATGAAGGGGAAATTGTCGAACAAGGGTCTCAAACGAATGAAGTCCTGTCTCCCTTAAGGAAAAAACCCAAGGTTGACGAAGGATCTTCCAGTGGAACAAAGGTAAAGAACGTAGCGAGTTTCTTTCTTCCTTCAGTTCCTTTGACCCTCCCCGTTCATGCCTCTCGGCAAGTTAGGCCTTTATCCTTAGGAAAAGATCCCTTCACATCCAATTCTCCCATCCTTTTGGGTGATCAACATCCTGGTCGGCAAGCGGTGACTATCCCTCGATCAGATGATTGCCATATTGGGTTGGCGAAGCAATCTTCTTCTGGGAAGGTTGCTCTTCCACCATATGATGATCTTCCTCTCAAGATGGGTGTATCAACGGGTTATGCATCGGGACAGGTAACAATTCTTCTCCCTTTTTGCTGATAATTTTAGTTAGTATGACTAACTTTTGCAAAAATGTAGGAGGTAGGAGGCCCCAGCGATCAGCCTTCTGCTGCTCCATCTCTTCCTTCCGGACAAACCCTTCTGGAAGAGAAGAATGCCCTGGAGAAGAAGACCGAGGAGATGGCCT
This sequence comes from Pharus latifolius, assembly GCA_019359835.1. NCBI lineage: Eukaryota > Viridiplantae > Streptophyta > Magnoliopsida > Poales > Poaceae > Pharus > Pharus latifolius. The sequence goes on from CM033322.1 coordinate 66,162,238, forward strand.
CGAAGATTCTGCGTTTAGCAGAATATCTTGATCGATCCCGAGAAGAGGCGCACCATTTCTGTCGAGAGAGGGACTTCGCTCAGCAACAGCGAGAACTCTCTGACTTGATTAGGGACAATAGTGCGTCTGTTGTTAGGGACGATATAGATAGACTTAGGGTAGTTGCTAGTTCCCTGGGGGTTGCTAGTGTAGATCCTACTGACAACAACATGTCCCTTAGGGAACTTTGTAAACTTCTTTCGGAACAGGTCGATGCTTTTATCGACCGTATCCCTTTTGTATGTAAAGAATGTAATAAATAAAGGTTCTTTATTTCTCATGAAATGTTCTCCACATCTTCTGTGCGAAGATATAGCCATGAACTTTTCGTTCGCGACCATTCATACACAGGAAATTTTAGTTCTGCGATCAAAATCACTTTTAAGAAAAAAGCACCGCGACCTGCCCTGATTCCGCGATCAGTTTCAAAGCCGCGGTCAGAACTAGGGTTCGACCAGAGTTGGGACTCGGTCAGGATGTCACTTCGATTAGAATCGAAGTTTTAGCCTAAAACACGATTTCGATAAAACCATAACCCAATTAGAAACACTTCAGTACATTAAAAATTGGGTTACATGATTTTTTCGAATAAAATGTTCAAAGTATAAAAAGGAAAAATGTCCTCTGAAAAGTACTGAAAATTTTTCAGTCCTTTTACGCTTTCAGTTTCCAAAACAAAGAAGTCTTTTTGTTTCAGATCCGACGCCTGAGTACTTTATCGGGTCCATCAGAGACAGTATCCATTATGGGAAATGAATAAAGCATTCAATGGAACGTTTGAAATGAGTCGTTTACTCATTAATGCGTCGCCTTGGGTCTATAAAAAGAGCAGATGTCTTCTCAAAGAAGCCACACAGCTAAAAACCCTTTTTATTCCCGCCGCTCAAAACCCTCATTTTCTTCAGCCTTTATCTTCCCCAAATTGCCAGCTTCCCCTTTGATTCTACACCAAAGATGGCGTCCTGGAGCAGATCCATTCACCATTCTGAGGAGAGCCTGATGGCATTAGAGAAGGAGGAGATCCTTTCTCCGCGGCTGCTCATTAACTGGCGACCTGCGGAGAAGGACCAAGAAACCCCAACTGTCCAAGAAGGCGAGTTGGTGGTTTTTGAGGAGTATTTGCGTTGCGGGTTCCGATTCCCTGAGAGTCGGTTCCTTAAGGATGTCCTTGAACATTACGGGTGGGAACTGATCAACCTCCACCCCAACGCGATGCTGATCCTTGCAGTATTCCAGCATCTTTGTGAAGCCTTCGTCGGAATATATCCCAGCGTGGATCTTTTCCGACAATTTTACTTTTCGGCGTGGTCGAAGAGTACCAACGCCGCCGGATGCATCTACTTCCGGCTGAGGGATAAAAAGGAGTATCCCTCCCCACCCCTACGAGATTCTGTGCATGGGTGGCACCAAAGGTGGTTTTACTGCTCTCCACCATCCGAAAGCAGTTTATGGTTCGAAAACTCGCGACCGGAGAAGTCGAGCGAGTTAGACATTCCTCCGGCGATGAACTCGGAGCTTTCGAAGCATGCCGAGGTGATTCTTCACTTGGTCAATGAAGGATTGACGGCTCGAGATATCATTCGAGACTTCGTGAAGAACCGGGTGAGTCCTCTGCGTGAAAGGGCTCATCCGGCGTGGGAGATTAAGTCCATGGGTGATAGCACCCTGGACTACAGTCAAGGTATTTATTTCTTTGGTGCTGAACTTTCTCCTTTTTGAATTGTACAAATTCTGACTTGAATTTGGGAACAGTCCTGCCTTCATCCGAGATTGAAAGGCGGACCAACTCCCTCCTTAGGACCTACAATTCCGATGTAGAGGGCCCTAAGGAATCACCTCGCCCGCAGAGCTTGATTCACGCTGGTGATGACCTCAGACAGGAGCGCCGAAAGGTAATTTCCATGTCCAGCTTTGGCTCTGCAGGTCTTGTGTGTGTCCAGTGCTAATCCCTTGTAATGGACTGCGAACCAGCTCCTAGGGAAGTTTGCGGATGCGACGTTCCCAAGTGAAAATGTCGGCTCTCCGAAGAAGCCGACGGCGAAGAATGTGAAGAAGGTCTCTCAGAGACCCAGGACAAAGAGTCCTGCCCCTAAGAAGACCAAGCTAAACCCTGGGGAGGGGTCTTCACGAAGCATTCCTCGTCCCGCAAGAAAGACTGCGGTAAGATATCGCATTCCTGCTACTTTTTCAGGCGCGACATGGAATCACGTACTTCTTTGTCGTACAGGGAGAGGGGAGCGAGGAGGAAGAGGATGACGTTCCTCTGATCCTTCGAAGGAGGAAGATCGCGGATCTTCCATCCAGCGATGCCCTAAGCTGCCCCGCAGAGACCACTACTACCGAGGAGGTGGTCGTGGAAGATCCTGCGACCACCGAAAATCTTGTGGTCGCGGGTAACCCTCCAATTCCTGAAGCCCCCGAGGTTTCAGGGTCAATTATCTCTGCTTCCCTGGTCGAAGGGACAACCAAGGTAAGGAATCTTTTTCGGCCGTTCCTTCTATGACTCTTTCTGCACATTTGTCAAGTTAATGTATATACAGGGAGGAGAGCTTCCCCCTGGGACCACTGGGGGTTCCAGGGAGGAAAATCCTCCTCCTCTGCGGACAGAGGAGGAGGTGGATGAACAAAGGCCAGCTATGATGGTTCCAGCAACTCTGGAATCGCCAAGGCCTTCAGATGCAGCCCCACCAGTTAGCCCGGTGGCCCAGGTAAAGATCTTTTCATGTGTTTTTACCTGTTCCCTAAGAATATGCCTATAACATGACATTTCCAGGGGGGTGCTGCCTTGTTTACCATAAGGAAGGCGAGAACCGAAGACGGCTCTCCTTCGCAAGGGGAATTTTCCCAGAAGTCCCAGGAACGAATGGGATTTCAAATAAGGTAAGAGCTCTTACTTGACAGTCATCTTAAATAAAAGTTGCCTGACCCATTCTTCCTGTTAGGCAAAAGAAGACAGCGCCTAACCCTTCAACCGCCACTGGGGAGGTTGAAATTAGGGCTGATGAGGGAGCCTCTAATGAAGAGCGCTCTGCTCCCGTGGTTCAGGAAGTCGTCCGGACCGCGGGAGGTGAAACAAGTACAGGGATCGGGTCACAACCAGTAGCCTCTGGGGGTGGCGTCCGGCCGGCACTCCCGCCAACTATCCCTGTAGTGAGCACGTCGGAGGCTCTAGCGAGGATTCCCGCTGAACTGAATGATGCCGTTTTACAAAAGTTTATGAAGGTATAATAAGACTTTGCTTCCGTGCCTGAATTATACTTAGGACACCTTTGACCTTCTTCTTTGGCGCCACAGGGATTGTCCTGGCTAACAAGCCATTCGCGTGTTGTGATGGCTAGTACAGAAGCCATTCAAAAAGAACGCGATAGCTTGCGCAGGTGAGTACCATTACCCTCTGGTTAACATGGATATATCTTGGTTGTGACTGCCTTGATTTTGTTGCAGAGAGGTTGCATTCTTGAAGAAGGAGGTGGCCGGTTCAGTCTCAATGCTTAAGAAACAAGAAACTGAACTCAACAGACTTCGATCAGAGAATGCTGGTAAGCCGATTCCTGACTAGGAAGACTTGAGTCCATAATATGCGAATAATCTTCTCTCTCTGTACAGCGCAAGCAGGTCGAATTATGCAGCTCAGTCGAGACAAGGAGATTCTTGAATCCTCGATTCGCCACACCGATCGGGCAATCAAAGAACTGAGCCTCCGGATCTTTGAAAAACTAAAGGCCGTGGCTGATCTTTTGAAGACCGATGTGGTAGAACTGAGGCAAAACAACCTCAGTATAAATGACTGGACATCGCTGCTTACTGCTCAGGCGGATTCACTGCTTGAGTATCTCCCTGGAGATACACGGCGATGCGAAGAGGCGATCAGAACCAGGGTTCGATCAGCCGCAGCAGCCGTACTCAGCCGGGTTCGACTTCACCATGGCCCAGATGCAGATCTGAACGCATTGGTGGGTCCGGTTGAGGTCGAGAGTGAAGAGCTGCTCGATGCAGTCATAGAGGAAGTCCAGCCCCTAGTAGATAAACTCCTGACTGAGCTGGGGATCGAATGATCCTTATTTTTGTAACCAAACAATTGTAATTACAATGCAATATATGTAAAACTATATTTTCAAAAGAAAGTGCATATTCACATCATAAATTTCATACTATAAGTATATTCCTCTAGCCCCCGCCTCTGTTTTGTGAATACTGGAGCCTTAGTATTTTAAGCAGAGGGGAAAACATAAGTATGATGACCAGGGATATGCGCTTCAAGCCGATGGTCAAGATTAAAGTAACATTTTTAACCTTATTGCAAACTGGTAGCCACCCAGATGACCGAAGACTAGCCAGATAGTCCCGTGTGCGTTGAGAAACGGCTTATTTAGGAGCGACTTATCTGGAAGTGATCATGAGATCGACCAGCGAATCCGGTCAAAAAATGCTGTAGTAACCTAACCGCCGGCGATCAGCCCCAGGTCGAATTTGTATAATTTGGGCTTAAAGAAAACACTCATTGTATGAAAACAAGACATGCTTTTTATGAAAAGATGCTAATTGAACAGGGAAAAAGTGATTAGAATACTTACACGTAAAACTTGCGAAGTTGATCGATGTTCCAAGTATTGGACAAAATCCGACCATCCTCCATGGCTAACCGCGCAGATCCTGGCCGCGGCACTGAGACAACAGTGTATGGTCCTTTCCACTTTGGGGAGAATTTATTGCGGTTAGACTGGTCCTGAATTTTTCGTAAAACCAAGTCGCCCACGTTGAGATCACGTGGTCGCACCTTTTTACTGTGATACTTGCATAGAGCCTGCAAGTATACCGCGGACTTGATCAGGGCGCGATCACGCCGTTCTTCCAGGAGGATGAGATCTTGCGATCGCTGTTCGGATTGGTTGACCTGTTCGAATTAATTCGTGCGAACAGATCCAATACTGACTTCCATAGGCAACACAGCCTCGGCCCCATAGACCAAATGGAAGGGTGTCTCACCGGTGGCTCGACTAGAGGTAGTCCGTAGTGCCCATAGAACAGTATAGAGCTCGTCTGCCCAAGCCCCCGAGCGAGTCTTGAGGCGATCAAAAACACGTTTTTTGATGCCTTGCAATACTTGCCCATTGGCCCGTTCTACGGCACCATTGCTTTGTGGATGTGCCACGAAAGCAAAGCACACCTTAGTCCCAATCTGATCGCAGTAGTCTAGGAAGAGACCGCTAGCGAACTGAGAACCGTTGTCTGTGATGAGACGGTTTGGAACACCAAATCGTGCCACAATGTTCTTGTGAAAGAACTTTTGTGCAGCTGATGCAGTAATATTTCGTACTGGTTCGGCCTCAATCCACTTTGTGAACGTGTCAATGGCTACGAACAGAAACTTGTACCCATTGACCGCTTGTGGCATAGGACCGACGATGTCCATTCCCCAGATCGCGAAGGGCCATGCGAGAGGAATAGTTTGCAATGCATAAGCAGGTTGATGAACCTGTCTTGCATGAAACTGACACTGTGGACACATCTTGACCATAAACTTGGCATCATCGAGTGCCGAAGGCCAATAAAATCCCTGTCGAAAAATTTTTCCGACCAGTGTTCGGTATGACGCGTGTGCACCGCATACACCGTCATGTATTTCTTTCAAGAGGGATTTTCCTTCCTCCTGAGATATGCAGCGCATGAATACTCCTTGAGTACCCTTTCTGTACATAACCCCATCTATGAGTTTGTACAGACGCGCCTTTCGAATTAATCGATCGCTTTTGGTTTCGTCCTCGGGTAGGGTCCCATGTTCAAGATAGACCCTCAATGGATGAGTCCAATCTTGTTCCTGACCGAGGTTGGCAACGAAGGCTATTGCCGGATCATCCTCGACCGAAGTCATGATCGAAGGATGGTCCAAATGTTCAATGAACACTCCTGCCGGAGCGGATGAGCGTGAGGATCCAATTTTGGATAATTGGTCTGCGAGAATATTGTCCTTTCGCGGGACGTATTGGACTTCGAAGTGACTGAAGTGTTTTTCCAATCTCCTCAGTTCCCCCAGGTAATGAGCCATTGTCTCATCGGAGGTGCTGTACTCCTTGTTTACCTGGTTTACGACTAGCTGTGAGTCCCCCCTCACCACTAATCGACGGACTCCGAGGAATTTTGCTGCCCGGAGCCCTGCAAGAAGACCTTCATACTCTGCTGCATTGTTGGTGGCAACAAAGTGTAGTTGAATAACATACTTAAGCTGTTCGCCCTGAGGCGTAACTAAGACCACTCCAGCCCCCGAGTGTTGAAAACTACGGGAGCCGTCAAAGTACATTGTCCAATAATCGGGGTACTCCAGTTCCTTTGCCAACTGCACGGGTGGCTCAGGGTTGGTCCATTCGACCACAAAGTCGGCCAAAACCTAAGACTTAACCGCCGTGCGAGGGGTGAAATGGATCTCGAAGGCACCGAATTCGACCGCCCATTTGGCGATTCGACCAGATTTTTCTGGATTTTGGACAATATCCCCTAAAGGAAAAGAGGAGGGTACTATGATCTTGTGTGCTTGAAAGTAATGTCGTAGCTTACGGGAAGCCATCAGTAGCGCGTAAAGTATCTTCTGGACCTCAGGGTAGCGCTCCTTAGGACCATGAAGTACTTCGCTCACATAGTAGACGGGTCTGTGTACTCCTTCCCTTTCCGCGATCAGAACTACGCTGACCGCGTGTGGGGTGGCCGCCAAATACAGAAGTAATGGTTCTTCCTTTTGAGGAGACACCAATACCGGCGGACTGGAAAGATATGTTTTTACCTCCTGAAACGCTTTTTCGGCCTCGTCAGACCACGTGAAGTTATGATGTTTCCGCAAGGCTTTAAAGAAAGGTAGTCCCCTTTCGCCTAATCGCGATATGAAGCGACTTAAAGCCGCCATGCGACCAGCCAGGCGTTGAACATCCTTCATGGTCGAGGGCGACCTCATTTGTTCAATAGCTCTGATTTTCTCAGGATTAACCTCAATACCCCTGGAACACACAAGAAAACCAAGAAGCTTTCCTGAAGAAACCCCGAAAGAACATTTCTCCGAGATCAATTTTATTCCAAAGCGATTCAAGTTACAGAAGGTTTCAGCAAGATCGTCCAAATGAGACAATCTTTTGGTGCTCTTTACAACCAAGTCGTCTACATATGCTTCGAGATTACGCCCTATCTGGGAAAGAAAGGTCTTTTGCATCAAGCGCTGGTACGTGGAACCAGCGTTCTTGAGACCGAACGGCATTCTGACGTAGCAGTATGTGCCGAACGGGGTGATGAAGGCAGTTTTCTCTTCATCGTCTTCTGCCATGCTAATTTGATGATATCCTGAATAGGCATCCAAAAAACTCATCAGTTCGCAACCCACAGTGGAGTCAACCAGCTGGTCGATGCGGGGAAGGGGAAAGTCATCCTTCAGACAGGCACTGTTGAGGCTAGTATAGTCGACGCACATGCGCCACTTGCCATTTGACTTGCGGACCATGACCGGATTGGCGAGCCAGTCCGGGTGATTCACTTCGCGGATAAACCCGGCTTGTAAGAGTTTGTCTAACTCTTCTCGGATGGCTTCCTGTCGGTCGGTGGCAAAACGCCTGAGCTTTTGCTTTATTGGTCGTTGTCCAGGTCGAATTGCTAACCTGTGCTCAATTACTTCCCTTGGGACACCGGGCATGTCGGACGGTTTCCATGCAAACACGTCTGCGTTAGCCCGGAGGAAAGCAACGAGGTCGAGTTCCTATTTGTCATCCAGGGCTGACTGATATTTACTTGATTCGTCTTATATTTCTGTATATTTTCCCCATGATTTTTGCGCATATCAGTCATTAACCTCGGCATATGTCTAGATTATTCCAGATTTGTCGCCAAATCGACCGGACTACTTGTTTTTCCAATTTTTATCGCAGGTCGGCGCGAATCGGATGGATTTCTGGCTAGCGGTCGCGCCTCATCGACTTTTTCTGACCATCGGACGATTCCTGATGGAAGTGCGCGTTCTCGCGGACGCGTGGGATCTGACCGCACTGAAATCAGAGTCTCCGGGGCCCGGAATCCCAAACCCTAGCCACGAGGTCACATTTCCAATTCTCCAAAACTTTGAGGGTTTTTCTGCAAAAGTGCCAAATTGCCTTCTTTTCCAAGCGGCCGGCCATCTGAGGATTTTTGAGCCCGGCTTTTATTTTTTTACTTCGTTCTTCTTCTTCCCCAAACCACTCTTCCACACCTCCCTCCACCTCGCCGCCGGTGGCCGGGCCATACACCGGCGGTGCTCCATCCTCACCACCGACGAGCCAGACCACGGTGCAGTTCCTTTTTCTTCATCCTTCCTTCCCTCCTCTCCCCATTTCTTCTCTTCTTTCCTTCTTTTCTTTTTTCTCGCCACCGTCTTCTTCTCCGGCGCCATTTCTCCTTCTGTCTCCCCCAAAATCCTCCACACCTCCGTCCACCCCGGTGCTAGCCGGTCTCTTCTTCCTCCCCTTCTTTTTTTTTTCTGTCCATTTCTTGCTCCAGCGTCTTCTTCGTGCCTCCACCGGCGCAGCGCCATCTCCACCGGAGCCGCCGCCTCGCCTCAGCCGCCCCCGCCGCGAGATCCCGCCTGATCTGGACCACCGCCTGGATCTATTGCTCCGGCGCCGCTCCTCGTGGCCTCCACCGACGGATCCCTCGCCACCGCGCGCCACCGCCCGTGCCGCGCCTCCACACAGCCGCCGCCGGATCTGGCCATCCCGCGCCGGATCCGCACCTCCTGCCGTCGATCTGTTCAAGCGCCGCCACCACTGTGTCAACGCCGGAGCCGCGCTCACTGCGCCGCCACTCCCGCTTCAAATCCGCCGCCGGCGTATCCGTGGGATCTACTGCGCCGCCGCCTTCACCATGTCTCCACCACTGCCGATCTCGCCCGACGCCGATGCATCGCCACCACTTTGCGCCTCCATGCCGCCATCTGCCTGATCCCCACCTCGCGAGCGCGGCGCACCACTTCAGCCGCCCGATCCGGTCCCGAGCCGTGCTTCCCCCACTCAAACCGGCTTCTTCTTCTTCCTCAGCGCCGACAGCCACGCTCCTCTTCCACGAGCTCGACCAGCTCCTCCGAAGGCCACTGCAGTCCACTACATCGACCACAGCAAGAAATTTGGTGATCAATTCTTCTCCCCCTTCTGTTCTACATCTTTGAATGAACTGTAATGTATGTATGAGATGTTCACTTCAGTAAATGTGATGAATCAAACTTAATTTTCTGAATTCAATACAAGTGAAAATTGGCACTGAAATTAGCTACAATCTCCCATAGTTCTATCCAGTGAATGCAAGTCTAGGATTTTCTACTGGATGAACTCTGTTTTGTTTTGTGATGCCTGTTCCGAATCTGTTTGTGTTTTATATGGTTTGTGGATGATCAGTTGCCTGAATTTGGTGTATTGGGATGTTGAACTTCAGCTCTAGTTGTCTGCATATAACCCCCATGTTACACTAATTGATACTCTCTTTCTACTGATACTTGGTTTATCTTGTCTTGTGCTGTTCAATTCTCTTGATTGTATTGCAGACACAATCACAGTGTTGAATTGAATTGCGACTTGTCTCATATTTTGCTCTGCTCCAGTAGAACTACCCTTGTGTAATAATCTGAGTTCATTGCAAAGTTCTAAAGCATCTCGAGTTGAACTAAGTCTTGGTATCTTCTGTGAAGTTCTGTGATTAATAGTTGTGTTTGAACTCTTGTAATCAGTCTCTTGAGTCATTTGTGTAGTTTTGGGACAGCTTTCTATTTGCTCAGTGTTCTTTTGCGTTGTAATGCTATGTCAAGTTGAGATATTAAAAGATCAATTCTTTTTGTCTTAAACATCTTGGCTCTTTGAAGAAGTTGTTCATTTGCAATTGAGTTCGCTGTTGAGTTAGTGGTCGTGTTGTATTGATTGAATATATTATGGTTGAGTTGTCGAGTGGAGTTGGCTGGGCTTTAGTGTTTACTTTGTACTTGTGTTTCGTATATACTCGCCGTAGATTGCGATCGATGATGGTAGTTTGCGCTGCCTCGCGCGCTACTACTGCACGATTTCTTTTTATTGCTTGTATTGCGAACACTAGTCCAGAATAAACATTAGTCTCCTGTCGCGGTGCGATGACCTCTGTCTTTCTCTCTCTTTCTTCTGACATCTCTCTTCCTTTCATCTGTTTTAGTTTCTTATTCATTTGATTTAGTCTAGTTCTTCACGTTTTGCTTCTCTAGTCCCTGTGGAAAGAACGACTAGAATACTCGCCTACTGCATCGTCCTCGTTCTATTGCGAGACGGTCTAGGCTGGTATCAATCTTTGATTCACAATGTATTTTGCCTTCTCCTTCTCCCTTGTCCCCCAATTTCCTCACCTCCGTCCACCACGCCGGCGGCCGCCAGGCCATCGACCGCCGGCGAACCTCTTCTCTGCCTTCCCTATTTTTCCCTGTCTTCTTCCTTTTCTCTGTCTTTTTCTTACTCCAGATCCCCCATTCTCCCAATCTCCACCATAGCCGTTGCCACATTGCTCTCCACACCGCCACGACTCCGGAGCAGCTGCCAGCGCCGTCCGATTTCCACCGCCCGCCGCCGGATCTGTGCTCACCGCGCCTTCGCGCCGCCGCAGCATCTCCTCTCCACCGGCGCCACCCAAGCCGCCGCTCTCCTCGCGCCACTCACGCGCCACCTCCCGATCTAGCGCGCCACCGCGAAGCTCCCGCCAAGCCACGCCTTCGCCGGATCTAGCATCCACTCCGGTGCGCCGCCTCTCCTGCGCTCCCTTCGTGCTCCGGTGCGGCGCCTCCACAGCGCCGTGATCTCCATCGCGCCACAGCCCCCGAGCTTGCCACTCCACGCCACCGCCCCCGAGCTCGCCACTCCACGCCACCGCCGTCCTCACCACTTGCCGCGCCGTGTGCCTCCTGCCGCGCCGTGCGCCTCCACGACACCGGGACCGGTCTTCGGCACCAGATCTCCAGGTATGTCGCCGCCATAGCCGCCCCTGACCACTGATCCACATCCTCCAGCCGTGGCAATCTACACCAAGCAGGTGCCGCGCCATCTCCATCCTCGCCGAGGTCCTGTGGCCATCTCCCTCCTCGTCTTCTTCTCCGACCTCGGCCACTTTGACGGCAACTCCCTCTGTTTGGCACTGTCTTCGTCGCCGGCGTTCTTCACCAAGTCCACATCCAAATGGGCAACGATTCCTCTCTCTCTGACTCTTTTTCTCTCCTTCACCCCGAAATTGTCTTCCTGTGATGCATGTACAGAAAAGGGAACTAGACCTGAATTGTGATGAATCAAATGAGGTGTGAACTGTTTGCATTGATTTCAGGAGTTTACTGAATCTGCTAGAGTTCTTGTGTTTGGATTTGTATGAGTTCTGTTTCGAATTTGTCTTGCTACTTAAGTTGAACTATACCTCTGATTGGGAGCTGGATTTACTTGATTAAACTAAATTGGATCATTTCAATTGTATAGACGGTTTTTGTTTCCTCTGGTCACATGATGTACAGAAAACTGAACCCAATTTGCTGCTTGACAACTTGGTTCGGTTAGGTTTGGATTGCTGTATGTAGTCTCTTGGGAATCTGTTTCTGTTAATCTTCTCCGCCTGAATTGCTTTCACACGGTAGTGTTCACTCGGCATACGAATTTTATTCACCGCTGGCCTAGAGTACGAGTTTAGAATTTGATTTCTGATAGTTGTATTCTAGTCGGTGAGACGAGTCGAGGTAAACCAACCCACATCCCTCTTGGCGGTTTTGTTTGATTTTTCTGATTTGGATTTAGTTAGACATATTTTGCTCTCATCTAGTCCTTTGGGAGAGAACGACATACTCGCCTTCTACTGTGACCTCGTCCGCTTGCGAGGCCCCATTTTAGGAGGTATCAATCTTTGGCGCCGTTGCCGGGGAGGTCACGGCGGCGCGGGAACGGGCCGCCATCTGCCTGATCCCCACCTCGCGAGCGCGGCGCACCACTTCAGCCGCCCGATCCGGTCCCGAGCCGTGCTTCCCCCACTCAAACTGGCTTCTTCTTCTTCCTCAGCGCCGACAGCCACGCTCCTCTTCCACGAGCTCGACCAGCTCCTCCGAAGGCCACTGCAGTCCACTACATCGACCACAGCAAGAAATTTGGTGATCAATTCTTCTCCCCCTTCTGTTCTACATCTTTGAATGAACTGTAATGTATGTATGAGATGTTCACTTCAGTAAATGTGATGAATCAAACTTAATTTTCTGAATTCAATACAAGTGAAAATTGGCACTGAAATTAGCTACAATCTCCCATAGTTCTATCCAGTGAATGCAAGTCTAGGATTTTCTACTGGATGAACTCTGTTTTGTTTTGTGATGCCTGTTCCGAATCTGTTTGTGTTTTATATGGTTTGTGGATGATCAGTTGCCTGAATTTGGTGTATTGGGATGTTGAACTTCAGCTCTAGTTGTCTGCATATAACCCCCATGTTACACTAATTGATACTCTCTTTCTACTGATACTTGGTTTATCTTGTCTTGTGCTGTTCAATTCTCTTGATTGTATTGCAGACACAGTCACAGTGTTGAATTGAATTGCGACTTGTCTCATATTTTGCTCTGCTCCAGTAGAACTACCCTTGTGTAATAATCTGAGTTCATTGCAAAGTTCTAAAGCATCTCGAGTTGAACTAAGTCTTGGTATCTTCTGTGAAGTTCTGTGATTAATAGTTGTGTTTGAACTCTTGTAATCAGTCTCTTGAGTCATTTGTGTAGTTTTGGGACAGCTTTCTATTTGCTCAGTGTTCTTTTGCGTTGTAATGCTATGTCAAGTTGAGATATTAAAAGATCAATTCTTTTTGTCTTAAACATCTTGGCTCTTTGAAGAAGTTGTTCATTTACAATTGAGTTCGCTGTTGAGTTAGTGGTCGTGTTGTATTGATTGAATATATTATGGTTGAGTTGTCGAGTGGAGTTGGCTGGGCTTTAGTGTTTACTTTGTACTTGTGTTTCGTAGATACTCGCTGTAGATTGCGATCGATGATGGTAGTTTGCGCTGCCTCGCGCGCTACTACTGCACGATTTCTTTTTATTGCTTGTATTGCGAACACTAGTCCAGAATAAACATTAGTCGCCTGTCGCGGTGCGATCACCTCTGTCTTAATCTCTCTTTCTTCTGACATCTCTCTTCCTTTCATCTGTTTTAGTTTCTTATTCATTTGATTTAGTCTAGTTCTTCACGTTTTGCTTCTCTAGTCCTTGTGGAAAGAACGACTAGAATACTCGCCTACTGCATCGTCCTCGTTCTATTGCGAGACGGTCTAGGCTGGTATCACTGACCCAACCCGAATTGTCTTGGATGGGTCATCCGGGTACAAGGGAACTTGTTTGAGTTTCTCATCTGGTCGAGGAGCAGCCCTGATCGCATCGGTGGCGACAGTGGCGACCTGAGCGTCCCGGAGGGGAAGTTGATCGACCATCTCCAAAGATAGCCGGTCGCACGTGAGCGCCACGTTGCGACTTCCTCGGACCGAAATGACACCTTTGGGGCCAGGCAATTTCCCGCACTGATAAGCATAGTGCGTTGCCATCATGAATTTAGCAAGAGTCGGCCTGCCAAAGATTGCATTATAAGCTGAATCACAATCGATTACATCGAAAGTAACCAAATCTGTTCGGAAGTTATCTGGTTCTCCCAGAGTGACCGGGAGGACCACTTGTCCCAATGGCATCATGGAGGGGCCTGGGATTATCCCATAAAACGGATGGATTATGGGCTTGATCTTCGAACGAGGAATTTGCATCTCGTCGAGTGTCTTGACCAATAAAAGATCAAGGGAACTTCCCCCGTCAATCAGGACCCTTTCGACTCTTGCGTTACTGATGATTGGGGTAATAACCAGAGGTAGCCTCAATGGTCGAGTTAGCCCCACAGGACAGTCAGCGCGATCGAACGTCAAAGGTATATCCGACCAACGGGGATATTGAGGTTCACCAAGGGATGTCTCCGTTTGGTTAACCTCTCGGCAAAAGGTTTTAAACTGCCTTTTGGAAACGAAGGAGGAGGAACCTCCGAAAATGACATTAACATGATTTTGAGGTACCTGGTAAGCCATTTCTTCGTCTCCATCGACGTCTCTAACCCCGCACGCCTGCTCTTTAGGCGGTAAGGTTGGCATTGGCCCAGCTCCTTGGTAGAAATCATCCAGCTGTTTCAACCAACTCCTGCAGTTTTTGAGATCGTGGCCTGCGGAATTGTGGAGTGGACACCACCTCTTGCCCTCCTGCGGATTAGTTGATTTTTCTGGCTGGTCGGAATCCCGGCCGCCAGAAGCAGTTTTACTTTTAAAAGAAGACTTATTACCTTTGGTCGAAGGTGGTTTCTCCGTGACCGCGACCTCACGGTACTGTCCAGAGCGGTTCCTCTTCGACTTTTTTGACTTCCCACCCGGTGAAGACTCCGGCTTTTTGCTTGAATCTTCTTTCTTGGCGTCCTTGAAGCCTGGTTGGGGTGGTAGGTCCCCCTTGTCAACCATTCGGTTCCATTCGACTGCCTCGGCTGCATCGGAGTATCGATCAGCCATATCGAACAGATCGGCCACTGATCGAGGAGGGTGGATGAGCAAGTCTTCAGTGAATCTCCGGTATCGAACGGCATGCTTAAATGCCTGATTACGGAGCCATCAGATATGTTCGGGATGGTATTTCTTACCCCGACAAACCTCTTGACAAACTGCCGAAGCGTTTCGGTCGAAGTTTGCCGCAGTCTATGCAAGTCGTCCTCCTTACCCGGCTTTTGGTAACAGTTTTAGAAATTGCTGAGGATGGCATCGCATAGCATTTCCCAATTATAGATAGAACCCTCAGGCTGATTGAACAACCAGGTTCTAGCCGGTCCTGTGAGGACTGTTGGCAGGTAGTTGGCCATGACCTTGTCATCGCCTCCTGCTGCTTGGATGGCAGTAATATAGATCTGAAGGAACTCAGATGGGTTTTGAGTTCCATCAAACCTCTCAATGGCCCCTGGTCGAAACTTATCGGGCCAAACGACTGCTCGTAGGCCAGGCTAGAAAGCTTTGCAACCAACGTAAGGACCGTGAACCGTCCTGCGACTTTCGGTCGGGTTTCGAGCAAACTCACTTAATGGCGAGGTTACTCGGGGTCCCAAACGAGAGTGAACGGGAATTCGATCCCTACTACGAGAGTCCTGCATTCGCCGATATTTGTCCTGTCGGGACGGTAGAGGTGGCGGGTAACTGAGCGGGAAGAAGCTGTTGGGGTCGCCTCGGATGCGACCTCGTCCAGTCTTTCCGCCAGGATCCTGAAAAAGGTCGGTCTCTGCGCATCCGTGACCGTAGGAGGAAAATTACGCATGACCTCCGCGATAGATCGCAGTCGACCATGGGTACTTCTCCTAGGGGCACCAGGTGTTACTGTTCTTCGTCCACTGGGAAATGCTCCAGTAGTAAGGAAGGAGTCTGGTCACGTCTACGACCACGCGACCGTCGAGAAGAACTCGGGGCAGCATCGTAACGAGCCTGCGCATCTTGAAGAGCCTCTAGGGCAGTTCTGCGTAGTTCGTTGTTCTGTTGCTCGAGATCTTGCTCCTCCTTCTGTTTGCGATCTTGTTCTTCCTTCTGTTTGTGATCTTGTTCTTCCCTGGCAGCCTGTTGATCGGGAGTTTCCTCCGACAACGCAGCAAACTGCCTAGGGAGAGAGGTCGTCGATGGGGAGAACATCTCGGTTTGTTCCGAGTCAGACTCGAAATCAAAGAGACGGTGGAGGTTATCAGGGTCGAACCTTCCTGGGCTAACTTCAGAGTCACCATCATATTTTCCCTCAGCGGGATCGTATGACGGGCCGGATTCATCACCTAGCACATTAAGAACCTCTGCGGGTTCTGACCTTGTGCCAGTTACCTCCTGGTCGATTAACATGACTTGGGGAGATGATTCAACCTGTGGAAGATTCTGGCCTTCGACCTCTTCCATCGGAACAGGATCTCTTGGAGAAGGCATGGGTATATGGGCATAATCCTCGAGATCGAAATCGTTCTCGGAATCATATGCTCCAGCCATGTTTCGGCGAACCTCCGAATTTCAATTAGGACGCCTTGAGAAAGGCCCCACGGTGGGCGCCAGCTGTCGACGATTCGGACTCGGAGTCCTCAGCCGAACTTATGCAGAATTTATAATTGTGAGACCTTTCAAGATGACCCTTCGGGAAGGTATGCTGAACAATAGTGAACAGGAGCACAGAGAGTTTAGGCAGGTTCGGGCCCTCGATGGTGAGAGTAAAAGCCCTACGTCCTGTTGAGATTTCACTAAGTGTGGTAAAAGGTTTACAAATGGAGGAAAAAGTCCTCACAGGCGAGGATTTTTCTTGTAAAAGTGTACAAAGATAAGCCAAAGAAGGCTTATTAAAATGCTATATGAGGTGTGCCGTAGACTTGGCTAACTTGGATGATTTTGGGTTTCTTGATCTTCCGATCCCTCTCTTGATGTTTCGGATGATCCCCCTTTTGTACTGTTTGAAAGGGTGCCATGTAGAGGAAACTGCATCAAACGGTTGCACGGACGGTTGGATGCGGTTTTTTGGAACTGCTCTAAACTGCATCAAACGGTTGCACGGACGGTTGGATGCGGTTTTTTGGAACTGCTCTTAACCTCCACACAGGTTAAACACGTGTTATTCATGGATAACTGTATGTGTTAACCTTCTGACGGTTGATTCTCCACGTGTAGGAATCTTCGGGATACTTAGAATATCCTGTTGTACGGGCAACCGCAATAGATAGATCCCAAGTATCCTGATCGGCAGATGTTCTGACCGCGGGATATTGGCTGACCGCGCAATATCCCGAATGTGTAGTTCGCGTATAGCTTACGAACTTCTGACCGCGCAAGGCTTACGGTCTGACCGCATAAAGCTGCGACCTAATCGCGTAAAGCTTGCAACCTGACCGCGTAAAGCTTGCGACCTCATGGTGATGCCCCTCAGAATAGCTTGAGTTCGCATCACCAGATACATATCTGGTTCGAACTTGTCTTGAACCAAAAGTTTATTAGAAATGACCCGGGTGTCAATCCTCGTCAATCATGGATCCCCAAAGCTAGAAATGATGTTCCAACCTGTGGAGTTGCATGCACAGGAAGAACTACAAGGGTCAAAGGAAGAGAGAGCAATGATGCATCCCTAACCTTTGCACCTACAGCTACAACACCACTGGAGGATCCTTCGTCAACTTTTTCTTTTTTCTTGGGGGAATTTGTTCCTCGTTTACCTGAAAGAGTTCCAAAGTACACTACTTTGAGAACGACCGAGACAAGAACTGGAACTAGATCTTTTGAAGGTACATACCTTCCGGTCGAAGTCAAGTTCCAGTGATTCTTCATCACTTTCAATCTCAATGATGTTCTTGGAGTCTTGATCTGCCATTGAGATGAAAACAGAAGAGAAGAGGAGATAGCTCTGGAAAAGACTTAGCCAAGAAAAAACTTGTGAAGTTTTAGGACTAAGGGGGCTTCGGTATTTATAGCACCCAGGGGTGATGGTTAGTATTTGCGAACGCCTCGAGTTCTTAAAATATACTTACAGTTTTATCTCTGGTTAAAAAATAAGTCAGCAACACTATCATTACCTGTCAAGAACAACCTGGAACCCGTCTCGGGGAATAAACCGTCGCACGTAGTGCGCCACTAAGTGTAGAAGTTAAAGCGTCGGGTCACTTATCCAATGCAGGGTTAAAATTTGAAGTAAATATGTCTCTTCAATTTCTTCAAATTTGGGGGCTAGCTGACGAGGATTATTACCCGAGTTAGTTCGAAATAATACACATCTGGTTCAAGACGAATACAAACCAGACAGGTGTCTGAAGGTCCGCTGTTATGGTCTCAGACAACCTGAGAAGGGCGGACACAAGAGTAATTTATGGTCGCAGGCTTTGCACGATCATGAGGTCGCGGATGTTACGCGGTCAGGAGGCCGCAGACGATGCGCGGTCAGAAGGTCGTTGATTACCCTTGACTAGAGTAACTCAAGATTGTTTAGCCCTCTAACAAGCATACCCTTAGTATCGTAATGATTCTTCCACGTATGAAGACAACTGCCAGGAGGTTAACATGTGCAGTTATCCCTTAATTGCGCGTGTTAGGCCTACGTGGGAGTTAAGTACGGTTACCAAAACTGCGCTTCTACAACCGTTTAAAACCGTTGTGCATTGGCGCCCTTTTGACTGATATAAAAGGGTGAGCAAATGTACAGGACGGGGAGAGATCAAGCACAAGCTTTCATAAGTTAGTCTAGTCAGTTTTAGACAACAACACAGAAAAGATCTTCTCCTGTGATGATCTTTTCTTCAACTTTGTAAGCATTTTCCATACATAGTGAAATCACAACAGGACGTAGGGCTGTTACTCCCACCATCAAGGGCCCGAACCTGTATAAATTTCTTTGTGCCCCAACAGCCATTGCTCATCATTCCTTTCCGGAGGAACACTTTGAAAGGTCTCACAACTCACAAAATCTGCATAAGATCGACTAAGGACCCCAAGTCCGAATCGTCGACACCCGGGTTTATAGGAGTCTGCTGCGGTGGATTACATCCACGGGGTGTGGCACAAGTATGTTTTCTAAATAAAATTTGATAAGTCAAGATTACCCAAATAACATGTGTTGTCATGATAAGGGGTGCTGCCATGGGCTGTCGTGTGTCGATGTGTTGCGGTAGTGCTATAAATAGTGGAACATGAATAGCGATGCTATGTTATGAAAAGTGCTGCCATGAGATATAAAGAAAAAGATTATTTTACAACCATCCACACTTCTTTGTTAGCATAGGTTCATATCATCACCACTATATGTATCTATTCTTACCTATGACTTGCTGAATACGTAAGTACTCACCCTTGCAACCTGCAATCCAGTAGATGGAGCGTTCCATGTTCAAGAAGAAGGCATAGAGAACTTCTTGGATCCAGAAGGAGGAGAGCCCGTTCCGCCAGAACCCTGATGTGTTGTTTAGCCGTCAACTTCTTGCTGTAGGGGTTCACCTATTTCCACTGTGTAGTTGTTATTTTGCTAAACCATGTATGCTGCGAAGGCATTGTAATATCTTTATGTTGTATTAAGGCCAGCAGGCCACACTGCTTAAATATTTTGTAAGTTACTCTGCTGTGATATAAATATATTCCTGTGCTCGACTTATCCTGGGAAGTCAATAGCATGCATGTATGGGATCGGCTGTAGCAAGCTGGGTCCCCACGGGAGTAGTCGTTGTCCCCAAGGCGGGGGCGCGACACATGCCCTCATGATGGTGACTGTCATCACGAGCACGCTCATGCTCTCAAAGCAAGCGGGTGTAGCCGGTCTCCAAGGCGTGAACAATATCTCGATTCTTTGTTAAGATGGCATCTACCCAGTCGTTGGATGGAAGAACTACTTTGCGCTCTGACCTAGGAACCTGGTATGGCACAAAGCAAAAGGGGGAATCCAATAGGTAATCATTATACATCTGCCGAATGGTACCTACGACACAATAGGCAGCATCTAGAATGGCATCCTCCGCTTCTGCTCTGCGGGCCTCATGTCTCACAGAACCCTTCCCATGCTCGGAGATGTCATAAACTAGCACTGAAGCACGGTAGGCATAGGGTCGTCCATCAATCTCATCCTGTCAAATGCAATAAACTGGCCTTTGGCTATCTGGTGCACCAAGGAACTGAAGCATCATCCAAATGAGCAGTGCCCACGAACCAAGCTCATCACTGTCAATGAACCTCTTGCCAAACAAAACGCAAAAGCACGTAAAAGTTAAACCGAGATTTAAAACTTTTTCAAATAATCAAAAAGAATAACTTAGATAATAAACTTTTCTTAGCCAAATTAGATTTTCACAACTAAATTTAGTCAAATTAACTAGCAATTTTTCTGTTTCTAGGGACGCCAAGATCTATCTAAGGGTCACAACCTACGTCAAGCCTTTGCTCTGATACCATGTCTGAGGGGACCCTCATTTGAGGAATCTGGTGGCAACTGCCCAGGTTAGGTTGCACACAGAATGATACATCACAAGCTCACAACAACACAATACATTACACTACAACACAGGTAATTAAGAAATTAAGATGAGTACAAGGTCACAAGGATCAATATTACAATACCATAGCGTCAAGAATGGCGCAATTTAGAGTTGATACAAATTAAGAAGTTTCATCGACACAAAGGTCAGCACAAAAGAACAGAACACACAGAGTACTAATGAACAAAACGACTACAACAGTCTTCAATGTCTTCAATAGCAGTGGCACAGCATGGGCTCCCGCCACATCGGGCTCCACTAGGTGAATGACCTCTAATAAACTGGATCGTCGGAGACGGTTCCTTCTTCTTCAATGGGTTCAAAGCCATAGGAGTCGGGATTAACAAGTCCTTCCTCTAAATTTTATGTGCAAAAGCAAGGGTGGGCACGTTGTCCTCACAGTGCTCAACAAGTCTCAATTAATGAATGCAGGTATATAAATGATGGGGAATTCCAAGAAACAGGCTCTTTGGTTTATAGATAAGAATAGAATAGATTTTCACTCTAAAGTTCTGAAGAAAGGTTTTGATTTCAAAAGTGAGACTTTAGAAGTCCTAAACTAGGTTTTAGAAAATGTTATGCGTGGTGGTCTTCCATGAGTCACCATTTTTAACCAATATTAAAAAAATCTTCCAAATCCTACTTGTGCTGCATCGACGTGGATAGAATCCACCGCGTGCAGACTCCGAAACCTGGGAGCTTAGAGTATCCGATACTTTTTGTAACTTTGCAAAGGTGTACCACTTTAATCCACATGATCACCCAGCTTTCAAGTTGGTACCTCTTCATGCGACTTTTACGCATGCGACAAGGCTGAGATCACACGACAGTTTGTAATCCTAGCATTAACAATTCCCTGCCTGGTAAAAAGATGATTCAGTCCATATTACCATCGTGGAGCGCACCCCACAGCCAAATCTACCTAGCCTTGGTCTATAATCCCGCGAGACACATAGCCTGTGAATCCAGTCACGCACGACTCAAAATCCAGGACTAGGGCACCTTCCTTCCAAACTCCTAATTCACTCACTCTCACAAGTCACGGCCTTCTGTGGCCCACCAATTTCCCTTGAGAAACCAGACCGACAACCATTGCATGGAAAGTTAATACCGAGAGAACTACTTTGTCGCGCCTATCCCATACCGGGCAAATGGTTAGTACGTTTTTCATGCCGCTTGGAAGTACAACACAAGGGTCTCGTCCTTATGAACCGTTAGTGAGGAGCAAACCACATTCCCGTTACGCACACAACGCCAACCATACAAACCATCCTCACTATCGATTCTAACTTACACTTTCACAAACAAGGTTTTAAACACACTTTTCATATAATGACCAATTAGCATTTAGCATATATATTCAAGCATAAGCATAACTTAAGTACAACATCCTAGGGAAACAAATGAGTGCATAGGATATATGAACATGAAGGGCATTCAAAGAATTTAGGTCATATCTACCCATATTCATCCAACATAGCATTCGAAAAATAAAGCATGCATATACTTAAAATAGTAAATAACCTAATTTACTTAAAATACTGGGAGAGATATGATCAATGAGAAAGAGACTTGCCTTGCAAAGCGGGGTCTAATTGCTATAAGGGGTCTTCAAACACTTCTTCTGCTCCTTCCACTCCTAGTTCTATCCTCGCTTGCAAATAATAATACAACAAATAAGCATACAGAAATTACTTACCATATAAAGTTATATGTAAAAGTATAAATATGCATGCATGCGAGGTATCCGGTTGAAGATGATCATGAGAGGAAGAAAATACTTAGGTCTTGGCTACAAGTACATGGTTTGGCTAAATTCGGGCTTGGGTTGGTCAAAATTTGCGCCGAAGGACTTGAGTTTGGTAAGGTCATGATCCGGGAGGATCTCGGGTCACAAGGTCGCAGTCCAAGGTCACAGTCCATAGACGCAGCTTGGCTTAACTCTTGTTCGTTAGACTATTGAATGAAAAGACTAAAACTCAGAAAATACAAAAATCAGGCTGATACAGTGCTTATATCTGAAAGTGATCAACAGAAAAGTTGTAGAAAATGATCTGATCTATAATTCTTTCAACAGGCTCAAACAGTTTTGAGGCCATCTATAGAGTCCAATTTTGCAAAAACAGGAAAGCGGAGGGGCTGAACTATTTCATCGATTGCTGGAGTTCTATAGATCAAAATACCGATTAAAGAAGCCCAAACGAAGCTAAGGGAGTTGCAAACACACAACAACAAGAATCAGAGAAAATGGTGAAGAAATGTGCACGAATTTGAAGTTTAAAGGGAGGCTGCTTAAGAACCGAAAACAGAGTGGTACTCACTGTCGTCAGAGAAGAAGACTTGAAAATTTCGTGATCTCTAGAGATTTTTTTTGATGAGATTTCTATACAAGAGTAGATGGAGGATGGATATATGAATGATTTCTCCTAAGGTTGATTAAGAAAAACGAGCACATAAGCAAGATCTATCAAGTATCATACCTCCTCAGGACTTAGGCAAGAAACAGGGATGAACAGGCAGCACGAGGAAGAAGAAGACTGTTGGAGGGGCTCTTATAGGCTGCTAGAAGATGCTTGACAAGAGAATGAGACAAGAGAGCATCAAGCAATGTCAGGAGCACAGAGATTTTGCTTGGTCTTGAGGGAGATCAGCTCGACGCTGGTTGGGGGCTTGAACGGTGGTGTGACAGGAGGGAGTCCACACTCTTCCCTGTGCTAGTCGTTGCTCTCTCTCTCTCACAGCCAACATGCATTGGTTAGAAGAGGTGCTTGCTGTTTTGGGCCTTCTTGATTGGGCTTCATTTTGATCAAAACACCAAAACATGGCTAGTTTGTGGATTGGTGTACTCCCTTTTTGACTGAACACTAGAAAAAGATTGAATCAAACACTTGAAGCTAGAAAGGGGCAAAGATTTCACACGAGCACTCGAACAGGGACAATTGGATCCATTTGTTTTCTCTCTGATTCGACTAGTACTCGACTCGACCAGTGACTTTCTTTTGACCAGCGAGCCAGTCTTGATCGCACAGCTCGACCATCGACCAAACTTGATTATTTTGAACAGAATTACCAATTTAAGACAATTTGAACAGGAGCAATCTAACAGGTCGAATACTGGGCTGGAAAAGAGTGGGATTTTGAGTTGGAATTTAATCTAGAGAATTTTAGAGAATTCTAATTAGAGATTTTGGAGAATTTTCTAGGATTACTCTGAGGTGTGGTCGAGATGTCCGAGGGATTCAATAAGAAATGCATTGACTGGCACATTAAAGAATAGCAAAAATCTGGGGTGTTACACTCTGTTCCTAGTGTAACACCCCGATTTTTCCCAAATCCTGGCGTGTCTTGTCCCTTTCTATTTCAGAATGAGATCCCTGTTGTGCCAGCAGCTTACCCCAAAAAGGTTGGCAATCAAACTCTTGTCATTCATACCTTTTCACAAATCAGCCCTTTTCAGATTTGTCAGAAGCCCAAAAAAGACTAAAAGTCTCAGACCACCTCCAAACTTTGATCTGATTCAGTGAATATCTCCCATTCACTATTCTGAACATTTTTCCCTTCTGGAAGAATTTCCAAATCCTGCCCTAAACCTGAGTTTCGACCCTCGCCGTTTTTGAAACCCTAATTACCCTGTTTTACCCTAAAGTCGTTTTCCCCAACTTTTGTCGAAACCCTTCAGATCTTGCCCGATCTTGTCAAACTTTGGCCGGATAAGTTCTAATAATCTTTTGCAACTTATCTGCGAAATCAGATTTCGGATCGGACCCTTAGATCTCCAGATTTGCAATCAAGCCCAATTCTATTTCAAACTTTCCTTGCAGATCAGTCCTTTTTATTGCAATTAGGCCCCTGGCCGTGTTTCAACAGAAACCGCCGCAAAGCTTCGCCGCGTTCTTCGCCGCCGGTGAACTTCCAGAGCTGCCACCACCTTTTCCACGTACCTGACACCCGTGCGCATTCGTGGCACCGCCGTGGACGCCACCTCGGCCGTGCCAGCACAACCAATTTCTTCCCCGCGCGCGAGCCCGCGAACCAGCAAGTCCAGCTTCGCCCGTTCGACACGTCTCGGCCACGCGTCGATGGAGCTTTCACTTCACCGTTCTCTCGACGCTTGCGCCAGTGCCATCCACTGCCAAAATCCTGCACCGCTGCACGCCAGTGCCTCGCCATCATCGCCGGCACAAGTTCCCGCTGTGTCCGGTCGCTTCGCGGTCAATTTCGTCACCGCTGTTCCCTGAATTGTCGACCAGCAGATGGCTTCAGCAGCTATAAATACCTCCACAGTGCATTGCTTCAGTTTCCAGTACCAGAAAACCACCAACTCTCCAGCGCCGCCGCGAACAGCTTCTTCCCCGGTGAGCTGTTTTTGAGGCCACCGTCGCCAGAGCTCTCCACAGCCCCAATCTCCAATCCAAGGCCACCAGTAAGCGTCCCTTACCTCCCTCTCTGTGTCATACCAGTTAATTGCACCAGATTGAACCCCATCGCCGGTGATCGCCGTAAACGGCCGTTTGCCCTGTTCCGGCAATGCTGGCCAATCTATCTCGAATTAGCCCTCGAGCCTGTGAAGAGAAATGATCAGTGAGTTATTTCAAGCAAGCCTGTGTACTTAGATTTCCAGATTGAGCTTAAATTGATGGTTTCCCCAAATCCGGATTTCACCAGTCGCCGGCGATCGTCGCCAGGCTTCTCCGATGATTATCTGACCAAACTAACCGTGCCAACAGCTTCCTTATACCTCCTAGATGCTCTCCAAGCTTGGATTAGAGTTCTTTCGGCCTGTAGCAGAAACCCACAGCTGGCAGTGCTTCTTCTCCGGCGCCGATGACCGGAAAAGTGTTCCCGGCCGTTTCAGCCCAAATCACCTTGTCATTTAGATGTGCCTTAGCCTCCTGAGCATTATTGTCCACTAGCTCGATCCCTGAATCGACCTGAATCAAAAGTTATTCCAATGCCAAGATCACTGTCCAGAAGCCCAGTTCATGTCCAAGTCACCACAGTTCATCACTGAATTTCATCACCTTCCAGCCACTTTCAGCCCTAGATCCTGTTGACTTAATTGTTCCTGTTATCAATGCCTACCTCCCAGACAAAGTTGTGCATCAATTGGAGCCCTGTATCAAAAGTTATGTCAAGCCCTAGATTTTGACAATGTCTGCACTATGTCAGTGCATGTCAGCCACTGGCATTAGCCTTGTTTGACCCCTTCTGGTTGAGCAATGGAAATGTCACTTTGTCCCCTAGATTCCTGGAGTTGTGTTCTACATCTTTTCCCTTCTGTCACTTCTCCAGAAAACCATCCTAATACCAGTTTAAAGCTATGCCAAAGCCGTGAACTGAATGTCGACCCTTTGACGTTCAATCCTTTTTAGCCGTTTCTTCGACCAGAACCCTTGTGACCTTGCCCTAACCTTTTCCCCTGCATGCATGTCTTATTTACTCAATATTTTCTATGGAAACTATTTTATGTATGCTTATGTAGTGTGTGTATTGTATTGCTTGTGTCCGCCGCAGTGCCCGAAGCTGAAGGAGCGGAAGAAGTCTTTGAAGATTCGTCTGAGTAATTAGACCTAGCAGTGCAAGGCAAGTCTCAACCCCTTGATCATGTCTCACCTAGTATTTTGATATAAAGTAGATTAACTGTTTTCAAGATATATGCATGCTGAGTATTTGATAAAACTATGTTTAGAAACATGTGAATAGATATGACCCAAGTCTTATGTGGAAACCCCCTTTTGAGATTGAATCATCATGCAACCTTGTCACCCTAGGATGCTATACTTAAACTCTAATCTTATTTAAACGTACATGTTAAGTGTGAAATGGCTAATATGTGAGAAATGAATTTGAAACTCTTTCTATGAAAGAAAATGTGAAATTAGAATTGATAGTGAGGATTGGATTGTATGGAGAGGGTGCGGTGCGCACCAGGGAATGTGAATGCTCCTCACTATTGGTTCATAAGGACGAGAACCTTGTGCTGTGTCTCTATGCGAATTGTAAACGTACCAACCACTTGCCTGGTATGGGACGGGCACAACTTAGTAGCTTTTTGGTATTAGCAGTTCCCTGCATGGTTTGTCGGTCTGGTTTCTCGCGTGGAAACTGGTGGGCCGCAGTTCGGCCATGAGTGATGTGAGTTCAGAAAAATGATGAGAGATAAAGGTGGAAAGAAGGAAGGCGCCCTACGCCTCAGATTAAGCCGTGCGCGGTTGTAATCTTGAATGGTCATATGTCTTGCGTGGACACAGACCAAGGCTATGTGTCTTGCGGGAACATAAGCCAGAGGCTAGGAAGTAAGGCAGTGGGGAAGACCCACAACGGTACTTGAGACTTAATTGTCTATTTACCGGGCGGGGATACTGTTAATACTAAACTGCAAAAGCGTTGTGTGATCTCGGCCTTGTCACATGTGTATAAGTCACATGGAGCTGTACCGACTTGGAAGCCGAGTGAACCAGTGGATTTAAAAAGAGGTACACCTTTGCAAAGTGTAAAAGAAGTATCAGATACTCTGTACTCCCAGGTTCAGGAGTCTTTTCGTAGTGGATGATATCCATGGGTTATAGCACAAGTAATGATTTGGAATGTTTTCATAATACGGTTGATAAAAGTGATGACTCATGGGAGACCATCACACATAACGATTTCCAAAGTATAACTTAAGATTTACAAAACCCCGTTGTTGAAAACAAAACCCTCATTTGAGAGATCAAAGAATTGAAATCTATACTATTTATAATTATAAGTCTTAAACCCTTTTCTTGATCACTCCTCATCTATATACCTACATTTTTGTAATGAGACTTGCTGAGCATTGTGTAAAAACATGCTCACCCTTGCCTTTGCAAACAAATTCAGAAGAAGACTTGGAGAATTCCGATTCCCCTGGCCTTGAGCACCAAGAAGAGGAAAGAGTCTTTCCAGACGATTTGAGCTTCTAGGAGGGTCATGAGCCAAGTTGAGTCCGATGTGGAGGAAGCCCTTCCAGAGCCGCTGCAGAAGGAAGTGAAGACCCTTGTGGTTGCTTTTTGTGTTGTTTTTCTGTGTTCGGTACTTCAATACCGATTCTTGATTTTGAAAAACTCTCTACTTTTGTATCAACTTTAATTAGTGCCACCCGTGGCATTATGATATTGTAATAGTGGTCCTCGTGACCTTGTACTTGCTTTATCTACCAGCTTTATTATTAAAAGTGAATCCTGTTGTTGTGAGCTTGTGATGTACCTTTCTGTGCGCAATCTACCTGGGCGGTTGCCAAGGTGACCCTCAAATGGGGGTCTCACACCTAGATGACCCGACTAAGACTGTTCGAATCGGGTCATCACTAGATGCTAAATAGAAACTCGTGCTTATTACTTTCCTCCGAGCTAACACACATGTGTTTGCATGGAAACCATCTGACATGCCGGGAGTCCCAAGGGAAGTGATAAGCATAGGCTAGCTATTCGTCTTGGACAACGACCAATAAAGAAAAAGCTTCGACACTTTTCTCCTGACCGTCAAGAAACCATCTGTGCAGAGTTAACTAAACTCTAGGAAGCTGGTTTCATCCGCGAGGTAACCATCCCGAATGGCTCGTGAACCCGATCATGGTCCTTAAGTCCAATGGTAAGTGGCACATGTGTGTCGATTACTCCAGTCTTAATAATGCCTACCCAAAGGATGATTTTCCTCTTCCTCGCATCAATCAACTGGTCGATTCAACAGTGGGTTGCAAACTGATGAGTTTCCTGGATGCTTACTCAGGCTACCATCAAATTAGTATGGAGGAAGTAGACGAAGAGAAAACTGCCTTCATGGCACCCTTTGGCACCTACTGCTACGTCAGAATGCCATTCGGGCTCAAGACGCTGGTTCCACGTACCAACGCTTGATGAAGAAGACCTTTCTATCTCAATTAGGGTGTAATTTAGAAGTTTATGTAGATGATCTGGTTGTAAAAAGCTTACAAAGCTCTAATCATGTAAATGATCTCACTGAGACTTTCGGTAACTTGAATAAACATGGAATCAAATTGAATCCCGAAAAGTACTCTTTTGACGTTTCTTCTGGCAAACTTTTAGGTTTTCTTGTTTGTTCACGAGGCGTTAAGGTTAATCCCAATAAAATATGAGCCATTGAGCAAATGCGATCCCCTTCGTCAACGAAGGACGTCCAAAGCCTAACAGGTCAAATGGCAGCCCTAAGTGGTTTCATATCACGGTTAGGTGAACGTAGTCTACCTTTCTTTAAGGTACTACATAAGCACAATGGTTTCCAGTAGTCGGATGAGGCTGAAAAACAATTTTAGGAAGTCAAAGCGTATTTATCAAGCGCTCCAGTGTTGGTCTCTCCACAAGCGGGAGAACCATTACTCATTTACCTAGCCGCAACCCCGTGTGCGATCAGTGTAGTACTAGTCACAGAAAGCGCAGGCGTGCAATGACCAGTATACTACGTAAGCGAGCGTTACCCCGAAGTCCAAAAACTATTTTATGCCCTCTTAATGGCTTCCCGAAAGCTGCGACATTACTTTTAAGCGCACAAGATCTCCGTGCCATCATCCTTCCCCTTAGGGGACATACTCCGTAATCCGAAAGCAACTGGTCGAGTTGTGAAATGGGCAATAGAACTAGGAGCATTCAATCTCCACTTTACTGCTCGCGCCGGAATCAAATCTCAAATTCTTGCCGATTTCGTGGTCGAGTGGACTAATCCCGAACCACTTCCACAAGAGCCGACAGATTTGTCTACAAATGACCTTGGACGATGTACTTCGATGGTTCTCATGGTTTTTTGAACTCGGGGCCTGGAGTGGTCTCAATCACGCCTCAGGGAGACCAACTCCAATACATCATACAACTCCACTTGTCACAACTAATAACACTGTAGAGTATGAATGTCTTCTAGCTGGGCTTCGAGCAGCCAAATCCCTTGGAGTCCATTGGCTAGTGGTGAGGGGAGACTCACAGCTAGTCGTAAACCAGGTAAACAAGGAGTACAGCACCTCTGATGAGACAATGGCTCGTTACCTGGGTGAGGTGACGAAATTGGAAAAATACTTTAGAAATATTGAAGTCAAATTCGTTCTGAGAAGAGATAATATCTCACCGACCAGTTATCGAAACTTGGGTCCTCACGTGCATCCGCTCCGGTAGGAATGTTCATCGAACACTTAAAATATTTCTCCATCACTGAGACGACCAAGGCAATGACTAACCTCGCCGCCCTCGAGCAGGAAGTAGATTGGATCAAACTATTGAGAATCAATCTTGCGCATGGGACCTTGCCCGAGGATGAAACCAATGTTGATCGGTTAGTTAGAAAAGTACGCATGTACAAACTGATCGAAGGAACCTTGTACAAAAAGAATACACAAGGCGTACTCATGCGTTGCATACCTCAAGACCAAGGAAAATCCCTTCTGAGAGAAATTCACGAAGGCATGTGTGGTGCACATGCATCATATTGAACACTGGTCAGAAAGGCTTTTTGACAAGAGTATTATTGGCCTACGGCACTGAACGTGCCAGACACTTGGTCAAGAGGTGCCCCCAGTGTCAATTTCATGCTCAGCAAACTCATCAGCCGGCGTATGCATTACAAACTATCCCATTAACATGGCCATTTGCCATATGGGGATAGATATTCTGGGACTAATGCCCCAAGTCATCAATGGATACAAGTTCTTGTTCGTAGCCATTAACACATTTACCAAATGGGTCGAGGATGAACCAGTCTTCACCATTACCTCCACTGCGGTGCAAAAGTTCTTTCACAAGAACATCGTGACACGATTTGGTGTCCCAAATCACCTCATAATAGACAATGATTCCCAATTTGTTAGCGCTCTTTTCCTCGACTATTGCGACGATATCGGCACCAAAGTTTGTTTCACCTCTGTTGCCCATCCGCAAAGCACCGAGGCAGTTGAACGTGCCAACGGGCAAATACTTCAAGGGGTAAAGAAGCACGTATTCGACCGCCTTAAGATACGCCCGGGGGCTTGGGTCGACGAACTCTACTCCGTTCTATGGGAAATTCATACCACACCCAGTAGAGCAACGGGTGACACGCCCTTCCAACTGATTTTTGGTGCCGAAGCCATGTTGCCAAGTGAAATACAACTTGGCTCTCCTCACATGACCAACTTCGATACAATGAATTCAACTGAAACACGCGAATACGAACTCGCCCTTCTGGAAGAAAAGCGTAATCAAGCATTGTTTCGGTTTGCAGCATATTTACAAGCCTTGCATAAATATCACAGCAAAAGGGTGCGACCACGTAGCCTTCACATTGGGGATTTGGTTTTGAGAAAGATCCAAAATTAGTCTAATCTCAATAAATTGTCCCCCCAATGGGAAGGTCCCTACACTGTGGTCTCAATGCCACGACCTGGATTGGCTTGATTGGGTATGGAAGATGGTAGAGTTCTGTCCAATACTTGGAACATCGACCAACTGTGCAAGTTTTACGTGTAAGTTTCCCTTTCCCTTTTTTATTGATTAATACCTTTTCACTCTATGTTACGGTTACATTCCCATTTTACCTTCTTCGGGTCGCGCCCGAGGGCTGATCGCCTTAGGCACCTTACTATGACGATTAAGCGGATTCACTGGCCGATCTCACGGTTGCATCTAGATAAGACGTTTCTTTGCAAGTCGTTTCTTAATGCCTTAGAAACTGTCGTGGTATTACGAATACCCCGGTAGGTTTTGTGGATGATCCTAGCAAAGAAAATATGACGCGAGCTGACTGAGTGATCGATCCTCTCCCGTCGGGCAAGCACAACAAATGACACGAGGGTTTATATAGGTTCGGGCCTCAGTGGAGGCCCTAGTCCTGTCGGCGTGCTCCCAACTGGAGTTGGCTAGGGGAGCTCTCTCGGGGGAGAGATGGCTCCGGAGCACACCTGTGAGATTGTCTATTCCAAGTAATAATGAATAACTTGTCCCTTACAAGAGGTGTACAAGGGCTTATATAGCCCCAAAAGAAGCAAAAAGACTAGACTACCCCGCCTGCCACCATTGGATTGAAGGGTAGCAACGTCCTTCTCCCGGTCAAGAACCTTGGATGCTCGACATGTGTCCGCTGATTCCCGAGACGCTCATCGCGTGGCCCTCACGTGACCCGGGATCGGAGACCCCTGTCCCCGGAAGGACGGCAATGCCCGGGACTAGCCACTGGAGGCCTTGTGCCCGAGCAAAAGGCGGCGCCCGGGACAAGCCACTGGGGGGCCTTGTCCCTGGGCAAATGGCGGCGCCCAGGACAAGCCACCGGGGGGCCTTGTCCCCGGGCAAAAGGCGGCGCCCGGGACAAGCCACCGGGGGGCCTTGTCCCCGGGCAAATGGCGGCGCCCGCTTACCTGGACTTAGTCTCGCAGAGATTTCCCCCAACAGAAACTTACTAGCATGTTCCCGATCATTTGAGTGGCTGTCAGTTAGCAATAACCTTATGACTTTGTATGAACATGCTCTATAAGCCGATCATTCGATGACATCTAGTTAACACATCCTTTTGTAAGCCGTTTACTAGTCTGTCAACACTCATTTTAGCCATACAATTCCTGATCCTGAGATCATAATACTATGTCTCCAGTATCATCGATCGCAGGAGGGGGCTAGGGGAATATAATTGTAACATTCAGTTTTAAGTTCAAGCATTTTACATAGTTTTTGTTAATCCTACTAATCATGTATATTTCCAAGGTACATTAACTAAAGTAAAATCATTATATTCTCGTATCCATTGTTAACCTCTCAAAAGGTACAATAAGCAGCAATACATCAAGGAAGGCCGAGTGTCGACGATTCGGACTTGGGGTTCTTAGTCGAACTTATGCAGAATTTTGTGAGTTGTGAGATCTTTTAGGGTGTCCCTCTGGAAGGGATGATGAACCAAAGTCAGTTGAAGCACAGAGAGATTTATACAGGTTCGGACCCTCGATGGTAGGAGTAATAGCCCTATGTCCTGTTGGGATTTCACTATGTGTAAGAAAAAAATATTACAAAGTTGTGGAAAGGATCTTCACAGGCGAAGATCTTTTCCGTATGGTTATGTAAAACACTACTAAAATGGTCTATGAAAGCTAGTCGATTTGTTCCAATGTCTTCTATTGATGTCTTCCTTTCCTCGTCTGGTGCATTAGCCCAACCTTTTATATTGGTCGAAAGGACACCAATGCATAACGGCTTCGAACAGTTACTCGGGTGCAGTTTTGGCTACTGCACTTAACTTCCACGCAGGCTTAATATGTGCAATTAAGGAATAACTGCACATATTAACCTCCTGACGGTTGTCTCCATACGTGGAGGAATCTTCGGGATACTCGGGATATGCTTGTTGTAAGGTCTAAGCAACCCCACGTCTCCTGGTCGAGGGTATTCTGACTGCGTATTATTTGTAGTCATCTGACCGCGTATTATCTGTGACCTTCTGTCTGCACATCGCATACGGGCTTCTGACCGCGCACTATCTATAGCCTGATCGCGTAGATCCTGCGACCATGTGCCCGCGTTTCCCATGACAGCTGAGATCATATCAACGAACAGTTACCTCGTTCGAATCTGTCTTGAACCAGACGTGCATTTATTCTGAACTAGCTCGGGTAACAATCCTCGTCAGCTAGCCCCCAAATTTGAAGAAAACGAAGAGACATATTTACTTCAAATTTTAAAACTTACATCGGATGAGTGACCCAACGCTTCAAATCCTCCACTTAGTGACACACTAAGTGCGGTGATTTGTTTCCCGAGACAATCTCTGAACGGTATTTGATAGGTAATGATGTTACCGTAGAATTGTCTTTTAACCCGAGGTAAAACTATAAATGTTTTAAAAGCTCGAGGCATTTAAAAAATGAACCGTCACCCCCGGGGCTATAAATAACGGAGCCCTTTAGCCTAAAACTTTCACAAGCTTTTTCCCGGCTAAATCCTTTCCATAGCCATCCTTTCCCTCTTTTCTGTTTATATCTCAATGGCAGATCATAGTCCGAAAGACATCATCGAGATTGAAAGCGATGAAGAGGAAATAGCGCTTGAGTTCGACCAAGATTTCCAGAAAGTAAGTCTTTTCTAGATGCCCTGATTTAAATTACCACCTTATTCTTTGATCGCTTTCAAAATGCTTTTCGGAAATACACAGACGACCGAAGATCAAGTTCCTCCCAGGAAGAAACCCAGGGTTGATGAGGGATCTTCCAGTGGCTCAAGGGTAAGAGATGCATCATTGCTCTCTCTTCCGTTGGTTCCTGTAGTTCTCCCTGTTCATGCAACTCGGCAGGTCGAACCTTCATATCCACCTTTGGAGGTTTTTAATGATCCTTCGAAGCCTTCTTCTCAGCTTTCTCCATTTCATCCCAGTGATTCCCGTCTTTTGACGGGTTATCAATTTTCTGGTTGGCAAGCTGTACTTCCGCGACCAGATAATCCTCAACTTGTGTTGGGGAAACAATCTTCTAGTGGGAAGGTTGCACTTCCATCACCTAATGGTCCTCGGCCTTTGTCGGGTGATCTACTTTCTGGGGGAAATACTTCAACCTCTCACTTGCGAGGATTGGTAACTATCTTCATCTCTTCCATTGGCTGTTTTAACTAGCAAAACTAACGCATGTATTTGCAGGAGATGAAAATTGTTGGAGCCCCCAGCGACCAGCCTGCCAACTTTCAAGTTCTTGGCAAGGGTGCATCCTTCGAGCGGACCCTTCAAGAAGAAAAAGAGGCGCTGGAGAAGCATTCTGAGGAGATGTCCTCAGCCATTTTGCATTTGGCAGAATGTTATGACAACTCCCGTGAAGAAGCGCACCAATTCCGCTTGGAGAGGGACTACGCTCAACAACAGCGAGAACTCTCCGATTCGATCAGGGATGGTAGTGCTTCTTTGATTCAGGACGATGTAGATAGACTTAGAGTAGTTGCCAGTTCTCTTGGGGCCGTCAGCGTAGATCCTACTGACGCCAATATGTCCCTAGGAGAACTTTGTAAACTCCTCTCAGATCAGGTCGATGCTCTGGTCGCCTGTATCCCTTTTATATGCAAGGATTGTCAGAAATAAAGATTTCTTGTACCTTACATACCTTGAAAACTCTTCATCATCTCTGTGCGAAAATATGGCCATAAGCAACGTCTTTACGACCACACATACATAGGTAAATTTGAGTACCGCGATTAGAAAAGCATTAATATGTCATACCGCGGCCAGTACTGGTACCGCGATCAGAATCAAAGCCGCGGTCAGAACTGAAATCCGATTAAAAACTGTTATCGCGATCATAATTGAAATTCGATCAGAACTGTCATCCCGATCAAGACTGAAGTCCGATCAGAATCGAAGTTTTGACAACACAACGCCTTGACCGGATGACAATCGTATGTATAGCGGTTATCCATTTGCAATGATCACAAAACATCTTTATGATCAAAATGCAAACCTTAAAGTGATCACAGGAATACATTGTGACCAACACGTGAAAATTTATCTTACAAAAAACATGAAGGATAACTTCTTCCAAAAATTTTTGTAACATTTTCATGTCCTTATGTACACCCTAACCCCCATATTCGAAACAAAAAATACTTTTTGTTTCGGATTCACTGTGGGAGTGCATAATGGGTTTCCAAGAGAAAGCATCCATTATGGGAAATGAATAAAATATTCAATAGAACGTTGCCCTCAATGGAACGTTGGCTCGGGCTTATAAAAGGAGAAAGTAGCTTCCTGAAGAAGCCACACAACCAGAAACCTGCCTTAGAACCTCCGCCGCACAAAACCCTCATCCTTCATATTCCATCGCCCCTAAAGCCGCCAGCTTTTCTCACAATATTTTGCAAAAAATGGCATCTTGGAGCCGATCGGTTCACCACAAGGAGGAGAGCCTGGTGGCGCTAGAGAAAGAAGAGATCCTTCCTCCGCGGCTGCTAATCAACTGGCAGCCCGTGGAGAAAGACCAAGAAACTCCAATCGTCCAAGAGGGCGAATTGGTGGTTTTTGAGGAATACCTACGATGCGGGTTCCAATTTCCCGAGAGCCGATTCCTGAAGGGGATCTTAGAGCATTACTGGTTGGAGTTGGTGAATCTCCACCCTAATGCTATCCTGATCCTGGTGATCTTCCAACATTTGTGCGAAGCCTTCGTCGGAGTACTCCCAAGCGTGGAGCTCTTCCGGCGCTTCTACTATTCGGCATGGTCGAAGAGCGCCAATGCCGCTGGATGTATTTACTTCCGGATAAGGGAGAAGAAAGAGTATCCCTTCCCACCCCTGCAAGACTCCATCCACGGGTGGTACCAGAAATGGTTTTACTGCACCCCTCCGTCAGAGAGCGGGTTGTGGTTCGAAAACTCCCTGCCAGAGAAGTCCAGCGAATTGGATTCTCTTCCTGCTCTAAGCGCAGAGCAGAAGAAGCAGGCCCAAGTAATTCTTCACTTAGTCCAGGAGGGACTAACTGCTCGCGATATCATTCACGACTTCGTGAAGAATCGGGTGAGCCCCCTGCGCGAAAGGGCTCATCCAGCTTGGGAAATACAGTCCATGTCGAATAGCACCCTGGACTACAATAACGGTATGTCTTCCAGTCAACAAAAACACAAATTTCTTCTGAAATGTCTTATTTGTTAACTTTTTCACTTGTGATGCAGCTCTGGGTTCATCCGAAATCGAAAAGTGGACAAACTACCTCCTCAAGGCGTACAATGCCGATGTGGAGGGAACCAGGGGATCACCTCGCCCCCAGAGCCTGATAAATGCTGGTGACGACCTCAGACAGGAGGGCCGAAAGGTACGGACTTTCTTAATAAGCTCCATCTACAGATCTCGTATTAACGAGAACAACTTTGAATGTTACAGCTCCTGGGGAAGTTCGGCGAGGCGATGCGTCCAACCGAAGACGCTGGTCTCCTAGGAAAACTGGCTCCGAAGAGAGTGAAGAAAATCTCTTCGAAGCGCGGGATGAAGGAAAGCGTTCCCAAGAAGTCCAAGGGGATTCTAGGAGAGGCTTCCTCGCCAAAGGCTCCTCTTACCGCAAAGAGAACTGCGGTAAGATACTCAATGCCCCCTGTTACCCCAGGTACAAACTGGAATCACTTCTTCGTCGTACAGGGTAAAGAGAACGAGGAAGAGGAGGATGACGTCCCCTTCATCCGTCGCAAGAGGAAGACGATCGCCTCCTCTTCCAGCGAGGTCTTGTCTTCATCGCGAGGACAGAGACGACCGCAGCGGGCCTTGCGACCATTGATAACCCTGTGGTTGTGGGTGAAGTCCCAGTACCTGAAGCTCAGGAAGCTTCAGGATTTGCTACACCTCTCCCCCTGACAGAAGGGGTGACTGTGGTAAGATTCTTCACAGTCTTAGTGGTCGTTATCCGTCTCTGAACATCCATTAAGCAATGCTTGTGCAGGAGGAAGAAAACATCCCCCCGTCCACCACGAGGTGATTGCTGCCAGCCCTGGGGCGGCGAGCACTCCACTCCTGACGCCTGGGGCGGAAATGACAGAGCAGGACACCGCGACCACCAGCAACCCTGTGATCACAGATGAAGTCCTAATGCCTATGGTCCGGGAAACACCTGGTCCAACGGCCATATCCCTACCGACCGAGGTGGTTACCCACACGCATATGCTTATGAGCTTAAGCACACAGGGAGGAAGAGACAGGGTCCTCTTCACGAAGAGGAAGACCAGGACAGACGACGACAGTCCCCTTTTCCTTGGGGAACCCTCTTCGAAATCCCAAAAACTGGAGGGATTTCGAGTAAGGTATGGAATCTCCCCTGTCGGGACAGGGTCAGATCACAATGGTTGTTTGTAGAAATCCCAACTGACGGCATTTCTATTTGCTTAGGCACAGAGACTCAGTGCCCAGCCCTTCAACGGCCTCGGCCAGTGCTAGAGCTTCCCCTGCGACCGAGGTCTCCGGGGAGCAAAGCTCCATCCCTTCGGCCAGGGAGGTCTTCCGGGCTGTGATAGATAGGCTGTCTGCAGAAGTCCAATCGGATGTATTGGAATCTGCAGCCCTAGCGAAGAATAAATATCAAGAGGAGACTCATCCGCTGTTCCTGATGGGGATAAAGCAAACCAGTGATTCAACCTTCGGTTGAACTGAGAAAACTCTCATTCCGGGAGTATGTCGAGGTACGTTGAACACTCCCTATGAATTTTGTGCTTGCATAAGAGCATCTGTGTTTTGAAACTGATTTCCTTCCATGTCATAGGAAATGACCCGCATGGCGACCATGTCGATGGCTATGGCGGATAGCATCGAGGCTGCAGAAGAGAAAACAGGTCGCCTGTAGTGGTAAGGAAGACATTTCTTTACTTGTTCGAATGCAAGTCCTTATCTTGGTAATCATTTCTTCTGTCACAGAGAAAATGCTTATTTGATGAAGAGCCTTGCTGATCGGGAAGACCAAGAATTCTAGGCAGCCTCCAAAATCTCGTTCCTGGAGACCGAACTCCAGAATTTGCGGTCACAGCTCTCCTGTAAGCATACTTCTGACCAGAATAAATTAATTTCGTCGTATGAATTGTTTGTAATGGCCTCTTGTCGCAGCGTGAGACAACCAAATAAGCCGGCACGATCAAGAGAAGACAAATCTCCAAGCGACCATTGACTCTGTTCATAGGGAGAACAGAGATTTGAGCGCGTCACTCTCAGCCTGCAGTAGTGCTCAAGGAAACATCTTCGAGAAACTAAAGATGGTGGCCGGTCTGCTGAGGGCTGATGTGGTCGAAACCATGATGGACGACCTCAGCCTTAGCGACTGGACCACACTGGTCGCGACCCAAGCAGAGTCACTTCTCGAGTATCTTCCTGAAGATACTAGGCGGAAAAAAGAGGCGATCAAATCAAGAGTTTGATCAACAGCCTCTGCCATCCTCTGTCGGCTTCGTCTTCGCCACGGCCCAGATCTTGATCTGAATGCAGTGGCAGAAGAGGCGGAGGTTGAGAGTGAAAACCAGCTTGGGGCTATTATGGAGGAGGTCAGGCCCCTTGTAGAGAAACTCTTGAACGAGCTTGGCATGATGTAAATTCTTGCACCTGTACAAATACAATTTATACAATGCAAATGCATGCACTTTTTATTTAAAAAGAAAAACACTTCTTTTTGTTTCATGTTGCGACCATATTCCCCTAGCCCCCGCCTGTGATTATGTATACTGAAGGCTTAGTATTATGAGCACAAGAGAAATATATGTGTAGCGACGACAAGGGATACCCGACCAGGCCAATAATCATATTAAACACAATACCCAACCTTATTGCAAACTGACAGCCCCTCGGATGACCAAGGACATGCTAGCAAGCCCCGTGTGCGTTGAGAAACGGCTTATTGAGGGGTGTCTTGTCTGGAAGTGATCATGAGATCGGCCAGGGAATCCGATCAGGATATTGTGGCAATATAACCATCAGCGACCAGCCCTCGAGCCAGACTCGTTACATACGGGTAAAAGAGGAATAATCCACATATGAAACAACCAAAAGCACCTATTTTGTTAAATCATGCTAACTGAAAAGGAAAAAAGGGATTGGGCACTTACACGTAAAACTTGCGTAGTTGGTCGATGTTCCAAGTATTAGATAAGACCCGACCATCCTCCATCGCTAACCGAGCTGATCCTGGTCGCAGCACCGAAACAACAGTGTAGGGGCCTTCCCATTGTGGGGAGAACTTGTTGTGACTAGATTGGTTTTGTATTCTACGTAAAACCAGATCGCCCACGTGAAGACTACGTGGTCGCACCCTTTTGTTATGGTACTTGCGCAAAGCTTGGAAGTACACCGCGGACTTGATCAGAGCTCGATCACATTTTTCTTCTAGGAGAATGAGATCTTGTACTCGTTGCCCATTCTGATCAACTTGTTCAAATTGATCTGTCCGGACAGAACCAATACTGATTTCCATAGGTAACACAGCCTCAGCCCCATATACCAGATGGAAAGGCGTCTCACATGTGGCTCGACTAGAAGTAGTATGTAGCGCCCATAGAATGGTGTAGAGCTCGTCTACCCAAGCCCCCGAGCATGTCTTAAGGCGATCAAAAACACGTTTTTTGATGCCCTGCAATATTTGCCCGTTGGCATGTTCAATGGCACCATTGCTCTGCGGATGAGCTACAGAGGCAAAGCACACCTTGGTTCCAACCTGATTGTAGTAATCTAGAAAAAGACCACTATCGAACTGGGAACCATTATTAGTGATGAGACGATTTGGAACACCGAACCGAGCCACAATGTTCTTATGAAAGAACTTTTGTGCAGCAGCAGCGGTAATGTTGCGTACTGGTTCGGCCTCAATCCACTTTGTAAACGTGTCAATGGCTACGAACAAGAACTTGTATCTATTGGCCGCTTGTGGCATAGGACCGCAATGTCCATCCCCCAGACCGCAAAGGGCCATGAAAGAGGAATAGTTTGTAGGGCATAGGCAGGTTGATGAACCTGTCTCGCATGAAATTGACACTGAGGACATGTCTTGACTATATTCTTGGCATCATCAAGTGCCGAAGGCCAGTAAAATCCTTGTTGGAAAGCTTTGCCGACCAGTGTGTGATATGACGCGTGCGCACCGCATACACCGTCATGAATTCTCTCAAGAGGGATTTGCCTTCCTCTTGGGATACACAGCGCATAAATACCTCTTGAGTACCTTTTCTATACAAAACTCCTTCTATGAGCTTGTACAGACGCGCCTTTCGAACTAACCGATCGCTTTCGGTTTCATCCTCGGGCAAGGTCCCATGTTCGAAATAGACCCTCAATGGATGGGTCCAATCTCATTCCTGTCCGAGGTTGGTAACGCATACTGTTACCGGATCATCCTCAACCGTAGTCATGATCGAGGGATGTTCCAAGTGTTCGACGAACACTCCTGTCGGAGCGGATGTGCATGAGGACCCAATTTTGGATAATTGGTCTGCGAGAATGTTGTCCTTTCGCAGGATGTATTGGACTTCGAAATGACTGAAGTGTTTTTCCAATCTCCTCACTTCCCCCAGGTAATGAGCCATTGTCTCATCGGAGGTGCTGTACTCCTTGTTTACCTGGTTTACGACCAGCTGTGAGTCTCCCCTCACCACTAGTCGATAGACTCCGAGGAATTTTGCTGCCCGGAGCCCTGCAAGAAGACCTTCATACTATGTTGCGTTGTTGGTCACAACAAAGTGTAGTTGAAAGACAAACTTCAGTTGTTCGCCCTGAGGCGTGACTAAGACCACTCCAGCCCCCGAGTGTTGAAAACTACGAGAGCCGTCAAAGTACATTGTCCAGTGATCAGGGCATTCCAATTCTTCGGGCGCCTGCACGGGTGGCTCAGGATTAGTCCATTCGACCACGAAGTCAGCCACGACCTGAGCCTTTACTGCGGTGCGAGGCGTGAAATAGATGTCGAATGCTCCAAGTTCGACAGCCCATTTGGCGATCCGACCAGATTTCTCCGGATTGCGGACAATGTCCCCCAATGGAAAAGATGAGGGTACTGTGATCTTATGTGCTTGGAAGTAATGTCAAAACTTATGGGAAGTCATCAGCAGTGCGTAAAGTATCTTCTGGACCTCCGGGTATCGCTCCTTAGGACCATGAAGTACTTCGCTTACATAGTAGACGGGTTTGTGCACACCCTCTCTATCTGCGATCAACACAGCGTTGACCGCGTGAGGTGTGGCCGCCAAGTAGAGAAGTAATGGTTCTCCTTTGTCGAGAGACACCAAGACCAGCAGACTAGATAGATACGCTTTTACCTCCTGAAATGCCTTTTCGGCCTCATCGGACCTTGTAAAATTGCGATGTTTGCGCAAGGCTTTGAAGAAAGGTAGTCCCCTTTCGCCTAGTCGTGATATGAACCGGCTTAATGCCGCCATGCGACCTGCCAGGCGCTGAACATCCTTGATGGTCGAGGGAGACCTCATCTATTTGATAGCCCTGATCTTTTTAGGATTGACCTCGATTCCTCTGGAACAAACAAGAAAACCAAGAAGTTTTCCTAAAGAAACCCCGAAAGAACATTTCTCCGGGTTTAATTTTATTCCATATTGATTTAAATTATAGAAGGTTTCAACAAGATCGTCTAAATGAGACAATCTCTCTGAACTTTTTACAACCAGGTCGTCCACGTAAGCTTCAAGATTACGCCCCATCTGGGAAAGAAAGGTCTTTTGCATCAAGCGCTGGTACGTGGAACCTGCGTTCTTGAGACCGAACGGCATTCTGACGTAGCAGTAGGTGCCGAACGGTGTGATGAAGGCAGTCTTCTCTTCATCTTCTTCTGCCATGCTAATTTGATGATATCCCGGTAAGCGTCCAGAAAACTCATCAGTTCACAACCCACAGTAGAATCGACCAGCTGGTCGATGCGGGGAAGGGGAAAGTCATCCTTCGGACAGGCACTATTGAGGCTGGTGTAGTCGACGCACATGCTCCACTTGCCATTTGACTTGCGGACCATGACCGGATTTGCTAGCCATTCTGGATGATCGACTTCGTGAATAAATCCGGCTTTTAGGACTTTATCCAACTCCTCTCGAATGGCTTCCTGCCGATCCACAGCAAAACACCTGAGCTTCTGCTTTATTGGTCGCTGTCTAGGTCGAATTGCTAACCTGTGCTCGATTACATCCCTTGGGACACCGGGCATTTCGGATGGTTTCCACGCAAACACATCTGCGTTAGCCTGGAGGAAAGCAATGAGCTCGAGTTCCTATTTGTCATCCAGGCCTGATCCAACCCGAATTGTCTTGGACGGATCATCTGGGTACAATGGAACTAGTTTGAGTGTTTCGTCTGGTCGAGGAGCAGCCTTGATCGCATCAGTGGACATTGTAGCGATCTGAGCGTCTCAGAGGGGAAGTTGGTCCACCATCTCCAAGAATAGCCGATCACACGTCAATGCCACGTTGCGACTACCTCGGACCAAAATAACACCCTTGGGGCCAGGCAACTTGCCGCACTGATAAGCATAGTGCGTAGCCATCATGAATTTAGCGAGAGTTGGCATGCTAAAGATTGCGTTGTGAGCTGAATCACAATCAATTACATCAAAAGTAACTAATTCTATTCGGAAGTTATCTGGTTCTCCCAGTGTAACTAGAAGCACCACCTGTCCCAATGGCATCATAGAGGGACCAGGAATTATCCCATAGAATGGATGGATTATAGGCTTGATTTTCGAATGAGGAATCTGCATCTCGTCGAGTGCCTTGACCAATAAGATGTCCAAGGAGCTACCTTCGTCGATCAGGACCCTTTCGACTCTCGCATTACCGATAATCGGGGTAATAACCAAAGGTAGCCTCAATGGTCGAGTAAGCCCTACAGGACAATCAAAGCGATCAAACGTCAAAGGTGTATCCAACCAACGGGGGTACTGAGGTTCACCAAGAGAAGTCTCTGTTTGGTTAACCTCTCGATAAAAGGCTTTAAATTGCCTCTTAGAAACAAAAGAGGAGGAACCTCCAAAAATAACATTAACGTGATTACGAGGTACCTGGTAAGACATCTCTTCATCCCCGTCGGCGTCTCTTAGCCCGCAAGATTGTTCCTTAGTTGGTAAGGTCGGCATAGGTCCAATCCCCTGGTAGAAGTCATCCAACTGCTTCAACCAACTCCTGCAATTCTTGAGGTCGTGACCTACGGAGTAGTGGAGCGGACACCACTTCTTGCCTTCCTGCGGGTTAGTCGACTTCTCTGGCTGGTCGGCATTACTACCACCGGAAGCAATTTTATTTTTAAACGAATGTTTGTTACCTTTGGTCGATAGAGGCTTCTCTGCAACCGCGACCTCTCGGTATTGTCCAGATCGACTCATTTTTGACTTCTTCGACCTCCCGCCTGATGAAGATTCCGGCTTCTTGCTTGAATCCTCCCTTTTAACGTCCTTGAGACCCGGTTGAGGTGGTAGGTTTCCTTTATCAACCATCTGATTCCATTCAACAGCCTCGGCTACGTCGGAATATCGATCAGCCATATCAAAGAGATCGGCTACTGATTGGGGAGGATGGATGAGCAAATCTTTTGTGAATCTCTGATATTGAACGGCGTGTTTAAACGCCCTGATAACGGAGTTATCAGATATGTTCGGGATGGTATTTCTCACCCCGACAAATCTCTTGACAAACTGACGAAGGGTTTCGATCGAAGTTTGCCATAGTCGATGGAGGTCGTCCTCTTTGCCCGGCTTCTGATAACAATTTTGGAAATTGTTGAGGATGGCATCACACAACATTTCCCAGTTATAGATCGAACCCTCAGGTTGATTGAACAACCAGGTTCTTGCCAGTCATTCGAGGACTGTAAGCAGATAGTTGGCCATGACCCGGTCATCACCTCCTGCTGCCTGGATGGCAGTGATGTAGATTTGGAGGAACTCGAATGGGTTCTGAGTTCCATCAAACCTCTCTATGGCCCCTGGTTTAAACCTGTCTGGCCAAATGACCGCACGAAGGCCGGGCGAGAAAGCTTTACAACCAACATAGGGATCGTGAATTGACTTGTGGCTCTCGACCTGATCACGGGCGACCTCACGCAATGGAGAAGTCACTCGTGGTCCCAAGCGAGAGTGGACAGGAATTCGTTCCCTATCACGAGAATCCTCCGCCCGTCTG
Source organism: Pharus latifolius (assembly GCA_019359835.1). Taxonomy (NCBI): domain Eukaryota; kingdom Viridiplantae; phylum Streptophyta; class Magnoliopsida; order Poales; family Poaceae; genus Pharus; species Pharus latifolius. The sequence goes on from CM033322.1 coordinate 66,205,903, forward strand.
GCTCTGTCCTGCCGAGACGGGACAGGTGGTGGGCGACTCCGTCTACCAGAACCAGAGTTAGAGTACTCTCGGTTATGGGAACGTGTCACTGAACAGGAAGAGATGTGACCTCATCCAACCTCTCCGCCAGGATTCTAGTGAAGGACGGTTTCTGCGCATCTATGACCGTAGGAGGAAAATTACGCAGGACCTCTGTGATAGATCGAAGCCGGCCATGCGTACTTCTCCTAGGGGCACCAGGTGTTACCGTTTCTTCGTCCGCCGGGAAACGTTCCGGGGGTAAGGATGGTGTCTAGTCGCGTCTACGACCACATGATCACCAGGAAGAACTCGGAGCAGCATCGTAACGAGCCTGCGCATTTTGAAGAGCCTCTAGGGCTGTTCTGCGAAGTTCGTTGTCTTGTTGCTCGCGATCTTGATCTTCCTTCTGTTTGCGTTCTTGTTCTTCCCTAGCAGCCTGTTGATAGGGAATTTCTTTCGATAGGGCAGCAAATTGTCTAGGGAGCGAGGTCGTCGAGGGAGAAAACATCTCCATTTGCTCCGAGTTCGACTCAAAATCAAAAAGACGATGGAGGTTATCAGGGTCAAACCTCCCCGGGCTAATCTCTTGGTTAGCATCGTTCTTACCCTCAGCAGGGTCATATGGTGAACCGGATTCAACCTCTAACGCATTAAGAACCTCAATAGGCTCCGGTTCTGCGTTGGTCGCCTCTTGGTCGATAGACATGACCTGAATGGTCGAATCGAGCTCCGGGACGTCTTCGCCTCCAGTTTCCTCCATCGGAATAGGATCACTAGGTGAAGGCATCTGGATGTGGGCATAATCCTCAAGAGCGAAGTCATTCTCGGAATCATATGCTCCAGATATGGTTCTCCAAACCTCCGGATAGAAATTAGGACGCCTTGAAAAAGGCCCCACGGTGGGCACCAGCTGTCGACGATTCGGATTTGGGGTCCTTAGTCGAACTTATGCAGAATTTTGTGAGCTGTGAGACCTTTCAGGGTGTCCCTCCAGGAAGGGATGATGAACCAAAGTCAAATGAAGCACAGAGAGATTTATACAGGTTCGAGCCCTCGATGGTAGGAGTAATAGCCCTATGTCCTGTTGGGATTTCACTATGTGTAAGAAAAAAGGATTACAAAGTGTTAGAAAGGATCTTCACAGGCGAAGATCTTTTCCGTATGGTTATGTAAAACACTGCTAAAATGGTATATGAAAGCTAGTCGATTTGTTCTAATGTCTTCTATTGATGTCTTCCTTTCATCGTCTGGTGCATTAGCCCACCCTTTTATATTGGTCGAAAGGGCGCCAATGCATAACGGCTTCGAACAGTTGCTCGGGTGCAGTTTTGGCAACTGCACTTAACTTCCACGCAGGCTTAACACGTACAATTAAGGAATAACTGCACATATTAACCTCCTGACGGTTGTCTCCATATGTGGAGGAATCTTCGGGATACTCGGGATATGCTTGTTGTAAGGTCTAAGCAATGCCGCGTCTCCTGGTCGAGGGTATTCTGACCGCGTATTATTTGTAGTCATCTGACCGGGTATTATCTGCGACCTTCTGTCCGGGCATCGCATACAGGCTTCTGACCGCGCACTATCTGTAGCCTGATCGCGTAGATCCTGCGACCATGTACCCGCGTTTCCCATGACAGCTGAGATCATATCAACCGATAGTTACCTGGTTCGAATCTGTCTTGAACCAGACATGCATTATTCTGAACTAGCTCGGGTAACAATCCTCATCACCGAGATCATGTAATAGTTTTTCTACAAGAATATTGATCTCAGCCCTAGTCTCATCCAGTTGATCCTCGCTGTCAAAAACAATGTTTTCCACCACTGGCCTCAAGTCCAAATCCGGACCATGGTGGTGTCTGAGTTTGCATACTATAGCAGAGGCCACTTCACTGACATCAGTCTTCAGTGCCTCCTTGCGCTTCCTCACAAACTCTGGAATACTGGCGACAAGGGAATCAGACTGTGCTGCCACCAGGCTGTAGGACTCAGCAAGGGATAGCTCATCCTTCTCAAGACTGACGACTTCTACATCAAATGAGTCTGCAACTTCCTTCAATTTGGCCAAACTATTCTTCTCAACGATATTGCAGTTTCTGATAATCTCCTTCAAATTCTCCTTCTCATTAAGAACTAACTTTGTCTTCTCTTTGGCCTTATCATTGGCCGATCGGAGGTAGTCGATAGTATTATGAAGTTTTTCAAGGTCATGTCTTCTCTTGATGAACTTCTCTTCGAATTGGTCCCTCTCCTCGGTCAGCTTGAGATTTATTTCTCTTTGACCTAATTGAAGAATGAACAATTCAGCATCATATGTTCAAAACAATCCATATAAGCAATGATGACTCCTACTAAGATGAACTTACAATCAATGTTGGCTTGTAATTTACTACACGCTGATGTAAGGTTCTCTTTTTCCCCCTAGAGAGAATCATATGAACGTGTTTTCTCCTCCAAGGATGCGACAGCGACTACAAGTTTTCCATTATTCTCCCTCAGAGCTTCAGCCACTGCAACTTCTTTGTTGTTGCGTACCGTGGTGATTTCTTCTAGTAAAGCAGAGTTTTCCCTGCGACAACAACCAAATATTGTCACTCCAGTTCACCAGGACTGAAGGTAAAGCAAGACACTTACTGCTTTACAAAGTCGCGCTCTACTTGAGTGACCTTGAATTGCTCTATCAACATACCGACCATGGTCGTGCTGCGAGCAGAATTCTGCCAAAGAACAACAAACATACCTTAAGGAAAATTCAGATACGTGATAAATGACATAGTGTAAGAGTTTTGCTTACCTCCAAAAGATCTTCAAGAAACTTTTCAGATCCAACCCCTTGGTTGGATGAAGCCAAGCCATCGCGCACCTGCCTAGGGCTCTAAGCTTCAAGGATCATCTACGGCGTGGGGCATTGAGGATCAGTGGGCTGCAAGGCTTCTTCGACCAACGAAAAGGTAGATGCATCTGCCTGTACAGCCACCTCCATGATCGCGGTCGCCACAGAGACCTCAACTTCATCATCATTGACGGGTTCAATACACAACGTATCTACAACCACCTCATCAATGACGTCTTGCAAAGGTATGACTCCAGTAGTCGCAGGGGCTTCCATTGTAGCCACTGGTTCTACTGCAACCCCACTCATGGTAGGTAGAACTAACATAGTAGTCTCTTCCCCTTCGACCATGGTTGGCTCCGTTTCGTTCGCTGAAATAGATATGGCCACAGTCGAGGGAGTCCTATACATTCAATTCATAACTAAGCAATGTGACTTAGCTATAAAAAAATTATTTACCTGATACTAAGTCCCAAAAGATTTTGGGAACTCGACACCCCACTCTGGGGAGACAGAAACAAGGACAGCGCCTTGGATGAAGGTTTCTTTGGAGGCTCTACCAACCTTCTCCTCCAAAGGATTAGGGGAGTTTCATCTTCCTCCTCTTCACTTCCTTCCCCCTGTACAAGCAAGAAATAATTCCCAATCATGCTTATCGAGGTACGAGGGGTAGAAATATTTACCATGGCCACCTTCGAACCGGTCGCAGTTGCTTTGGATGAAGCCGCCCCAATAGTTGCCAAAACTTTGGCCTTGCTGGGGCTGGCGCCCTAGGCTTTTTGTTGTCGGTGTGGTCGGTCCATTGGACCTTGGAGTCCTCTTCATCCTCTTTGAGGAACCACCATAAAAACCTTCATCACCAGTGGGTCTCTTCATCCCCACCATTTGGCCTTCAAGCAGCTACACAGATCAAAATGATTTTCATTGGTTATCATTGTTTGATAATAAAATAGGTACAAATTTTTCAAAGGGAAATGCCTTTTGTCACGCCCATCCAATTTCATCGGCGCTCCCAACAAGGCTCTCTGGTCTCGGCGCGTTTGCATCGCCTTCCTCGGCCGAAGTGAAAGATTTCAGAAGGTAACTAGTCCTTACTTCAACATTGTCGACGATTCGGACTCAGGGTCCTCAGCCGAACTTATGCAGAATTTGTAATTGTGAGACCTTTCAAGATGACCCTCCGGGAAGGTATGCTGAACAATGGTGAATAGGAGCACAGAGAGTTTAGACAGGTTCGGGCCCTCGATAGTGGGAGTAATAGCCCTACATCCTGTTGAGATTTCACTAAGTGTGGTAAAAGGTTTACAAATGGAGGGAAAAGTCCTCACAGGCGAGGATTTTCCCTGTAAAAGTGTACAAGGATAAGCCAAAGAAGGCTTACTAAAATGCTATCTGAGGTGGGCCGTAGACTTGGCTAACTTAAATGATTTTGGATTTCTTGATCTTCCGATCTCTCGGTTGATGTTTTGGATCATCCTTTTTTTGATTGATGCTCCATGCCATCCTTTTGTACTGCTTGAAAGGGTGCCATGTGGAGGAAACTGCATCAATCGGTTGCACGGACGGTTGGATGCGGTTTTTTGGAACTGCTCTTAACCTCCACGCAGGTTAAACATGTGTTATTCATGGATAACTGTATGTGTTAACCTTCTGACGGTCGATTCTCCACGTGTAGGAATCTTCGGGATACTTAGAATATCCTATTGTATGGGCAACCGAATAGATAGATCCCAAGTATCCTGATCGGCAGATGTTCTGACCGCGCAATATCCCGAATGTGTAGTTCGCGTATAGCCTACGAACTTCTGACCGCGCAAGGCTTACGGTCTGACCGCGTAAAGCTGGCGATCACATAGTGACGTCCCTTAGAACAACTTGAGCTCGTATCGCCAGATACACTCTTGACTCGAACCTGCCTTTAACCAGAAGTCCAATAGAAGTGGTCCGGGTGTCAATCCTCGTCAGCTAGCCCCCAAATTCGAAAGAAACGAAGTGACGTGTTTATTTCGAATTTTAAGACCATGCATTGGATTTTTAACCCGGCCCTTTAACTTCTCCACTTAGTGGCGCACTAAGTGAAAACGGTTGGTTTTTCAAGACGGGTTCTGACATTACGTGACAGGCAATGATAGCGCCGTAGAATTGTTTTTATCTCGAGGTAAAATTGTAAATGCTTTGACGAAACCCGAGGCGCCTGGAATGCAAACCGTCACCCAGGCGGCTATTAATACCAGGTTCTTGGATTTGTAAAGCTTCACAATTTCCCTCCACACCTAAGTCCTTTTCTTGTTATCCTGCCTTCTTCCTTTTCACATACTCCTCCCAATGGCAGATCACGATATCATCGAGATTGAGAGTGATGAAGAGGAAGTTGTCGAACAAGGGTCTCAAACGAATGAAGTCCTGTCTCCCTTAAGGAAGAAACCCAAGGTTGACGAAGGATCTTCCAGTGGAACAAAGGTGAAGAACGTAGCGAGTTTCTTTCTTCCTTCAGTTCCTTTGACCCTCCCCATTCATGCCTCTCGGCAAGTTAGGCCTTTATCCTTAGAGAAAGATCCCATCACATCCAATTCTCCCATCCTTTTGGGTGATCAACATCCTGGTCGGCAAGCGGTGACTATCCCTCGATCAGATGATTGCCATATTGGGTTGGCGAAGCAATCTTCTGATGGGAAGGTTGCTCTTCCACCATATGATGATCTTCCTCCCAAGATGGGTGTATCAACGGGTTATGCACCGGGACAGGTAACAATTCTTCTCCCTTTTTGCTGATAATTTTAGTTAGTATGACTAACTTTTGCAAAATGCAGGAGGTAGGAGGCTCCAGCGATCAGCCTTCTGCTGCTCCATCTCTTCCTTCCGGACAGACCCTTCTGGAAGAGAAGAATGCCCTGGAGAAGAAGACCGAGGAGATGGCCTCGAAGATTCTGCGTTTAGCAGAATGTCTTGATCGATCCCGAGAAGAGGCGCACCATTTCCGTCGAGAGAGGGACTTCGCTCAGCAACAGCGAGAACTCTCTGACTTGATTAGGGACAATAGTGCGTCTGTTGTTAGGGACGATATAGATAGACTTAGGGTAGTTGCTAGTTCCCTGGGGGTTGCCAGTGTAAATCCTACTGTCAACAACATGTCCCTTGGGGAACTTTGTAAACTTCTTTCGGAACAGGTCGATGCTTTTATCGACCGTATCCCTTTTGTATGTAAAGAATGTAATAAATAAAGTTTCTTTTATTCATATGAACATTCTTCATACCTTCTGTGTGAAATTATGGCCAAAAGCTTAGTCCGCGACCATTCATACACAGGAAATTTCAGTTCTGCGATTAGAATCGCGCTTTAAAAGATCACCATGACCTGCCCTGATGCCGCGATCAGACTTAAGGCCGCGGTTAGAACTGAATTGCGACTAGAGTCGAACGTTCGGTTAGACCATTACTTCGACCAGAAACGAAGTTAAATAACATGGCTTTAACCAAACCATAACCCAGTTAGAATATATCCGTACGTCAAAATTTGAGTTACATGATATTTTTCACAAAAATGTTTAAGTAAAAAGAAAGGTAAATAACCCTCAAAAAGCCTTAGCAGACTTCTCGAGTTTTAGCCCTTTCAGCTTCCGAAATAAAGAAGTCTTTTTATTTCAGATCCGATACCCGAAACGCTTTAAAGGGTTTATCATAGAATATCCATTATGGGAAATGAATAAAATATTTAAGAGGACGCTTGAGTGGAACGTTACTCACAGAGGCGTGACTCCTCGAGTCTATAAAAGCAGTAGGTAGCTTCTTGAGGAAGCTATTCAGTCGCGAAAAACCCTTAGAGTTCCCGCCGCACAAAACCCTCATCTTCTTGCCTTCATCTTCCACAAAATCATTGACTTTTTTGACCAATCTTCCTCAAAAAATGGCATCTTGGAGCAGATCCAACCACCATTCTGAGGAGATTCTGGTGGCGTTGGAGAAAGAGGAGATCCTTCCATCGCGGCTGCTGATCAATTGGCGGCCTGCGGAGAAGGACCAAGAAACTCCAATCGTCCGAGAGGGCGAGTTGGTAATCTTCGAGGAGTATCTGCGCTGCGGGTTCCGATTCCCTGAGAGTCAGTTCCTAAAGGACATCCTCGAACATTATGAGTGGGAACTGATCAACCTCCACCCAAATGCGATGCTGATCCTGGCGGTGTTTCAGCATCTTTGTGAGGCCTTCGTCAGAGTATATCCTAGCGTGGACCTCTTCCGACGGTTCTACTTCTTGGCATGGTCGAAGAGCACCAATGCCGCCGGATGCATCTACTTCCGGCTGAGGGACAAGAAGGAATATCCCTCCCCACCTCTGCAGGATTCGGTGCACGGGTGGCACCAGAGGTGGTTTTACTGCTCTCCGCCGTCCGAGAGTAGTTTATGGTTTGAGAACTCGCGGCCAGAGAAGTCAAGCGAGTTGGATGCTCCCCCGACGCTGGGCGTGGAGCACCTGAAGCACGCCGAGGTGATTCTTCACTTGGTGGGTCAAGGGTTGACAGCGAGGGATGTCATTCGAAACTTCGTGAAGAACCGAGTGAGCCCCCTGCGCGAAAGGGCTCATCCTGCTTGGGAAATCAAGTCCATGGCGGATGGAACCCTGGACTACAATGAAGGTATTCGACCTTTTAGCACTGTGCTTTGTCATTTCTGAAATTTATGTTTTTTGACTTGAATTTGGGAACAGTTCTGCCCTCAGCCGAAATTGAGAGGCGAACTAATTCCCTCCTTAGGGCCTACAATGCTGATGTAGAGGGCCCTAAGGGATCACCTCGCCCGCAGAGCTTGATTCATGCCGGTGATGACCTCAGACAGGAGCGCCGAAAGGTAATTTCCTTGTCCGGCTTTGGTTCTGCAGGTCTTGTGTGTGTCCAGCGCTAATCCATTGTAATGGACTGTGAACCAGCTCCTAGGGAAGTTTGCTGATGCGACGTTCCCAAGCGAAAATGTCGGCTCTCTGCGGAAGCCGACGGCGAAGAATGTGAAGAAGGTCTCTCAGAGACCCAGGACAAAGAGTCCTGCCCCCAAGAAGACCAAGCTGAACCCTGGGGAGGGGTCTTCACGAAGCATTCCTCGTCCCGCTAGAAAGACTGCGGTAAGATATCGCATTCCCTCTACTTTTTCAGGCGCGACATGGAATCACTTCTTCGTCGTACAGGGAGAGGGGAGCGAGGAGGAAGAGGACGATGATGTGCCTCTAGTCATCAAAAGGAAGAGGACCGGGGAGTCCCCTGCTGGTGACGCCCCAAGCTGTCCCGTAGGGACCATAGCTACCGAAGAGGTGGCCGTGGCTGACCCTGTGACCACCGAAGATCTTGTGGTCGCGGGTGACCTTCCAATTCCTGAAGCCCCCGAGGTTTCAGGGTCAATTACCTCTGCTTCCCTGGTCGAAGGGACGACCAAGGTAAGGAATCTTCTCGACCGTTCCTTCTATGACTCTTTCTGCACATTTGACAAGTTAATGTACATACAGGGAGGAGAGCTTCCCCCTGGGACCACTGGGGGTTCCAAGGAGGAAAATCCTCCTCCTCCGCGGACAGAGGAGGAGGTAGATGAACAAAGGCCGGCTGTGACGGTCCCAGCAACTCTGGAGTCTCCAAGGCCTTCGGATGTAGCCCCACCAGTTAGTCCGGTGGCCCAGGTAAAGACCTTTCTATGTGTTTTTACCTGTTCCCTAAGAATATGCTTATAACATGACATTTTCAGGGGGGTGCTACCTTATTTGCCATAAGGAAGGCAAGAACCGATGATGGTTCTTCTTCCCAAGGGGAACCTTCCCAGAAATCCCAGGAGCGAATGGGATTTCAAATAAGGTAAGAACCTTAAATTTGGCAATAATCTTAAATAAAAACTGCTCAAATTGTCCTTCATGTCAGGCAAAGAAAGACGGCGCCCAGCTCTTCAATCGCCTCCGGGGAGGTTGAAGTCGCAGCTAATGCAGGAGCTTCCAACGAAGAACGCTCCACCCCTGTGGTCCAGGAAGTCGTCCAGACCGCAGAGGAAAGAATAAATGTAGGGACCCAGTCACCACCGATGACTACTGGGAGTGGCGTCCGGCCGGCACTCCCACCAACTGTCCCTGTAGTGAGCGCGTCGGAGGCTCTAGCGAGGATTCCCGCTGAACTGAATGATGCTGTTTTACAAAAGTTTATGAAGGTATAATAAAACTCTGCTTTCGTGCCTGAATTGTACTTAGGACACCTTTGATCTTCTTCTTTGGCACCACAGGGATTATCCTGGCTAATAAGCCATTCGCATGTTGTGATGGCCAGTACAGAAGCCATTCAAAAAGAACGCGACAGCTTGCGCAGGTGAGTACCATTACCCTTTGGTTAGCATGGGTGCATCTTGGTTGTGACTGCCTTAATTTTGCTGCAGAGAGGTTACATTTTTGAAGAAAGAGGTGGCCGGTTCAATCTCAATGTTTAAGAAACAAGAAACTGAACTCAACAAACTTCGGTCAGAGAATGCTGGTAAGCCGATTCCTGATTAGGAAGACTTGAATCCATAATATGCAAATAATCTCCTCTCTCTGTACAGCGCAAGCAGGTCGAATTACGCAGCTCAGTCGAGACAAGGGGATTCTTGAATCCTTGATTCGCCACACCAATCGGGCGATCAAAGAGCTGAGCCTCCTGGTCTTCGAAAAATTGAAGGCCGTGGCTGTTCTTCTGAAAAACGATGTGGTGGAACCAAAGAAAGACAACCTCAGCGTAAGTGACTGGACATCGCTGCTCACTGCCCAGGCAGAATCACTGCTTGAGTATCTCCCTGGAGATGTACGGCGACGCGAAGAGGCGATCAGAACCAGGGTTCGATCAGCCGCAGCAGCCGTACTCAGCCGGGTTCGACTTCACCATGGTCCAGATGCAGATCTGAACGCATTGGTGGGTCCGGTTGAGGTCGAGAGTGAAGAGCTGCTCGATGCAGTCATAGAGGAAGTCAAGCCCCTAGTAGATAGACTCCTGACTGAGCTGGGGATCGAATGATCCTTATTTTTGTACTTATAAACTTGTGTATAATGCAAATGTATGTAAAAAATTATTTTTGACAAGAAAATATATATTTCGTATTTTCGTAATATGAATTCCATATTATGAGCATATCCCCCCCCAGCCCCCGCCTCTGCTTATGAACACTAAAGCCTTGGTGTTATAAGCAGAGGAGAAAATATAAGCGTAATGACCAGGGATATGCATATTAAACCAACGACCAGGATCAATATAACATCTAATCTTATTGCGAACTGGTAGCCACTCGGATGACCAAGGACTTATCAGATAATCCCGTATGCGTTGAGAAACGGCTTATTTAGGAATGACTTATCTGTAAGTGATCATGAGATCGACCAGCGAATCCGATTAGATTGTTGTGATGATCTGACCGTCGGCGATCAGCCCCCAGGTCGAATGCATATGATACGGGCTTAAAGAGAAAAACTCATTGTATGAAAGCAAAACATTTTTTGTTTTGGCAAAAGATGCTAATTGAACAGGAAAAAAGTGATTGGAATACTTACACGTAAAACTTGCGAAGTTGATCGATGTTCCAAGTATTGGACAAAATCCGACCATCCTCCATAGCTAACTGCGCCGATCCTGTCCGCGGCACCGAGACAACAGTATAAGGACCTTCCCATTTTGGGGAGAATTTGTTGCGATTAGACTGGTCTTGAATTTTTCGTAAAACCAAGTCGCCAACGTTGAGATCACGTGGTCGCACCTTTTTACTGTGATACTTGCGTAGAGCCTGCAAGTATACCGCGGACTTGATCAGGGCGCGATCACGCCGTTCTTCCAGGAGGATGAGATCTTGCGATCGCTGTTCGGATTGGTTGACTTGTTCGAATTGATTCGTGCGAACAGATCCAATACTAACTTCCATAGGCAACACAGCCTCGGCCCCATAGACCAAATGGAAGGGTGTCTCACCGGTGGCTCGACTAGAGGTAGTCCGTAGTGCCCATAGAACAGTATAAAGCTCGTCTGCCCAAGCCCCCGAGCGGGTCTTGAGGCGATCAAAAACACGTTTTTTGATGCCTTGCAATACTTGCCCATTGGCCCGTTCTACGGCACCATTACTTTGTGGATGTGCCACAGAAGCAAAGCACACCTCGGTCCCAATCTGATCGCAGTAGTCTAGGAAGAGACCGCTAGCGAACTGAGAACCGTTGTCTGTGATGAGACGGTTTGGAACGCCAAATCGTGCCACAATGTTCTTGTGAAAGAACTTTTGTGCGGCTGATGCAGTAATATTTTGTACTGGTTCGGCCTCAATCCACTTTGTGAACGTGTCAATGGCTACGAACAGAAACTTGTACCCATTGACCGCTTGTGGCATAGGACCGACGATGTCCATTCCCCAGATCGCGAAGGGCCATGCGAGAGGAATAGTTTGCAATGCATAAGCAGGTTGATGAACCTGTCTTGCATGAAACTGACACTGTGGACACATCTTGACCATAAGCTTGGCATCATCGAGTGCCGAAGGCCAGTAGAATCCCTGTCGAAAAACTTTTCCGACCAGTGTTCGGTATGACGCGTGTGCACCGCATACACCGTCATGTATTTCTTTCAAGAGGGATTTTCCTTCCTCCTGAGATATGCAGCGCATGAATACTCCTTGAGTACCCTTTCTATACATAACCCCATCTATGAGTTTGTACAGACGCGCCTTTCAATTAACCGATCGCTTTTGGTTTCGTCCTCGGGTAGGGTCCCATGTTCAAGATAAACCCTCAATGGATGAGTCCAATCTTGTTCCTGACCGAGGTTGGCAACGAAGGCTATTGCCGGATCATCCTCGACCGAAGTCATGATCGAAGGATGGTCCAAGTGTTCAATGAACACTCCTGCCGGAGTGGATGAGCGTGAGGATCCAATTTTGGATAATTGGTCTGCGAGAATATTGTCCTTTCGCGGGATGTATTGGACTTCGAAGTGACTGAAGTGTTTTTCCAATCTCCTCAGTTCCCCCAGGTAATGAGCCATTGTCTCATCGGAGGTGCTGTACTCCTTGTTTACCTGGTTTACGACTAGCTGTGAGTCCCCCCTCACCACTAATCAACGGACTCCGAGGAATTTTGCTGCCCGGAGCCCTGCAAGAAGACCTTCATACTCTGCTGCGTTGTTGGTTGCAACAAAGTGTAGTTGAATGACATACTTAAGCTGTTCGCCCTGGGGCGTAACTAAGACTATTCCAGCCCCCGAGTGTTGAAAACTACGGGAGCCGTCAAAGTACATTGTCCAATAATCGGGGCACTCCAGTTCCTTTGCCAACTGCACGGGTGGCTTAGGGTTGGTCCATTCGACCACAAAGTCGGCCAAAACCTGAGACTTAACCGCCGTGCGAGGGGTGAAATGGATCTCGAAGGCACCGAATTCGACCGCCCATTTGGTGATTCGACCAGATTTTTCTGGATTTCGGACAATATCCCCTAAAGGAAAAGAGGAGGGTACTGTGATCTTGTGTGCTTGAAAGTAATGTCGTAGCTTACGGGAAGCCATCAGTAGCGCGTAAAGTATCTTCTGGACCTCAGGGTAGCGCTCCTTAGGACCATGAAGTACTTCGCTCACATAGTAGATGGGTCTGTGTACTCCTTCCCTTTCCGCGATCAGAACTGCGCTGACCGCGTGTGGGGTGGCCGCCAAATACAGAAGTAATAGTTCTTCCTTTTCAGGAGACACCAATACTGGCGGACTGGACAGATATGTTTTTACCTCCTGAAACGCTTTTTCGGCCTCGTCGGACCACGTGAAGTTATGATGTTTCCGCAAGGCTTTAAAGAAAGGTAGTCCCCTTTCGCCTAATCGCGATATAAAGCGGCTTAAAGCCGCCATGCGACCAGCCAGGCGTTGAACATCCTTCATGGTCGAGGGCGACCTCATTTGTTCAATAGCTCTGATTTTCTCAGGATTAACCTCAATGCCCCTGTAACACACAAGGAAACCAAGAAGCTTCCCTGAAGAAACCCCGAAAGAACATTTCTCCGGGTTCAATTTTATTCCAAAGCGATTCAAGTTACAGAAGGTTTCAGCAAGATCGTCCAAATGAGACAATCTTTTGGTGCTCTTTACAACCAAGTCGTCTACATATGCTTCGAGATTACGCCCTATCTGGGAAAGAAAGGTCTTTTGCATCAAGCGCTGGTACGTGGAACCTGTGTTCTTGAGACCGAACGGCATTCTGACGTAGCAGTATGTGCCGAACGGGGTGATGAAGGCAGTTTTCTCTTCATCGTCTTCTGCCATGCTAATTTGATGATATCCTGAGTAGGCATCCAGAAAACTCATCAGTTCGCAACCCGCAGTGGAGTCAACCAGCTGGTCGATGCGGGGAAGGGGAAAGTCATCCTTCGGACAGGCACTGTTGAGGCTAGTGTAGTCAACGCACATGCGCCACTTGCCATTTGACTTGCGGACCATGACCGGATTGGCAAGCCAGTCCGGGTGATTCACTTCGCGGATAAACCCGGCTTGTAAGAGTTTGTCTAACTCTTCTCGGATGGCTTCCTGTCGGTCGGTGGCAAAACGCCTGAGCTTTTGCTTTATTGGTCGTTGTCCAGGTCGAATTGCAAACCTGTGCTCAATTACTTCCCTTGGGACACCGGGCATGTCAGATGGTTTCCACGCAAACACGTCTGCGTTAGCCTGGAGGAAAGCAACGAGGTCGAGTTCCTATTTGTCATCCAGGGCTGACCCAACCCGAATTGTCTTGGATGGGTCATCTGGGTACAAAGGAACTTGTTTGAGTTTCTCATCTGGTCGAGGAGCAGCCCTGATCGCATCGGTGGCAACGGTGGCGACCTGAGCGTCCCGGAGGGGAAGTTGATCGACCATCTCCAAAGATAGCCGATCGCACGTGAGCACCACGTTGCGACTACCTCGGACCGAAATGACACCTTTGGGGCCAGGCAATTTCCCGCACTGATAAGCATAGTGCGTTGCCATCATGAACTTAGCAAGAGTCGGCCTGCCAAAGATTGCATTATAAGCTGAATCACAATCGATTACATCGAAAGTAACCAATTCTGTTCGGAAGTTATCTGGTTCTCCCAGAGTGACCGGGAGGACCACTTGTCCCAATGGCATCATGGAGGGGCCTGGGATTATCCCATAAAACGGATGGATTATGGGCTTGATCTTCGAACGAGGAATTTGCATCTCGTCGAGTGTCTTGACCAATAAAAGATCAAGGGAACTTCCCCCATCAATCAGGACCCTTTCGACTCTCGCGTTACTGATGATTGGGGTAATAACCAGAGGTAGCCTCAATGGTCGAGTTAGCCCCACAGGACAGTCAGCGCGATCGAACGTCAAAGGCATATCCGACCAACGGGGATATTGAGGTTCGCCAAGGGATGTCTCCGTTTGGTTAACCTCTCGGCAAAAGGTTTTAAACTGCCTTTTGGAAACGAAAGAGGAGGAACCTCCGAAAATGACATTAACATGATTTTGAGGTACCTGGTAAGCCATTTCTTCGTCTCTGTCGACGTCTCTAATCCCGCACGCCTGCTCTTTAGGCGGTAAGGTTGGCATTGGCCCAGCTCATTGGTAGAAATCATCCAGCTGTTTCAACCAACTCCTGCAGTTTTTGAGGTCGTGGCCTGCGGAGTTGTGGAGTGGACACCACCTCTTGCCCTCCTGCGGATTAGTTGATTTTTCTGGCTGGTCGGAATCCCGGCCACCAGAAGCAGTTTTACTTTTAAAAGAAGACTTATTACCTTTGGTCGAAGGTGGTTTCTCCGCGACTGCGACCTCGCGGTACTGTCCAGAGCGGTTCCTCTTCGACTTTTTTGACTTCCCACCCGGTGAAGACTCCGGCTTTTTGCTTGAATCTTCTTTCTTGGCGTCCTTGAAGCCTGGTTGGGGCGGTAGGTCCCCCTTGTCAACCATTCGGTTCCATTCGACTGCCTCGGCTGCATCGGAGTATCGATCAGCCATATCGAACAGATCGGCCACTGATCGAGGAGGGTGGATAAGCAAGTCTTCAGTGAATCTCCGGTATCGAACGGCATGCTTAAATGCCCTGATTACGGAGCCATCAGATATGTTCGGGATGGTATTTCTTACCCCGACAAACCTCTTGACAAACTGCCGAAGTGTTTCGGTCGAAGTTTGCCGCAGCCTATGCAGGTCGTCCTCCTTACCCGGCTTTTGGTAACAATTCTGGAAATTGCTGAGGATGGCATCGCATAGCATTTCCCAATTGTAGATGGAACCCTCAGGCTGATTAAACAACCAGGTTCTAGCCGGTCCTGCGAGGACTGTTGGCAGGTAGTTGGCCATGACCTTGTCATCGCCTCCTGCTGCTTGGATGGCAGTAATATAGATCTGAAGGAACTCGGATGGGTTCTGAGTTCCATCAAACCTTTCAATGGCCCCTGGTCGAAACTTATCGGGCCAAACGACTGCTCGTAGGCCAGGCGAGAAAGCTTTGCAACCAACATAAGGACCGTGAACCGCCCTGCGACTTTCGGTTGGGTTCCGAGCAAACTCACGTAATGGCGAGGTTACTCGTGGTCCCAAACGAGAGTGAACGGGAACTCGATCCCTACTACGAGAGTCCTGCATTCGCCGGTATTTGTCCTGTCGGGACGGTACAGGCGGCAGGTAACTCCGCCGGCCAGGGCCAAAATGAGGACCATCTCGTTCACGGGAATGTGTCACTGAGCGGGAAGAGGCTGTTGGGGTCGCCTCGGATGCGACCTCGTCCAGTCTTTCCGCCAGGATCCTGAAAAAGGCCGGTCTCTGCGCATCCGTGACCGTAGGAGGAAAATTGCGCATGACTTCCGCGATAGATCGCAGTCGACCATGGGTACTTCTCCTAGGGGCACCAGGTGTTATTGTTTCTTCGTCCACTGGGAAATACTCCGGTGGTAAGGAAGGAGTCTGGTCACGTCTACGACCACGCGACCGTCGAGAAGAACTCGGGGCAGCATCGTAACGAGCCTGCGCATATTGAAGAGCCTCTAGGGCAGTTCTGCGTAGTTCGTTGTTCTGTTGCTCGAGATCTTGCTCCTCCTTCTGTTTGCGATCTTGTTCTTCCCTGGCAGCCTATTGATCGGGAGTTTCTTCCGACAACGCAGCAAACTGCCTAGGGAGAGAGGTCGCCGATGGGGAGAACATCTCGGTTTGTTCCGAGTCGGACTCAAAATCAAAGAGACGGTGGAGGTTATTAGGGTCGAACCTTCCTGGGCTAACTTCAGGGTCACCATCATATTTTCCCTCAGCGGGATCGTATGACGGGCCGGATTCATCACCTAGCACATTAAGAACCTCTGCGGGTTCTGACCTTGTGCCAGTTACCTCCTGGTCGATTAACATGACTTGGGGAGATGATTCAACCTGTGGAAGATTCTGGCCTTCGACCTCTTCCATCGGAACAGGATCGCTTGGAGAAGGCATTGGTATATGGGCATAATCCTCGAGATCGAAATCATTCTCGGAATCATATGCTCCAGCCATGTTTCGGCAAACCTCCGAATTTCAATTAGGACGCCTTGAGAAAGGCCCCACGGTGGGCGCCAGCTGTCGACGATTCCGACTCAGGGTCCTCAGCCGAACTTATGCAAAATTTGTAATTGTGAGACCTTTCAAGATGACCCTCCGGGAAGGTATGCTGAACAATGGTGAACAGGAGCACAGAGAGTTTAGACAGGTTCGGGCCCTCGATAGTGGGAGTAATAGCCCTACGTCCTGTTGAGATTTCACTAAGTGTGGTAAAAGGTTTACAAATGGAGGGAAAATTCCTCACAGGCGAGGATTTTCCCTGTAAAAGTGTACAAGGATAAGCCAAAGAAGGCTTACTAAAATGCTATCTGAGGTGGGCCGTAGACTTGGCTAACTTAAATGATTTTGGATTTCTTGATCTTCCGATCTCTCGGTTGATGTTTTGGATCATCCTTTTTTTGATTGATGCTCCATGCCATCCTTTTGTACTGCTTGAAAGGGTGCCATGTGGAGGAAACTGCATCAATCGGTTGCACGGACGGTTGGATGCGGTTTTTTGGAACTGCTCTTAACCTCCACGCAGGTTAAACATGTGTTATTCATGGATAACTGTATGTGTTAACCTTCTGACGGTCGATTCTCCACGTGTAGGAATCTTCGGGATACTTAGAATATCCTGTTGTATGGGCAACCGAATAGATAGATCCCAAGTATCCTGATCGGCAGATGTTCTGACCGCGGGATATTGGCTGACCGCGCAATATCCCGAATGTGTAGTTCGCGTATAGCCTACGAACTTCTGACCGCGCAAGGCTTACGGTCTGACCGCGTAAAGCTGGCGATCACATAGTGACGTCCCTCAGAACAACTTGAGCTCGTATCGCCAGATACACTCTTGACTCGAACCTGCCTTTAACCAGAAGTCCAATAGAAGTGGTCCGGGTGTCAATCCTCGTCAAACATCAGAAGGGGACAACTCTGAAAGATAATAAACATCAAACAAACATTCCCACAGAAAAACAAATTGAGGCATACTATACCAATTTGAATAAAACTCAGACATCGGACACTTACCAGGGCTCAAATCCCTGGTTGCATCCTCCATTGTCCTGATCTCCCACGTTGGGTGATCCCTCTTCTTCAGAGGACTGATCTAATTCTTTACAAAATCCTGGATCACATCCCGGGCGGTCAAGCCCTCGTCTATCAAGAATTTCAGCACCTAGGCTTGCCTCCTCCGCTCGTCATCGAGGGGAGGGGAGATATCCTTCTCTTTACTCTTCTCTAGCAGCCGATCGGCGAACCAGAGATGACTTTCTTTTGGTGTAGTGTGTTGGATCAAGGATGCTGACTAGAGGGGGGGTGAATAGTAGGCTTTTAAAAACTTTAAAACTTAAAGCAAATAAATGCAAATTAAGAACAAATAATGTAAGCAAGAGAAAGAGAACGAACACAACGGTTTTTACCGAGGTATCGGAGACTCGCCCAGTCTCCACTAATCCTCGTTGAAGCACTCAAATCACTTGAGTCTTGCCTCAATATCCACAAAGGATATTATCACTAGTGGTTGCTCCTTGTCCACTCTGGAAAGGCGAGCACCGATGCCTTGTACACACTTGCCGAGCCTCTCCGACAATCTCCGAACGGAGAGATCAACGGCCACGCCTCCGAACCGTCTAGGTGAGGGCACTCACCAAGAGTAACAGGCAGTGAGGTCTTCTCTAGACCTCCAAACACACACCGAGAAGCTAAGTGAATGCAAATGCAAAAGAATTGAAACTCTCGGTGGATCGGAAAGTCACTCGACTTGATCAAAAGATCAAGATTTTATATAAGAAACTAATGCTCAAGAGTGTATATGAAATGCTGCTGCTTGTTGTATGAAACACATGCCCAAAGCCCCTATTTATAGCCTCAAGAAGCAAATGAACCGTTGGAGCTAGGGCTGAAAATCAGCAACCCAAACTGACAATCAGTTAAGTGCACAACAGCCGACAAAATTTACGGACGAAAACTTTGCTAGCCGTTCGTGGTCGAAAAAGGAAAACTGAAACCCACAACTGACAGTCAGTTACACAAACTAACAGTCAGTTCGACCACAAACTCGACCAAAATCAAATAGAAACTCAGTTAAAATCTCTGTGGTCGAAACCCCAACTGACAGTCAGTATGGACAAACTGACAGTCAGTTTAGTACAAAAATTTTTAGCACAAAAAAACACCCTCTCTGGACAATTGTCAGTTTAAACTAACTGACATTCAAACTGACAGTCAGTTTAGCGAACTGACAGTCAGCATGAACAAAAATAGAGATAACTTTAAAACCAGAAATCCAAAAGAGGTGTTTAATAGCTTGTTGGAAAGATAATTTTAAGGGCTACAATTTTGTCAACAGAAGCAAAAGCCAGATCTGCCTAGATCTTTCTGAAAATTGCAAATACTCTTCTACTATCAAAAACTGAACTGAAAAACCAGATTTTTCAAATAAGTTCAAAACCAAATCCAACCAAAAATGATGCAATCCAATGACCTAGGTTTCTCGGTTTGTGTTGGAGATAAAAAGAGGACTTTCGCCACCCCTCTTTATAGTACGGTTAAAACTAGAAAATAATTTCCCTAACCGATCATCTCCAAACGCCGAGATCGGTAAAAAATAAAATCTCATAATACCTGAGGTCTTCGCATCTTCATGATTTGCGTCTTGTATTTTGCTCTTTGCGACTTGTGCTTTTATTTTACGTCGGGTTCATCTTGTATTCCGTGCATATCTTCCCAACGCAACTCTGTATCAAATAAACTCAATAGCACAATTAGTCCGGAACACTTTGTTTTCATTAATCATCAAAATTAGGGTTAGGCATGAAGGCCTAGATGCAACAATCTCCCCCTTTTTGATGATTGATGACAACAAGTGTTCAAAAACAAAATAAATGAAATAGCTCCCCCTGAGTATATGCATCTCATCATATCAGAGCATAAACCAATACATATATATCAGGGTACCCAAGTCATAGATGTGCAAATATCACAAAGTCATATCAAAGCATACACATCAAGACATCATATATATCAATGTATCAGAGCTCACAAAGTCATATCAAAGCATACACATCAAGACATCATATATATTAATGTATCAGAGCTCAAGAGCATCATCTTAAGAAACCAAGTCATCATATATGTATCAGAGCTAAACAGATAAACACATCACACACAGACATATATGATGAACAAAAACATCTCCATATATATATATAAAAGAAACATCTGAGTTCAATACATCAAAAGACTCTAATATCCAATAACCAAAATACTTCTCCCCCTTTGGCATCAAGCACAAAAAGGGAGGCAAAAACAAAATACACATCAGAGCCTAATGCTCATCATCTGAAGAAAATCCTAGGACAGCTGTATCTCCGGAGCCATCTGGAGATGCAGTCGGGTCGACGGCTGGAGACGCCGTAGGAGTAGCTGCTGAAGCAGGAGCAGCTGAAGCTGGAGCAGGTACCGCAGGAGCTGGATCAGCAGGTCCTGAAGGTGTGCTCGGGGAAGACGAAGCCAGACGGGCCCTCTTGCGAGGAGCAGGAGAACCTGAACCAGGCAGGCGACGCAGAATCTCCTCCTGCTGAGCAAGCAAGCGAAGCAACATCTGATGATGCTCTGCCTGGGTGATGAGGATCTGCTGCTGCACCTGGAGAATCTCCTGAAGCTGAGAGGAAGAAGCTGATGATGAACTGATGCCTGGCCCTGCAGCTGGTGCTAGAATAGTCTCCTCAGCAAGAGCCTCGTCCTCTGGCTCCCCCACAGCATCATCATCTGATGCGGGAGAACCAGGGTCCACAGCAGCCGCAGGCCGAGCACCAAGACGGCGATCAGCCTGACCGGGAGGATAGAAGAGAAGAGGATGATGGGGCCGTGGCAGCTCAGTGGCGACGGCCCGGATATGAAGAAGCACCGCCATGATATACGGAGCGTATATCAGCTGACGGTGCGGGGAAAGAAGGACGTGCTGAATCTCACTGATGATGAGATCAGCGACGTCGAATGGCTCCTCCTGAAAGATCGAAATCAGGACGTGGAGTAGGGTTCTCGATCCCGCAACTGATAGTCAGTTTGATAAACTGACAGTCAGTTCCAAACTCAGAAACATGGAACTGACAATCAGTGTACCACACTGACAGTCAGTTCACAGAACTGAGTTTTGAAACTGACAGTCAGTGTATGAGACTGACAGTCAGTTTGGGACTCGAACACGACCAGGAGCTTCGACCAAAATCAAATGCACGTAACTGACTGTCAGTTTGTGAAATTGACTGTCAGTTATGACAATGACTTCGACCAGAGACTAAGACCAGGCTCCTAAGCACTAAACTGACTGTCAGTTAGAGGAACTGACTGTCAGTTTGGTCAATTTCGACCAGAAGCAAACTAAGACCAGAGAGGGAATAAAATAATAATATTTTTATACAAACAACACATTTAGCACATCAACTAGCATTTGATATATCAATAATGTTCAGTTCACCCCTTAAAAAGCAAAATCTTGATTCATCTAGGGGTTTAGTGAAGATATCAACTAGTTGCATATCTGTTCTGACATAATTCACATCTATATCTCCTTTTGCCACATGATCTCTAATAAAGTGGTGCCTTATTTCAATATGCTTAGTTCTAGAATGTTGAACAGGATTATTAGCAATTTTAATGGCACTTTCATTATCACACAATAGTGGCACTTTATCAAAGATAATTCCATAATCCAAAAATGTCTGCTTCATCCACAATAATTGAGCACAACAACTGCCTGCAGACACATATTCAGCTTCAGCTGTGGAGAGAGCTATAGAATTTTGCTTCCTAGATGACCATGATACTAAGTGTCGTGTCTGCCACGACTGTGACATCACCTGTGAGGAGCCCAGCTCGGTGCAGCTGGTCCCTTAAACCACTTGACTTCCCAGGATGAGTCAATCACAGGGATACATTGAAGCAGCAAAATAATACAGTAGTCATAATTGTATGGCCATCAGGCCTTAGTACAAAATGAGGTACAGTGCCTTACAAGGCACAAGGGTCTAACAAAATAACACATCTAGTCGGCGGAAGCTAGGCCCAAAAGCAATCCACAGGAAACAGAGGTTGACAGCAGACAGCACCACATCAGGGCTCCGGAGGAAACTGCTCATCATCTCCTGGGTCCGCAGCATCTTCAGGGTATCCTCCAAGGTCGTAGAACGCTCCATCTATTGAGGAGTTGTTGCAAGGGTGAGTACTTATGTACTCAGCAAGTCATAGGGGAGGTAGAGATATAGTTACAGTATAAATGACATGAGCCTATGCTATTGGGGAAAGAGTGAAGGGGTTTTTCCCAAAATACATTTCTTTCTCAATTCTTACTCAACTTCTGATCATACCCATGGCAGTAATTAAATCATATTGATGGTGATACATATATCCCATATCCAAGGCGATATATCCTCATATCACATTATTTTTATTCAAGCCTTTCTATCTTATACTCATAACAGTATTTCATAACTTAGGGCATAAACCACATGCCTCTTAATTATCATATGATCTCTATATTATGGTATTACCGCGACACGTCAACACATGACAGCCCACGGCAACGCCCCTTATCATGACAACACATGCCACTTGGGTAATCTTGAGCTAACAAATTTTAGTTTATAAAACAATACTTGTGTCACACCCCATGGATTTAATCCACCGCGGCATACTCCTAAAACTCGGGAGTACGAAGTATTCGAATACATTTTTAAACTCTGCAGAGATGTACCTCTTTTTAAATCCACTTTTTCACTCGACTTCCAAGTCGGGCCAACTCCATGCGACTTATACGCATGTGACAAGGCCGAGATCACACAACGTTTTGCAATCTAGTATTAACAGTATCCCTGCCCGGTAAATGGACAATACCGTCCCAAGTACCGTTGTGGGTCCTCCCCACTGCCTTACTTCCTAGCCTGGGTCTATGTTCCCGCAGGACACATAACCTCTTTTGATTACAGTCGTGCACGACTTAATCTGGCGTAGGGCGTCTTCCTTCTTTACACCTTATCCTCTCATAATTTTTCTGATCTCACATCACTCATGGACGAACTGCGTCCCACCAGTTTCCACGCGAGAAACCGGATCGACAAGCGATGCAGGGAACTGATAATACTAAGAAAGCTACTAGGTTGCGCCTGTCCCATACCAGGTAAGTGGTTGGTACATTTTTCATGCCACTAGACGCATAACACAAGGTTCTAGTCCTTACATGCCAGTGACCAGATCATACCACAAACCATGCACCTTCAGTGCCTACACCTTCAGTGCAGCCAAGCACCTCCAGTGCTACCACCATTCCATACCAAAATACTGGTCACGGCTAGGGGTTCTATTTCATGAATATAAATGTACATGTTTAAACTTTTATTAGTTCGTGGTTTACTATCTTATCAAGTTCACATTCCTCAAGTATTCAATCTATCACTGCCATAATATCATTGATCTCAACACATGCAATATTAATGAGGTATCTACTCATGGAATAGCATAGCAATTCATAAAATATGGGTTTCAATATGATCAAAGTATGACTTGCCTTCCGCGTCGTAAGTATCAGCAGTCGATGACGGTTCAGCGACAAGATCTTCAACCCGGGACTCTTGCTCTAAAAAAGATCAAAGAAGCAAACAGGCATTACAATTCATTCTATTCTTACTAATTCACTACATGCAAAGATGCAAGGAGAAAATACTCTGGGAAAACAAGGTTTGGAAGCGATTAGAGTTAAACTGTGGGGATCAGGGTTAAAATTAGTTGTCAAGGTTTACAAGGTTCCAAAATATCAGGGTAATATCAAGTTTGTGACTGGTTCGCCCAAAAACAGCGAACGTCTTTAGGTTGGCATTCGGTTCAAGGCATCGGCATAAGGTCGATGGGTGATAGAGGGCTCAACTCAAGTTGTGACAGTAGAGAAAAGTGTAGATCACAACATCAAGAGTCTAAGGGACAAAGTTATTTCCAAGTTCAATGGCTGGAAGTGGGTGAAAAGGCTCAATGCCACTGGCTGACACAGCCTGGCATAGGGTTGACATGGCCAGAAACTAGGGTTAGCCTTATCTTTTGACTCAGGGCTCCAAATGATGCACCACTTTGTCTGGTGGTTAGGCATTTGTAACAGGAACAAATGTCTCAACAGGACCTAGGGCAGGAGATGGCCGGAAAGCGATGAAAACCGGCGAAGAACACGGTGGCCGAGCTGTTCTCAACAGTTTCTGGACCAAACTTTGGCATGGCAATACCTCTTCATCTGGGCCGATCCAGGTGTCGAGCTAGAAGGCAAAAATACTCATGGGGTCGAGGCACATCTACTAGACAAGGTGGTTGGGGTTGAAACGGCCGGGAACAAAATCCGGCGGCCGGAGCTAGGGAAGAAGACACAAAAATTGGGCATTTCTGTTCTAGGGCAAACGAACTCGAGCCCTTGCTTGAGGAGGGTCCCTGGGGCATACAAAGGCTATGTGTGAAGTTGAATTCACCAAACATTCAACAGATAAGCTAAATCAGCAGGCACAGTGAACATGCATGGTTGAATTTTGGGGTTTTTCACATTTTAGCAAAATTGATGATTCTAGTTGCTTAGATGTGTTCCACACAGTCCACTGATCAATATTGATCACAGGCTCGAGAGCTAAATCGGTTTAATTGGGGTTTAATTGCTCGCCGGAGTTGTCGGGGAAAAACAGCAATTCCCGACGATGAGGTGCGATAGAACTCAATTGGCTGCTACTACACAGGTAAGTGGTTGAGAGTAACTCACTGGTAGCTTCAATTTGGAGTTCGGTGCAGTGGATTGTCCTGGCACCGTGAGCCTCTTCTCGAGCTCGCCGAAGAAGACGAAGACGACGGCGTGGTTAGGGATTTTGGGTGGTTCTGGTGTGAGTGTGTTTGAGCTGAGCTGGGGTGGCTTTTATAGGCACAGCAAGGGGCTTGCAACGGTTGGAAATGCACGGGGAAGTGAAGCGGGCTGGAGGTGACAACACGGCTGAATCCCGGTGAAGTGACGCGCTCCAGCGGCCGTGCCGGCTTTAGCCTGCTGCTCTGGTGGAGGTGAAGGCGAAGTGATGCTTCCCCAAGGCATGCTTGCGACGTGGCGCAACTGTGCTGCCGTTGTCGGGCGCGCGCGCGGGAGAACGAAGGCGTTGCTGGCGGGATGAAGCTGCTCCACGGTGGCAAACACAATGCACAAACGTGGCAAGGAAGCTGTGGTGGAGGTGGCGGCGCTGGAGATCGCCGGCGACGAAACCACAGCAGTGGCAACGGCGACGACCAACTCCGGCGCTTGTGGTCGTTTGAACGGCCTGGTCATGCACAGTAGCCTGGTCGAACCAGGGACTGATTTGCGATGATTTTTGGCTTGGCTTTGGACTAAACTGCAAATCTGGTCTTTGAGAGGTTTAATTTGAGATTTGATTTCATGGCTGAGTATAACATTTCTATTAATACCCATTTAGCTCAAATTTGGAGAAAGTTTGATAGGATTTGAGGGATTTCACCTATTTTCGAAAATAGGGTAAAATTAGGGTAAACTAAATCTGGATTTTGTCGATCTCGAATTCTGGTGGTTGGAGAGAAATTTTGAAGTCTAATCAAACAGGAGATTTGCATCAAATAGCATTTGGGAGGTGTTCCCTAAAGAAATTCTGGGGTTGGATTTGATTCGTGGATTTTAGCCTTTTCAGGCTTCCAGGTAAACAGAAAAGGACTTATTCGCAGTAAAATTTGGATTAAACTGCGAAAAGTGTTTAGATGAATTAATCTGGCTCCCAACTTTTTGAAGTGAGTTGAGGATGAACCTAGGAACATATTCCAGGGGTTACTTGAGTCTGGATAAGGTTAAATCGAGATAACTTAATCATCTGGAAACTGGGGTACTTAGGGTAAATCTGAATTTTTCCTGTTTTCGAAAACAGAGAAAGGCTTAGGTACTGGGAGTTAGGGTCAGAATTTGATCTGGCTCCTGAAGACTTTTATCTTCAGGGTAACTGGTAGGTTAAATCTGGATGGTCAGATCTTGATCTGGATCTAGAGAATAGATTTTGAGATTTTTAGGGTTTGGGAGAGATTAGAGTTCAGCTGATCTGGCTACTACTACAGAGATACATGCATGCAGGGTTTTTATGCAAAACTTTTCACCCCCAAAACTAGGGTGTTACACTAAGGATCTCCCCAACAACTGACAGCTACCAGATGTGCTCTTACGATCAATCTTGCACCCAGCATAATCAGAATCAGAGTACCCAATTAATTCAAAATTTGCATTTTTAGGATACCAAAGTCCTAAACTGGGATAGCATTTTAAATACCTAAGGATTCTTTTAAGAGCAGTTAAATGACATTCCTTAGGATCAGATTGGAATCTAGCACACAAGCACACACTAAACATGATATCAGGCCTAGATGCAGTAAGATATAAAAGACTACCAATCATAGACCTATACAGTTTAGAATCGACCGATTTGCCGCTTTTGTCCATGTCCAGATGTCCATTGGTCGCCATGGGAGTTTTGATTGCCTTAGCGTCTTCCATCCCAAAGCGCTTGAGCAGGTCCTTCACGTACTTTGTTTGACTCACGAACGTACCGTTCTTGAGTTGCTTGATTTGCAGACCGAGGAAGAAGCTCAGCTCACCAATCATGGACATCTCGAACTCCCTAGACATCATCTCTCCAAACTCATGACAGAAATGTTCATTAGTAGATCCAAAGATAATATCATCAACATAAATCTGACAAATGAACAAATCTTTTTCAATTTTCTTTGTAAAGAGAGTTGTATCAACCTTCCCAATTTTAAAACCTTTTGATAATAGAAAGTCTCTAAGACGCTCATACCAAGCCCGAGGAGCTTGTTTGAGACCGTAGAGAGCTTTCGACAATTTAAAAACATGGTTTGGAAATTTAGAATCTTCAAAACCAGGAGGTTGTTCAACAAACACAAGTTCAGAAATTTCACCATTTAAGAAAGCACTTTTTACATCCATTTGAAAAAGTTTGATATTAAAACATGATGCATAGGCAAGAAGAATGCGAATAGCTTCAAGTCTTGCTACCGGTGCAAAAGTTTCACCAAAGTCTAAACCTTCGACTTGAGTGAAGCCTTGAGCAACAAGACGAGCTTTGTTCCTAATTACAACACCATTTTCATCTTGCTTATTTCTGAAAACCCATTTTGTTCCAATAATATTATGATCTTTGGGTCTTTCTACTAGAGTCCAAACTTCATTTCTAGCAAAGTTATTAAGTTCTTCATGCATGGCATTAACCCAATCAGGATCATTTAAAGCTTCATTAACATGTTTGGGTTCTAAAGAAGATACAAAAGAATGATGTTCACAAAATGCAGCAACACGAGATCGAGTTTGAACACCCTTACTGACGTCACCCAATATTTGATCTAGAGGGTGATCCTTGGTGATCGTTTGATGCTGTCTTGGTGCTTCATCTTGTACAGCTTCATCTTGATCTTGTTCTGGAGGATCAACATGAGATGATGATTCATCTTGATCAACATTCTCAATGTTAATATCATCTTCTTGATCTTCATCTCTTGGCTTGATGTCTCCTATGGTTATGTTCTTCATGGCTTCTTGAAGATTGTCACCTGAAACTTCATGAGAGACTTGCTCCTTTTGCGAGCCGTTAGTTTAATCAAATTCGACATCACCAGATTCTTCAATACAACTTATATTTTTATTGAAAACACGATAAGCTTTACTAGTGGTGGAGTATCCGACTAGAAAGCCTTCATCTACTCTTCTTTGAAATTTACCACCAAAATTTCTTTTCTTAAGAATATAACATTTGCATCCAAAAACTCGGAAATAAGAAATATTTGGCTTACGCCCAATAAGTTCATAAGGAGTCAAATTCAGAAGAGGATGCAAATAAAGCCGATTTACAGAATAGCAAGCAGTATGCACGGCTTCAGCCCAGAAGCGAGTAGGAGTATCATACTCACTTAGCATAGTCCTTGCCATTTCTATAAGTGTTCGATTTTTCCTTTCAATGACTCCATTTTGCTGTGGAGTGTAGGATGTGGAAAATTCGTGTTTGATTCCAAGAGTCACAAAAATCAAATAGAGTTGAATTAACGAACTCTCCACCATGATCACTACGGATTTTCTTGATGGATAATTCGAATTCAATGGAAACACGTTTTGCAAAACTTTTGAAAACATCGGGGGTTTCAGATTTTTGGGAAATAAAGAAAACCCAAGTATAGTGAGTAAAATCATCAACAATCACAAAACCATAATTGCTTCCCCCGATACTTTGGAACTCGGAAGGTCCAAATAAATCCATATGAAGGAGTTCCAAAGGTTTGCAAGTCGAAAGAATGCGCTTAGTCGGATGTGAAGTAGCTACTTGCTTGCCAGCTTGACAAGCGCTACAAGGTTTGTCCTTTTCAAAATTCACATCCTTTAAGCCAACAACCAAATCACGTTTTAAAAGTTTTCTCAATTGATGCATACCAACATGTGCAAGTCGTCTATGCACATGTAAAATAGAAGAAATCAAGACATGTTGAATGAAAACTTTTAAAGAGACAAGACATGACATGTTGAAAGATGTAAAATAGCCAACCTTTTGAGGTTTGAGAGACAAGACATGTTGAAAGAGATGCATCTTTTGAATGAAAATCAACCAAATAAAGATTTCCAAAACGAAAGCCTTTAAAGATCAAGGATTTATCTTTTAAACTTTCAACCAAAACTTCTTTTGGGAAAAATGTGCAACTAAAACCAAAATCGCAGATTTGAGCAACAGAAAGCAAATTAAAATTCAGAGATTCGACCAATAAAACATTAGAAATAGAAAGATCATTTGAGATTGCAATTTTACCCAAGCCGACCACATTTCCTTGACGATTGTCGCCAAAGGTAATCTTTTGGTTCTCGCTTGAGTTGTCTTCTATTGAGGTGAACAACTTCTTGTTACCGGTCATGTGTTCGGAGCATCCGCTATCTAGCACCCAATGCCTCCCACCGGTCTTGTAGTTCACCTGCATAAAAAGAATTAAGTTCTTTTAGGTACCCAAACCTTTTTTGGTCCTTCAATGTTAGCAATCAAAGCTTTGGGCACCCAAATAGATTTCTTCTTTTTATGTAACATGGGTGCACCAACATACTTTGCTATAGCATAACCTTTTCTCGACTTTTGAAGCATGTAGCAAGTATCAAAATAATTAGGAGTCATTAAGGGACATGCTTCATGTGAATGACCGGTTTCATGGCATTTATGACAAAATGTGTTGCATGCTTTAACAAATATAGTTTTAGAATTTTGTTTCCTTCCTTTCTTTTGAAAATATCCTAATCCTTCTTTTCTAAAAGAACATTTTTGTTTAGTAAGGATTAGATCAAGAGATATTTTACCTTTATAACAATTTTCTAAGCCTTTTCCAAGTTTTTCTACTTTAGCTTTAAGTTCATTATTTTCATTTAAAATATTATCATTAGAAACACATGGAATGTGATGACTACTAGAGGGAGAATCATCCAAATTACATGAAGTTGAGGCATCTACCTTAGATGAGATATTTGTAACATCTTTTATGAGCATGCATTCATAAGATTCTTTAAGCTCGGAGTATTGAGCGCGTAGGGAAGAATGTTCTTCCTTAAGCGCCTTATATTTCTTTTTAGTTTTTCCAAAAACTTCATTTAATTCGGTTATCATTTCAACTAAATCATCATAAGATGGATCATTAGAGTGTACCTTTTCATCGCCTTTGGCCATAAGGCAAATGGATGAACTAGTTGAGGTGTTGATGTTGTCGAGAGCTAGTCCGGCCATCTTCTTGGAGCAACTTCTTTCGTTGTCGGAGTCGGAGTCGGAGCTCTCTCCGCCGGACATCCACTCTCCAAAACAGGCTTCTTTGATTTCTTCATTCTTCTTCTTGAAGAACTTCTTCTTCTTGTTCCACGCCTTGTTCTTGTTTGGACATCTTGATGCTATGTGTCCCTTCTCATGACATCCATAGCAGATGATGTCCTTGAAGTTGTTTTGCTTTGGACCCTTTGGTCGTGTGTCAAGGTTGACACCTTTCTTATGCAACCTGCAAAGGAGTTTTTGAGTATTTTTACCATGAGCGCGAGGTCTTCATCGGAGGAGCCATCGCTTGAATCATTCCTTGTGTTTGCTTTGAAAGCCAAAGCTTTCTTCTTCGTCTCCGAGGGTTCGGCCGCTTCCTTCTTCTCCTTCTTGTGCATCTCATGGGTGATGAGGTTCCCATAAAGATTGGTTGGTGTTGTGGTCGATAGATCGGAGTTTGTGAGAACCGTGACCAAGGTATCGAAGCTTTCTGGCAAGGCCCTAAGCATCTTTCTCACAAGCTCAAGGTCAGTAAAAACAACACCAAGACCCTCGAGTTCATTCACAATGTTATTTAACTGAGTAAACATGGAATCCTCGGACTCGGTTGATGACATGGTGAATGTCTCATATTTTTGCCTCATCATTAGCAATTTTGCCTCTTTAACCTTTGTTGTTCCCTCGTAAATTTCTTCGAGGGTAGTCCAAACCTTATGAGCAGTCGTGAGATTGCTCACACGGTTGAACTCATTCAAGGATAAACCGGCAAAGAGTGCATTTTTCGCACGGGCGTTTAAATGCAGTTTTCTCCTGTCGTCCTCAAACTGACTTGCCGGATCATCCGGAGGAGTAAAACCGAGTTTAACGATATCCCATACATCAAGCCCCATAGCTTCTAGGAATACCGACATGCGCACTTTCCAATACGGATAGTTTGTCCCATCAAAGATAGGCGCACGACCGGTATGACCAAGAAGAAAATCTCCACTTGACGACATCCTCTCTCTATGCGGTAAAGCCTAATGAATCGAGAGACCGTGCTCTGATACCACGTGTTGGATCAAGGATGCCGACTAGAGGGGGTGAATAGGAGGCTTTTAAAAACTTTAAAACTTAAAGCAAATAAATGCAAATCAAGAACAAATAATGTAAGCAAGGGAAAGAGAACGAACACAACGGTTTTTACCGAGGTATCGGAGACTCGCCCAGTCTCCACTAATCCTCGTTGAAGCACTCAAATCACTTGAGTCTTGCCTCAATATCCACAAAGGATATTATCACTAGTGGTTGCTCCTTGTCCACTCCGGAAAGGCCAGCACCGATGCCTTGTACACACTTGCCGAGCCTCTCCGACAATCTCCGAACGGAGAGATCAACGGCCACGCCTCCGAACCGTCTAGGTGAGGGCGCTCACCAAGAGTAACAGGCAGCGAGGTCTTCTCTAGACCTCCAAACACGCACTGAGAAGCTAAGTGAATGCAAATGCAAAAGAACTGAAACTCTCGGTGGATAGGAAAGTCACTCGACTTGATCAAAAGATCAAGATTTTATATAAGAAACTAATGCTCAAGAGTGTATATGAAATGCTGCTGCTTGTTGTATGAAACACATGCCCAAAGCCCCTATTTATAGCCTCAAGAAGCAAATGAACCGTTGGAGCTAGGGCTAAAAATCAGCAACCCAAACTGACAATCAGTTTGCCTAACTGACAGTCAGTTTAGTGCACAACGGCCGACAAAATTTACGGACGAAAACTTTGCTAGCCGTTCGTGGTCGAAAAAGGAAAGCTGAAACCCACAACTGACAGTCAGTTACACAAACTGACAGTCAGTTCGACCACAAACTCGACCAAAATCAAATAGAAACTCAGTTAAAATCTCTGTGGTCGAAACCCCAACTAATAGTCAGTATGGACAAACTGACAGTCAGTTTAGTACAAAAATTTTGAGCACAAAAAAACACCCTCTCTGGACAATTGTCAGTTTAAACTAACTGACATTCATACTGACAGTCAGTTTAGCGAACTGACAGTCAGTATGAACAAAAACAGAGATAACTTTAAAACCAGAAATCCAAAAGAAGTGTTTAATAGCTCGTTGGAAAGATAATTTTAAGGGCTACAATTTTGTCAACAGAAGAAAAAGCCAGATCTGCCTAGATCTTTCTGAAAATTGCAAATACTCTTCTGCTGTCAAAAACTGAACTGAAAAACCAGATTTTTCAAATAAGTTCAAAACCAAATCCAACCTAAAATAATGCAATGCAATGACCTAGATTTCTCGGTTTGTGTTGGAGATAAAAAGAGGACTTTCGCCACCCCTCTTTATAGTACGGTTAAAACTAGAAAATAATTTCCCTAACCGATCATCTCCAAACGCCGAGATCGGTAAAAAATAAAATCTCATAATACCTGAGGTATTTCGCATCTTCATGATTTGCGTCTTGTATTTTGCTCTTTGCGACTTGTGCTTTTATTTTACATCGGGTTCGTCTTGTATTCCGTGCATATCTTCCCAACGCAACTCTGTATCAAATAAACTCAATAGCACAATTAGTCCGGAACACTTTGTTTTCATTAATCATCAAAATTAGGGTTAGGCATGAAGGCCTAGATGCAACATAGTGCAGTAGAACCACCGCTGGTACCACTTGTGCACCGAGTCGCGCAGTGGAAAGGGGAGAAAGTCCTTCTTCTCCCACAGCCGAAAGTAGACACTGCCTGGAGTGGCTGTGCCCTTCGAACTAGCCAAGAAGTAGTATTGGCGGAATAAATCTACACTGGACAAAACCCCAATGTAGGCCTTGCACAGATGTTGAATTGTGGCAAGGATCAACACTGAGTTGGCGTTTAGATTCACCAGCTCCAAATCAAAGTGAGTGAGGACCTCCCGCAAGAAGTCGCTTTCCGGCAGGCAGAAACTGTAGCACAATCCAATTCGCCCTCTTGCACCTTCGGGCTTTCCTTATTCTCTCCCGTAGGCCGCCATGGACTTAACAACCTAGAAGGAAGATATCCATCAGCCTCCAAAGCCAACAGGCCCTCCTCCATTCAATGGCTCGATCGCATCCAACAAGCCATCAGATTATATGTCTAGTGCGAACTAAAGAGCGAAAGCATAACACTCAACAAAGAGCTTGAGAAATTTCCATGAAGTTTGTATGCACAGGCAAGGCTCAAGACGAAGGATTTAAAAACCCACTTCCCTCGGGTCCTTCACCTTTGTTCACGCCGCGCCGCAAAAGGTGTCTTTTGCATTAAATGCTCGTTAAAACAGACCTAACACGTGCACTCAAAAACACTTGAAGGTTCAGTGGGAAGACGAACCAAAAAGATGACTTTTCAGACATTGAAATGCCTTTTCAGAGCAAAAACGCCTTTTCCAGTCAAAAGGAAGACTTTTCACTTCAACTTCGGGGGCTAGCAGACAAAGATCACCGCTCTCATGATCGAACATGACCGCCCTACAATAATCGTCCCAAGATAGTGCTAGTCATTCCCTGATTGCACGCAGCATAGATGCCTTTATATGGTCGTCAAAAATCAAGGAAAGAGATAAGACAGTAGTCTAAGAATGTGCTGGACATAATTCATCAACAGAAATTGAGAAATTGTCATGAGAAAAGCAAATTTTTCATTACTATTTTTCATTATTTATAAAAACAAAAAGTAAATATACAAAGGGACCAGGTCAAGGATTGGCCTTAGTAGTTTACTGCTGAACTCCTTTGGTAAACAACACTGCTACGTGGTGAAATATTGAGCAGTGAAAAGAAAAGGTGAATACTTATACATGCAGCTGCTTTGGACTTTGGTGTAGAAGCCATAGTGATTCTTCTCTCCCTCTCTGTTCCTGAGTTAAGCCAGCAGCAGCAACAGCAACAGTGGCAGCAGTAGCAACAGCCAGAGATCATCCCAGGTTAGGAATTTTAACTCGAACATCATGCATTATTTGATCACCATGTTCTCTAGTAGTTGTACGACCAATCCTTGATCTTCTCCGGCAAGTATTCTGGCCAGAACGACGACGAGAACCACGGTGGCAACACAAATATTTAGTATTCCGGTGAGTTTTCAATTGGTCGAATCTTCAGTCGATGCTTTATCGGGCTCCAGGACTGGATATTAGAGGTCTATATCAACCATTTGCACAGGCGCGATGAGTTGCAACGGTGGAAATCGCACTGGCGACAAGCACTAGGAAACTAAAGCACTGCCGCTATCGACTAAATCTTGAATCCACCAAGTCAGCTAGCTATTGATCAAATTGGCTGCACAATCAACTTTCCTACCACCCTAGCAATCTCCCTGTCAAATCTGCTGAAGTCCGATGGCCGCTTGCCGGTGAATTTTGAATGTCTCTGGCGACGGCGAGACGTCGGACTGGTAAATTGAGCATCTTTATCAAATTACGGGCGCGTACACCCAATTGAGGTCATCCTCAACATCGTAGAAGTCCCCGTTGATGAATTCGCTATCTCGTCTTCTCCGGCGCCGGCAAGACTCCAAATTTTGTCCTGTTTCCATGGTCACACCGTGGAGAGAAGTTCTTGTGAGGTCCCCATCCAAATTGCTATCATAGTTATATTCCATAGGTGCTGTCGAAGCTCACCGGCGTGTCGTCGACCAGATTCCGGCCGTCCCCGTCATTCTCGACGCCAACCGTGCCATTCTAGTAGTGTCGTTCATGAAATCTGGTCGTCAGTCAACAGAAGCCACCCAAACTGATCGTCGACAAAGTTGATGGAGCCCTCTGGTGCAGTAGCCTCAAGCTGGACCCCAACCGCCATCGAAATCGCCGCCATTGACCACCACGCACTGACCACCGCGCACTCTGAATGCCAACCAAAGCGAGCTGAAGACATTTGTTCTGCATAGTAAATGCCAGCCGCTGATGCTCGTTAGGTCAGCTGACTAGTTTTAGGGCATTATTTCAAATTCCAACAGTGTCATTTTATTTATTATCTTAATTAGAGTCTAACCATATAATTTGTATTTTATAAAAGTCCTCTATTAGCCCATAATTGGTAAAAGTGTTAAAACTCTAATTGAAGTATATATATTGAATTAATATATAAATCCTAAAAAGTGCCAAATCACTTTAGAAAGCTAGGAACTTGATTTAGCTTGAATGGTTAGAACCCTTTGCCTATTTTACATCTAATTGCCCTCAGGATCTAGGTCAAATTCGGCTTCTGAGACCTACTAATCAACCTTTTACCCTTTTCGAAAACGTCATTCTTATTTTACCCTGTTCTCATTTTGTTTCGTTTTCGATTCCTAATCAAACCCTTTTAAAGTTTGATTTATTTGAATAATCGTCACAACGACTTAAGTATAAGCATATTAGACCCTCGGCATGCATTTTATTTCATCCATTAAATACTTAATCATATTTTGATCAATAGTGTACTTTAATTATAAATAGGACCCGTGATACCTACCGTTGAGGAGCAAATCACGGAGACTATACCAGGAGGACCAATCCTAGAGGAACGAAGCAAGTCAATTGAATTTGATCATTTAGATTTAAAATATTATATTGTAGTTGATAAACGAAATTATTGCAATTGCATTATGAAGTTCAAATATATGATAATTTGATAATTATTCTATTAAAAAAATGGGTTGTGTGCCATATAAGAATTTAATTATAAAGGAAAAATGTTCAGGTAGAAGGGATTAGAATGTTGATGGTGCATGAGGCACAAGGGCGTTGTGGTTAAGTTCTTTACCCAAACACTTAAGGACCAAACTATTGTGCTTTAACTTCCAGTGGCATGTTACCGTACTAGCCACAAGCATGGTATGGGACGGGCATGACTTAGTAACTTTGTCAAATATTTAACTTAGCTATGCATGGATAGTGAGAAATGAAAGTGATGTGTTTATGAGATGTGATCCCTCCATTGATCCACTGCTAGACAAAGGGGAGTACCCTACTGTGGACTAGCACTGGAAAGGGATCGGGGTAGAGGTATAGCCCGCTACAACAGCTATAGGTTTTGTTCGATGCATTATAAGACCTTAGCCGGGCAAAGCTAAAGTTATTATAAGACAATGAGAAAAGTATGTGAGCTTCAACTCAATCGCATGCAGTATTGTTGCATGTATATGCGCTAACAGTAGTAGTCGAAGTAAATTGTGGGAAAAGTAGTACACCTCTGCAGAGTGTAAAGAATGTATTTGAATACTCCGTACCCTCGGATTAGGGTATGTCATGGTCAAGGAATTATCATGTTGTTAAGCACAAATAGATTTACAAATTTTATTTTAAACTGTTAAGTTCAACCTTGAAAAGTTAACCAAAATGGATATCTTATATTCTCATTAAAGTGAATAGTAGAGTAAATTTTTGCAGCTACCCTATTGCAATAAGAAATCATAAGCTGATTTATTATGAGTACCTTCTTGAACATTCTATCTTGTTATGAATCCTTGAATATGTATATTTGTGCATTTGCCTCAATTGGCTTGCTGAGTACCCTGTACTCACCCCCGAAGTTTCAAATTAATAGAAGAGTATGAAACCGACCAAGAACCACCTGAGGATGAACCAGCTCCGCTTGAGGGCGAGTTTGATCAATTCTTTTAAGGTCGTGGTTCACGGCCGAGTTCGACTGTGGGAAGGGCTGTTGTACGCATGTAACATAAATAAATTGTGACCATTGTAGTCTCTTTTGTGAGACTATACTGTATCGTTGTATAATTAAATGTTTATAAGCTATGGCTGTGATATACACTCTCTGTACAACTATATCTTGGGAAGTTGTACTCCATGGGGAGATTGCCTTGGCAATCCCTTATGGGACATTCCGTCACATGATGGCCAGGGGTGTCTCAACATGAGCCCCGAGCGGCCGGGACGGGACAAGGAGGTGGTATCAGAGCCCATGTCTTGACTGTAGGACGTGGCCATAGATTAGAACTGATTGAGTAAGGTTAATTTACAAAATATATAATTAAAAATTTATATATAAAGTTATACCTTAGTTGAAAAAGTGCATAAAATTTTTCTTTTCCAATGTTTTATTGATATCTATATGCTGTAAGTCTTATTTAAGAGTTTCTAAAAAGGTTTTTGTTATTTTTGTGTTATAGATGGCGATTCAGATTTTCTCATACATGGAGCGATTTGGCGGATGGGCTGAGTTGCTGTGGTTAGTGCTTCAATTCTTAGGCTTGCAGATACGTCTGCTGGCAAAAGAGGAGGACGAGAGGGTTGGTGTGGGACGTTTGGCTATCGCGTGACTGTACTGGTCTATGCCCTGGACCAAAAGGGCAGTCATCCTGTTTGACATACCGTCTATCGCGAGCACTATGAGGACGGGATCGAGGACGCAGCTCGAGAGGCCCTGGGTACCATCAGTCAGCGTTACTCTCATAGGTTACAGAACTCACCTTACAATTTTGTTCCATATTCTCTAGGAGAAGCTGGGCGTCGCAGGGTTTTCTGTTCTTATGGGTGCCAAGATCCCTATTTAGCCACCACGGTGACATTGGTGACTGTGTTAGACTCTGTCTATACCCGTCTGCTGCAGGAGTATCATGGTCTCAGGCATCATCTGATGGGGCAGCAGTAGCCGATATAGCTGGGGATCGAGGCATCAGGGAGTCAAAAGAGCGAACAGCAGCAGGTGAGCGATGATCATGTAGGTCCTAGCACCATACCGTCAGGACCGTCGTCTCAAGGGAAGGAGAAGGTTGTCCCATGTGTAGGAGACCAATCCCATGGGCCTGGTGCCATTCACCGTGGTGTAGGAAACACCAGCATCTACCGTCGGCAGACGCTTCGACAATGATATCCTAGTTTTCCACCAAGGGGCACGCGTGTCATATACCAAGACCGGGACGTTACACCTTCACATGACCTTGCTGGGCCTTCCAGGCAGCCAGCCATCTGACGACAAGAGCTCCAAGCAGGAGGAGGCGAACAATTTCGACCAACGAGTACCTCGGCGATCTCCGCCGACCGACTGAGATGGATGAGGGAACAACTTTGCTATAGATAGGGGAGGCGAGGAGCCGATCTTGCTTGTTTTTGTTATGATCGGTGCCAACCCACATTTTGCTAATCCACTAGTATTTGTAAATATTTGGTGATG
Organism: Pharus latifolius; assembly: GCA_019359835.1. Taxonomy (NCBI): domain Eukaryota; kingdom Viridiplantae; phylum Streptophyta; class Magnoliopsida; order Poales; family Poaceae; genus Pharus; species Pharus latifolius. The sequence continues at coordinate 66,243,216 of CM033322.1, forward strand.
TATGAATGATAAAACTACTACTACCAATGGCCCGGGAAGGGTGTCTAATGTAAAAAGAATGGATATGCATATGTGAATATAATCCTACTGAAATGTGTTACTTTTAAAAAGTCATAGGTAATAATTTCTAATTTGCTTATAATTTTAAAAAGTCTTGTTATGAGTTTTAGACCTTGATTGTAGCATGATGATAACTATTAACAGGATGTCTAGTATTGGGAGGCATTCAGTACCAGATGAGCAAAAAATAGGAACCTCAACCCAGAGAGGTAGATTAAGGGGTAGAAGTTCTCAGGCACAAATGCATACACAATAGGAAGAATCCCCAATGGGCATAGCCGAAGCGTTAGCCCAAGTATTACAAGAGAATCGGGAAGCTCACACACAAATGATGCGAGATAGCCAAGAAGCACAAGCTCGATTATTGGATCAAGTAGCTAGAGGATTTCCAACAGCAACATCTACAGAGGGAATGGTGGTAAGTGCTAGACTTGCGGATTTTCATAAAACAAGACCACTGACTTTTTCGAGCACACCAGATCCAATTGTAGCAGATGATTGGTTAAGAGACGTGGAACGAAAGTTGGATACACTGAGATGCAATGATACCGAAAAAGTTCTGTATGCATCTCATCAAATTTCCGGACCGGCAGCAGCATGGTGGATAAATTACCCGAACATGCATCCTAATAAGGAAACTATTACATCGGTGGAATTTTCAGATCAGTTTCACAAGACCCATATCCCTAATGGTGTAATGGTTGCGAAGCACCGAGAATTTAGGAATCTTCACCAAGGTAATCAAACCATTACAGAATACTTACATCAATTCTGTCAACTGGCTCGATATACACCAGGGGATGTGGACGTTGAAGAGAAGAAAATTGAACACTTTATTGAGGGGCTACAACATTCCATGCAGCTACATACTGCATCACACGAATTTACAGATTTTCAAGTCTTAGTGAACCATGTGCTGCAAATAGAAGAAAGGAGGAATACAGTGGAAGATGATAGGAAGAGGAGGGTAAGATTCCAGGCAACTTCCCAAAGTAGTTTGACGCGTGGGCGCATAATAACCACTACAGATTTTCTTCATGAAAAGTTCAAATTCTGTGGAAACATATTTTGCAAAATTTTTAAAAACATCGGGGGTTTCAGATTTTTCAGAAATGAAAAAGACCCAAGTATAACGTATATAATCATCAACAATGACAAAACCATAATTGTTTCCCCCGATACTTTGGAACTCGGAAGGTCCAAATAAATCCATATGCAAAAGTTCCAAAAGTTTGCAAGTTGAAAGAATACACTTGGTTGGATGTGAAGCTACTACTTGCTTGCCCACTTGACAAGCGCTACAAGGTTTGTCCTTCTCAAAATTCACATCCTTTAAGCCCACAACTAAACCACGTTTTAAAAGCTTTTTAAGTTGATGCACTCCAACATGTGCAAGTCTCCTATGCCATAGCCAACCTTTTGAGGTTTGAGAGACAAGACACGTTGAAAGAGATGCATCTTTTGAATTAAAATCAACAAGATAGAGATTTCCAAAACGAAAACCTTTGAAGATCAAAGAATTATCTTTCAAGCTTTCAACTAAAACATTTTTAGGATAAAATATGCAACAAAATCCAAGATCGCAAATTTGTGCAACAGATAAAAAATTAAAGTTCAGAGATTCAACAAATAAAACATTTGAAATTGAAAGATCATTAGATATAGCAATTTTATCCAAACCTACCACATTTCCTTGATGATTGTCGCCAAAGGTGATCTTTTGGTCTTCACTTGAGTTATCTTCCAATGAGGTGAACAACTTTTTGTTACCGGTCATATATTCGGTGCATCCGCTATCTAGCACCCAATGTTTTTCACCAATCTTGTAGTTCACCTACAAAAACAAAAGAATCAAGTCTTTTTAGGTACCCAAACCCTTTTGGGTCCTTCGATGTTAGCAATCAAAGCTTTGGCCACCCAAATAGATTTCTTCCTTTTGTTTAGCATGGGTGCACCAACAAACTTTGCTATCGCATATCCTTTCTTCGAACGTTCGTAACACGCGTACAGCGATGCGAGCTGACCGTGCGACCGGTCACCTCTCGTCGGGCAAGCACAGAGTTGACACGGTGATTTTTATACAAGTTCGGGTCCCAGTGGGGGCCCTAGTCCTATCGGCACCCTCCAAACGCGAGTCCGCTGGGGAGGTGCTCTTTCGGGGAGAGAGGTCTCCAAGGGAGCCTGTTGTTTGTGTGTATGAAAAATTAAATTGAGTTGGTTACAAATGAGATACAAGGGGGCATTTATAGGCCCCAAAACATGCAAAAGACCAAAAAGCCCTAGCTATGGCCGTTGGATCGAGAGGCGTTGGCGTCATTTCACCGGCCAAAGGGCTTGGATGCTTGACAAGTGTTCTCGCTAGTTCCCAAGGCGCTCTTTACGTCACTCGCACATGACCTCGTATGGGAGACCTCCGTGGCTTTTCCCAGGAGGCCTCCGAGATTTTCCCCGGTAGCCCTCCAAGACTTTCCCAGGTAGGCGCTCGGGGGATCCCACAGGACCCGGAACCCAGAGGCCCAGGGACCCGTGGGGAACCGTCTCCGCACAACGGACCCAGGCGCTCCGGGATCCCATGGGACCCTGGGCCCAAAGGCCTAGGGACCCGATGGGAGCCTTCTCCGCACAAAGGACCCAGACGCTCCGGGGACACTAGTACAGAAATGCAGTCTACTAACCCCTATCTTCTATCGGTTATTAGCGAAACAGCACAAAACCGATAGAAAATGTGCCTCGCGGTCAAAAAAGCCCGACGGATGTATTTTCCCTATCGGTTTCTAAGAAACTTACCGATAGAATAAATAGTATGATTTACTTTAGCGGTGATGAACATATTTGCCGTTAGAAGAGATGCATAAGTACTGACGGAAGAATGTTGTGCGCCGATAGGACTGGTCGACTTCAACAACTAGACTTATTCTATCGCTACTGTATGAATATACCGACAGAATATATTAAAAGTTCCTATCGGCAATATGTAGTTCGCCGATAGAATAGTTGACCTTCTACAAATATTTTTATTCTATCGGTAATGGATTCTTTTACCGTTAGAATATATAGAAAATTGCTTAGAACTGTTCGTCTTCTAATAGTTTTATTCTATCGATAATGCATGTTTATACCGGTAGAATATTGCACAAAATATCTTAGAACTGTTGGCCTTCTACACTAGTAATATTCTATCGGTAGTGTACGTACAGACCGATAGAGTATGTACAAAAATTCCTATCGGTAATATTTATTGTGCCGATAGAACCATTCGGCTTCTACAGATGTTTTTATTACTAACGGTATTCTGTTTTCTTACCGATAGAAAATATATAATTGTATAAATACACGGGTATGTCTCTTTCATTCTCACAGTTCATCTGGGCTCGTAGTCCTAACCCGTAAGCTCCATGGACGGCCGGCGCACCTCTACAGGGGACCGCTGCACCTCCGCACCTCCATCGACGCCCTCTAGACGTCGGCATCCCAAGGAAGGTACGTAAAATTTCTGCAATATTGTTAGATTATTCTAATCCGATTATGGCAATAATTCTGCTTTTTTTGTATCCTTCATTTTGATGTGTCTTCTTTTCAATATGATTATGATCTGTTCAGGTCCTTGGATGATGCTCGTGAGGGGCAACGTATTTCACGGTTCTTCATCGCAGTACGCTGCCTACGTTGGCTTGTTGGCGAAAGAAATGGTGAAGATCACCGTCGAGAGCTGGAAGGACGTGAAGGGCGAGATCTTGGTTGGCTCGGTCGAGAAGATGCTTAAGCCCGGCGTGTTTCTCAAATCAGGACCTATAGAAAGCATCTTACATGTTTTTGCATGCACCAGCTTGTGGCCAGATGCTTACCTGCTTGGAGAAGAAGAATTGTTGTTATTTGCACAGCCATTCTACACCATCACTACACAGAACAACATCTTGGAAGGTAGGTTCTTTTTGTTAATGGAGTTGAGTTGAGTTGAGTTGAGTTGATCGAGTTTGAGTCCGAGGAAATCACCAATACGTACAAATGTATGTCGACGGCAGTTCCAGCTCCTTGGGCGTCTTCGAACTGAACTCCTATGGTTAAGTCCAATGTGGTTCAGACATTTGCTGTTTTGGATGAATGGATTTGTGATGTATCAGGTCTAACTTGTAGTCGGTAGTTGCATTGTGGCAACCTGCAAAGGTTCCCTTTTATGTAAAATACATGTATGGGCCACTGGGTCCTCGTCGTGATCTGTTGTTAATTTCAGACGTGGCTTTTGTAATATACATCGAATGTGTGAATTGTTGTATTTGTATATTGTTGTATATTTGTGTATCATGTATTGCTAATTGGGACATGAACTTGAATGTGCGGGGAGCATTTGTGTATTTAATTGTATTGGTAGGTAGGTGTGTATTTGTACTGCTGTTTCAGACATGCACTTCAATTTGTGAACTGGCATGTGTATGTTTGTACCTGAATTTGTATTGGTGAACTGGCATGTGTATGTTTGTACCTGAATTTGTGAACTGGCATCTGTAATTTCTTTGGCAAGATGAAGTCCCAACTACCTACGAAAAGTATTTTTGTGTCTCCTAGTTAATCCACAAATTAGCATTTCTTGAAATATATTGCTTTATCTTCTAGTTAAGATCCGTTTGATGTAAGATCTGTTTGATGTTACATTGATATGATTCCTTGAATGTGAGAAATGGCATGTGCATGTTTGTCCCAGTTTGGTAACAGTACCTCCTCTAACGGTAAGTACACATATTTACCGATAGGAAAACATATATATTTGTTCAGTCATGCATATTCTAACGGTAAATACACATATTTACCGATAGGAAGCACATATATTTGTTCAGTCACGCATATTCTAACGGAAATGCACATATTTACCGATAGAAAAATACATATATTTGTTCAGTCATGCATATTCTAACGGTAAATACACATATTTACCGATAGGAAACACATATATTTGTTTAGTCATGCATATTCTAACGGTAAATGCACATATTTACCGATAGAAAAATACATATATTTGTTCAGTCATGCATATTCTAACGGTAAATACACATATTTACCGATAGGAAGCACATATATTTGTTTAGTCATGCATATTCTAACGGTAAATGCACATATTTACCGATAGAAAAATACATATATTTGCTCAGTAATGTATATTCTCTAACGGTATGTGTGTGTTTTTACCGATAGAATATGTGAGCGGCAAATTAGCTAAGTTAGTCTGACGGTTATTTCATGTATTTACCGTTAGAAAAATGTCCATTATAAGGAAAACCCCAGTCGACCATTGCTGAGCTGCTCTTTAATTTGTTCTGTTGCACTCTGTGTCCCTCTGTTTGTGACGAAAGTTCCAGCTACACTGCTAGGGTGATCAGCGCAGGCTGGAGGGAAGTTGATTGCGCCCCTCTCTTTAAGGTATGCTTAATCGTCGACACCTATCTCTCTCTCCCTCTAGATCTCCCTTCCTCTCTACTTGCAAGCTAGCTGTATTGTGTAGTTCCAAGTTTGTAGCTCTAAGCTTGGGAGCTTGGTAGCTGGAAATGCGTCATGTTTTAGGAGCTAACTAGCTTGTATTGTGTAGTTAGCTAGGTTAATTAGTGTTAATTTCGTCAGGCTAGGGTTCAACACATGTATCTGTTGTAAGAGGCTGTACATGTACATATACATAACTTAATCGGGCAGGTTTCATGCATGGCTTACTCGTTAAATTTTGTTAATTGTAGATGGACAGGAAATATTGGATGTATGGAATAAAACGTACTACTCTTGAATATTTGGATGGTGTGAATGAGTTTATTAAATTTGCTGAGCAACAAAAGGAGAGGAAGGGAGAGAAAAATATGCTCTGTCCTTGTACAGATTGTATGAACTTGAAGAGGTTTAGCAACTCTGATCAAATTAAGAGTCATTTGATTCGTCGTGGTTTTAACGCGCGATACACCCGTTGGATATGGCATGGCGAAGATCTTGAGGAAACAAGCACCACTACTACCAATCAGCACGACTCGGATGTGGATTGCAATAATATCGATGATCATCCCAATTTTGGTAATGTTAATTCCGATGTGCACGTAGATGATGATGATGACAATCTAGATGAGATGTTACGTGATGTAGAGGAAGATTACAACGAAAATGACTTCTGTGAATTTGAGAAACTGATTGCTGACTCTGAGAAGCCTCTGTTCCCTGGATGTGCAACATTTACAAAACTGTCTTCTGTGCTGAGATTATATAACTTGAAGGCAGGAAACGGTTGGAGTGATAAGAGTTTCACGGTACTATTAGATCTTCTAGCGGACATGCTTCCAGAGGGAAATGAGTTGCCAAGATCTACTTACCAAGCCAAAAAACTGTTGTGTCCGTTGGGAATGGAAATCGAAAGAATACACGCATGCCCAAATGATTGTGTGTTGTACCGTAACGAGTACTCCAGTTTGCATGTTTGTCCAAGATGCGGCGCATCGAGGTATACGCGTAGGGACCGGATTGACAGTGAACGTCACGAGGTAAGGAAAGGGCCCCCGGCAAAAACTGTGTGGTACTTGCCTGTGATACCTAGATTGAAGCGGCTGTTTGCAAATCCGAAAGTCGCGAAGCACTTGCGTTGGCATGCTGAAGCCCGGAAACAAGACGGAAAACTGAGACACCCAGCTGATTCTATTCAATGGAGAAACATCAACAGAACATTTGCTGAGTTCGGCGGCGAACTTAGGAATGTAAGGTTCGGGCTGAGTACAGATGGTATGAACCCACATGGTAATATGAGCAGCCGGCACAGCACTTGGCCGGTTCTTTTATGCATCTACAATCTTCCTCCTTAGTTATGCATGAAGCGCAAGTACATCATGATGGCGTTACTAATCTCAGGACCCAGACAACCCGGAAATGATATTGACGTGTTTCTAGCACCTTTAATCGAGGACTTACAGAAATTGTGGAGCGAGGGTGTGCAGGTGTGGGATGCATACAAGAAAGAGAATTTCATCTTGCGGGCCCTGATATTTTGCACCATAAATGATTTTCCTGCCTACGGCAATTTGTCGGGGTATAGTACGAAAGGAGCCAAGGCTTGCCCTATTTGCCTAGATGAAACTGAGAGCATCTGGCTGCGAAACTGCCGGAAAACAGTGTACATGGGTCACCGCAGGTTTCTTCCGGTGCATCACACATACCGTAAGAAGAGGAAATCATTTAACGGGAAGCTTGAGAAGGGATCAGCTCCAGTGTTTCTGACCGGTAAGGAGATTTACTCACGCGTGAACGACATCAAAGTTGAGTTCGGTAAGCATTCTAAACCTCGAGAAAAAATGGTTTGGAAGAAGAGATCGATTCTCTGGGATCTACCGTACTGGGAGCACTTACAAGTTCGACATTGCATTGACGTCATGCATGTAGAGAAAAATGTCTGTGACAGTTTGATTGGTTTGTTGTTGAACATTCCGGGAAAGACAAAGGATGGTGTGAAAGCTCGTCGTGACATGGTGGAAATGGGGATAAGGACTGAGCTTGCACCTTTAGAGAATGGAAAGCGTACATACCTCCCCCCGGCCTGCTACACGTTGTCCAAGAGCGAAAAAACAGAACTCTGTCGGTGCCTGCACGGTGTTAGAGTTCCATGTGGGTACTCCGCGAACTTGAAAAAACTTGTGTCTATGAAGGACCTAAGACTGGTTGGCATGAAGTCCCACGACTGTCATGTCTTGATGTCACAGATGCTTCCCATTGCTATCAGAGGCATTCTCCCAGTTAAAGTCAGAGAGACAATCACAAACCTATGTTATTTCTTCAACGCAATATCTTGCAAGGTAAGTACGTGCACTCGTACTATAAGTTCACTACCTCCATTTGTGGAGCTTAATTAGAAGATTTTTCTGATATGAATATTTGGCGCAACTGTGTCCTCGTAGGTAATTGATCCCGATGGACTGGACGCTTTGCAACGCGACGTGGTTACAACTCTTTGTCAGCTCGAGATGTATTTCCCTCCATCCTTTTTTGATGTTATGGTCCATCTGATTGTTCACCTTATCAGAGAAATTAAGTTTTGTGGACCTGTGTGCCTGCGCTACATGTATCCATTTGAGAGATTTATGGGTGTATTGAAGGGATACGTAAGGACTCGTCGTCGACCCGAGGGGAGTATCATGGAAGGTTATGCCGCCGAGGAGGTGATTGAATTTTGCACAGATTATATGGCCGGGGTTGACCCAATTGGTGTTCCTAGGTCCCGACACGAGGGTAGGCTTGAGGGAATTGGAACGATTGGATTCAAAGCTATCGTCCCCGCTCGTGATGTGTACGCAAAATCACATTTTTGGGTCTTACAACACATGACGGAGGTCGAGCCATACATACACGAGCACAAGGTAATGTTACGGTCACAGAATCCTTCGAAGTCAGACGTTTGGGTAAGCAGAGAACATAACAGGAAATTTGCTGAGTGGATCCAAGAAAGAGTCACGCGAGCTGCCGAGGGCTCCGTAAGTGAAACTGTGACATGGTTGGCTAGAGGCCCAAGATTCACTGTAGGGACTTGGTAGGGGTACGACATCAATGGGTATTCATTTTACACAAGAGCTCAAGAGGCCAAGAGTAGCACGCAATGTAGCGGAGTGACACTGTTTGCTATTTCCGACGATGCCAGGTCAGTAAGGGCGCTGAACTCATATTACGGTGTTATTGACGAAATATGGGAGCTCGATTACGGATTACTTAAGATTCCCCTGTTTCGATGCCAATGGGTCGAAATCCCTCGAGGTGTTCAAGTTGACAGTTACGGGTTTACTCTCGTCGATCTTGGTAGAGTCGGACACCAAGACGATCCATTCATACTTGCAAAGCAAGCCACACAGGTATTCTACATCGTTGACCCGGCCAATCCAAACTTGCATGTTGTCCTCCACAGCAAGAGACGTATTGTTGGGGTCGAAGATGTTGTCGACGAAGAGGAGTATAACCAATTCGATGAAATACCTCCATTTTTAGAGGACATTCAATCTATCCGTACTGAAGATATCGACGAAACAACGTATCTGCGAGATGACCACGAAGAAGGATTATGGGTTGAGAACCATTGATGATTAATTTTTATTTCAGGGATAAATGCCAAGCAAACAGCCCACAAGTTCTGCAGCAACGTGAGGAACTTATCATTAATACATCAGGCAGTACATTTTTCTTTAGAATTTAATGATAAGCTAGTTCACAGCATTAATACATCTCAATTTTACTCCACAGCATGAGTTCTAACATGTACAGTACCTTTATCCTGTAAATATTTAATTCTTCCCTTCAAATAGCACTTGCAAAAATCTCATCGCAGCCTCTTCAAATTAAGTTCAGCAAAAATCCCTGACGGTATTTTGTTATTTATACCGATAGAGAAGGACATCTTCTCTCAGGCACTTCAAAACGTTTTCTATCGGTATTGTTCTATTTTACCGTTAGAATAAATTCATTTGTCTCACGGTATTTGTTGTCTGACGGTTTTTTCCTGTTTTTACCGATAGAAGAATACTCTGCCGCTTCGAATTCTCAACCGTGTCGCCATGCGTCGCCTTGGAAACTCTATAAGTACCTCGCCATGCGTCGCGGTATTTTGTTGTTTTTCTAATTCTCGAACGGTTGGACTCCTCATCTTCTCTTTCACAATGGCAACCTCCATGCGATCGTCATCCACGGCCTCCCCGGTAAGAACTCTAAATCTCCTCGGTTTACCCCTGTATTGTTAATCCATGTTCAGTTCATTCTTGACCTGTTGATTTGCACAGGGAATGGTAGCCGTGGAAGACACTGCCAAAGTGAAGGCTGACCTGAGGGCCCTCCAGGAGGAGCACAAGCTCCTTACAGACAAGCACACTCAGCTACGGCTTGACCTTGACGATCTCTTCCAGCGCATTAAGCGCATGAAGACGGATGGTGACAATGCTAGGGCGAGGACGAGGCGTCTTCGCGAGGAGAAGAAAGCCGCGGATATGACCATCGCTGGCTGCGGTTTGACTATGAAGGATACCATAGCGAAGCTGAGGGAGGTCGCAGGCCTTCTTGACGCGGTAGTAGTTGATCCTAGGGACAACTTGTCGCTAGAGGAGTCCTGCGTCCTGGCTGCAAGTCTAACTGACTCTATTCTACATGCAGCCAGGGCTAAGACCACCCCTTGACCTAGCATTTTGGGTTTTATTTTTTTTTGTAAGTGATAAAACAACAATGAATGAACAATTTCTTTTTATGTCAATTTTCCAATTTTCCGGCTATCTTCCCTCTTTCTTTAACATTCTGCAGCTTTCAACCACGGTCTGTTTGATGTTAAATTGTGTACCTTTTCATTACTCTGACGGTATTTTGTTGTTTTTACCGATAGAAAAAGGGCACACAAATCTCAAGCACTTAATCAAAAAAATTTTCTGGGGAAAATTGGGCTCACGGGATTTTTTTGTTTATACCGATAGAAAAGGGCACCTTTTCATTACTCTCACGGTATTTTGTTGTTTTTACCGATAGAAAAATGGCACCCAATCTCAAGCACTTTAAAAAAATTTTCTGTGGAAAATTGGTCTTACGGGATTTTATTGTTTATACCGATAGAAAAATGCAATCACTAATTCGAATATTTTTCCGGGAAATTTACTTTTTCTATCGGTATTATTTTGTTGTTTCGATAGAAAATTACATAAGTCTATCGGTATCATTTTTTTATACCGATAGAAAAGTTCCTCCGCTACTTTATTACTCGTACACGGCCCTTTAGTTTCCCTCCACTCGAACAGTTCCACCTTAGAGCACTGCGTCTCTTCGAGAGCGAAGAAAACCCCAACCTCCGCCGTGAGCACTCACTTCCTCTCTCCCACACGACGATCGCCGGCTGGACACTGGTTCGTCACTGCCACCGGTTCTTATTTTCGTCCTTCGCCCGCCGCTGCTGCGTTCTACACCACCTCTGCATCACCAGAACTGATCGCCGCCGTAAATACCCTAATTCGCCGTTCTATTTCCAGCATCTTCTTTATTTGATCCTAGTGTTTTGCACGTACTAATTCTTGGAGTTTTGCAATTACACTAGGGTTCCCTATTGTGTTGGCTTATGTACATTCCGCAGGCAATGTTGATTTTAATTAGGGTTTACATAATATGTTCCAGTGCTGTAATGAACCTGTTTTGAGATTTTAACTTCTCTATACTGCTGTATGTGTGATCAATTGTATCCAACTGCCATGTAATGCAGATTATATGTTGGAGGTGTTCTTACACATATTCTATCGGCAGCTCATGTGTTTACCGATAGAAAATTTTCTGCACAAGTAGTAAAACTTAATTTGGATCTGGAAGGACATGAGCCATGCAATGTACTAGTTTGGTTAGGAATTTTTACTCACTTCGTATGAATATATGGCAATGTGGATGGGTCTTCGATGTATATGTTTCAAATGCCTATATACATGACTTTTCCCAACCTAATAGCTGTGAAGTCCTGATGACTCACATACAGGCTAGGCTAAAGATTATGCACAGTAGCACTTGATGCTTGTGTGCATATTTACGTGTGAAATAATAATGCTGGCCCATGAATATTAGTGTAGCAAATCATCGAGAATGTTATGTGATGACAGTGAATGGTGGCTTGTCAACAAAATTCCATATGTAGAGAACATTGTTATGTTCTATCGGTATCTCACGTGTTTGCCGATAGAAAAATTGTCTTGTGTGGAGGTAATTGTTATGGTCTATCGGCAGCTCATGTGTTTACCGATAGAAAATATTTCTGAAGAGTTCAGTAAGTAATTTATGCATGTCTTTCTTTTTGTATTATTTTCCCTTTTGCCGCCCTAGTTAGTCTCCAGTCCTGGGCTGAGTTATGGAAGTCCAAGGCGAATTAATTGCCATATATATGGTTTGTTGAAGGTTTTGTAGGGGAAGACATGTCGTCGTCTTCATCGGATGGTACTAGTGGTTCGACTAGGGCCAACCCCATCGTAATTACTGAAGATGGGGCTGTTACATCCCAGCGCAAGAGGGTGGGGCGAGGCGCGACGACGTTGGGGCGTTTGGCCAAACGCACTGATCTTTCTTGTGAGTTCAACCAATTTGGGAGGCCGATTGGAAAGAATGCTGGGAGGTACGCGGCCTACGTTGGGCTGTTGGCGAAAGAAAGGGTGAAGATCACCGTCCAGAGCTGGAAGGACGTGACGGCGGACGAGAGGGATAGGTTGTGGGCGGAAGTGAAGGTTAAATGAACTGAAATCGCTGAACTCTTTCGTAATCACGTTCTCTTGGCTTATACTAAAGTTTAACTAACTCGTGATTAATTGTATGCATTTTTCAGAAACAGGCTAAGTGGAACATCCCCGACGATACACCTAGGACTGCCTGCTTGAAGGACATGAACGGAACATGGAAAACCTTTAAGAGCTGGCTCATCAGTAACTTCCTAGCTGCGGGGAAATCTCCTTGCGAGAAGTACCCCTTCATATCGGAGGAGGTATGGGAGGAATTCACCAAGCAGAAGGGGACTGAGGAGTTCAAGGCCCTTAGCGAGAAGAATAGGGCGATCCAGAAGAGGAACGACCACCCGCATCGGCTCGGATCCCGGGGCTATGCGGGGAAGGAGGAACAGTGGAAGAAGGAAGACGAACAAAATCCTGTCATCGACACCCCTGAGTTGCCGCTCTCCGAGATCAGGGATGAGAGGTGCAAGCGATGGTGGAGGGGGAGGGGGTCCGTGTCGTCCACGGGGTCTGTGCAGTTCGCAACCCCTGGGGACGCCGACGTTGTGAGGCGAATCGTAAGTTGGCTAACCTCGTAAACTGTGTGCGCACAAGTGTATATAAGGCAATTTGTCTCACAAGGTACCTTCAAATGTAACAGATCTCTTTTGAGAAGGAGGCAGCGGAGGGATTGTTTACCCCGCAGAGGGAGAACGACATCCTCACCCGAGCTCTAGGAAATAAGGAGCATTCCGGGCGGACACGGGCCGTGGGAGCCATTGTGTCGTGGAAGGCCGGTTTCGTAGATCCGGCTCCACCGAGGAAGAAGGCCCGCACCTGGAAGGAAAAGGAAGCTGACCTCTCCGATAAGATACGGGCTGAGGTACGGGAGGAGATACGGGCAGAGATGCGGGCTGAGATACGGGCTGAGGTACAGTCTGAGGTGCAGACCGAGGTCGCACAAATGAGGGAAGAGTTTGCACGGTTGAGAGAAACATTGCTGGCCAAGACTGCAGATGCGGATCCCCAGGACGATGGATAAGCAGTTGCGCTTCGAAGGTACTCGCGGATCCAGTGGATCTACTTGAGGTACTGCAAGCCTTCATCTACTTGAATACTGAGTAACTTTCTGTGAAATTAATATTAATCTCGTCCTTCGCATGCAAGTGCATGTACAGGCTAGCATTGGAGACTGCGTGTGACAAGGTGGGTTTCCTCGACCCAGAGAAAATAAGCCTCACGATGCTAGAGCAGGACGCCGCGCACGCTGAGCAGTACATATCCAGCGCGCTGATGGCGCAGCAGGACAGGGACTTCATTCTGGTGCCGTACCACCAAAGGTTAGTGCATTTCGTACTAATTTAACTCAATCTTGTATGTTACACCTGAGATGTACTTTGAGCTAGCGGTCCTCTTTTACATACAATGCAGGGGCCACTGGATCCTCATCGTGATCTGTCCGCCGAGGAACGAGGTGTACTACCTCGATTCGATGCGTGACAGATTATCGATGGAATATGTGCTCAAGGGGAATATGGAGGCGTAAGTAACTTATATGTTTGATTTATATTTTGACCTCACTAGCTAATGATAATACATTAACTGGCAATACTAACTGAAATGCAGGGCTTTTGATAAATATGTGTCCGCTGGAGGGAGGCATGCCGCACCGCAGGGCTCCGTACTAGCTTGGAAAGAATATGAGGTACTCACGAGACTTTTTGTTTATGCTTAATTAGTTTATGGAAACAATATATAGCTAACATGTATTCGCATATGCAATTATCTCAGTGCCATCAGCAGCCGCAATCGTGGGAATGCGGGTTTTATGTGCTGCGCTACATGTACGACCTAGTGCAGACAAACTTTTCCCGATTCCCCCAGGTAAGCATCGATAGCTAACTCAAATTTCAAAAATGGGTGTCACGTTCTAAATTAGGATCGAAGTTAGTTACTCAGTATGCACACATGCTTGCAGATCGCCATGTCGAAAGACCAATATGAAAATGCAAAGATTATATATCTTCGACAAATCTGGGCACAATATGTCATGGAGGAAGTAGCGCCCAACCATCCAGCATGACAATTTTCTCCTTTTTGTGTACTCTGCATAGACTGTTCATATACATGTGAATAAATGTCCACATTGGATTGCAATCTGTATTTGTCCATACATATGTGAATAAATGTGAATAACTGCCTAATGTGTCAATTTGTTCTGTGAATTTACCTTGCATCTGTACTGTATTGTGTATCCAATCTATACTGTATTGCATCTGTACTGTATATGTGAATGTACTGTATTGTGAATACAAATAAAGTACTGTATATGTGAATGCTCTATCGGTAAATTCATCAACAACCGAGAGACTACTGTCCTTTTTTCTATCGGTACAATCAAAATTAACCGTTAGAAGAGTTTGACCTTTCCTGCCGGTGAACTCATACATATCCGATAGAGTACTAAGCTTTTTTCTGTCGGTAATCTTGTAGTTAACCGTTAGAATAGTGGTACTTTCCAATCGCTATTGACGTGTTTTCTATCGGTAAACTTGTAATATGCCGATAGAATAGTATGAGTTTTCCTATCGGTAAACTTATAATTAGCCGTTAGAATAGTGGTACTTTTCCAGCCGCTGACGACGAGTTTTCTATCGGTACACTCCTAATATGCCGATAGAGTACTAAGCTTTTTTCTGTCGGTAATATTGTAGTTAACCGTTAGAATAGTGGTACTTTTCAATCCGCTAGCGACGAGTTTTCTATCGGTACACTCCTAATATGCCGATAGAGTACTAAGCTTTTTTCTGTCGGTAATCTTGTAGTTAACCGTTAGAATAGTGGTA
Organism: Pharus latifolius; assembly: GCA_019359835.1. Lineage (NCBI taxonomy): Eukaryota > Viridiplantae > Streptophyta > Magnoliopsida > Poales > Poaceae > Pharus > Pharus latifolius. The sequence goes on from CM033322.1 coordinate 66,258,322, forward strand.
CTTTTCCAACTGCTGGATGTAAGAATACGACGAGTTTTCTATCGGTAGATTCATAATATGCCGATAGAATAGTGAACTTCTTCTGTCGGTTATTTACCGATAGAAAATGTCCAGTCTTGTTCTATCGTGTCTATCTCTATCGGTACAAAAACCGATAGTAGAAGGGTTTTTTTTACCGATAGAAGACTGCATTTCTGTACTAGTGGGACCCTGTGGGATCCGGTGTCCAAAGGCCCAAGGACCCCCATGGGACCCAGGGCCCAAAGGCCGGGACCTACCAGGGACCTTCTCTGCACGAAGCACCGAGGCGCTCCGGAGACCCCGCGGGACTAAGGGCCCAAAGGCCCAGGAACCCACCGAGGACTCGGGAAGGACCGAGGCGATCCAAAGACCCTGTGGGACCCAGGGCCCGGAGGCCCAGGGACCCACCGGGGGGCCTTCTCCGCACGAAGGACCGAGGCGCTCGCCGGGGACTTTCGCACGAAGGACCAAGGCTCTCCGGATACCCCACAGGACCCAGGGCCCGGAGGCCCAGGGACCCGTCAGGGACCTCCTTCGCACAAAGGACCAACGCGCTCCAGAGACTCCGTGGGACCCGGGGCCGAGAGGCCTGGGGATCCGCCAGGGACCTTCTCTGCACGAAGGACCGACGTGCTCCAGAGAACCCCGAAGACCCAGGGCCTGGTGGCCCAAGACCCGCCGGGGACCTTCTCCGCACGAAGGACTGAGGCGCTCCAGAGACCCTATGGGACCCAGTGACCCGATGGGACCCGGGGCCCGGCGGCCCAGGGACCCGTTGGGGGCCTTCTCTGCACAAAGGACATGGGCACTCCGGAGACCCGACGGGACCCACGGCCCAGAGGCCCAGGGAACCACCGGGGACTTTCGCACGAAGGACCGAGGCTCTCCGGAGACCCCACGGGACCCAGGGCCCGGAGGCCCAAGGACCCGCCTGGGACCTCCTCCTCACAAAGGATCGATGTGCTCCGGAGACCCGGTGGGACCCGTGGCCCAAAGGCCCGGGGACCTGCCTTGGACCTTCTCCACACGAAGGACTGATGCACTTCGGAGACCCCGCGGGACCCAGGGCCCAGAGGCCCGGGACCCACTGGGACCTTCTCCGCAGGAAGGACCGAGGCGCTCCAGAGACTCTGTGGGACCCAGGGCCCAGGGGCCTAGAGACCCTGGGACCCACTGGGGACCTTCACACAAAGGACCGAGGCTCTCCGGAGACCCCACAGGACCTGGGGCCCGGAGGCCTAGGGACCCAACAGGGACCTCCTCCGCACGAATGACCCAGGGCGTTCGGGAGCCCATTCCGAAGACCACCCGGAGATACGGGATTTCCCCCAACGAGAGCCCCCCAGGCCCTCGGGGACACGCCATGGCCCCAGAGGGTATGTGTCAAACCCTTCCCCAGATGACACTGAGGTCTCCGGGGTAAGTTTCCCGCACAATGCTAGGGTAGAACCCTTACGTGCCCGAGGGACCGGGGATCTCCAAGCGGTAGGATCTGGACTTGGGATGTAAAGTCACTGTGAGGAAGAGAAAACCGCCCTCGGGGGGCTTGGAGCCCTAAAACGGAAAAAACCCTCCCGGGACAAAGTCCACCGAGGAGAAAATGTTGCCGCGTCCGGGCGGTGCGGAGCACCCGGGAGAGAAAACCTTCTCCTAGGACAAAGTCCACCAGGGAGAGAATGCCCTCCCCAGGACAAAGTCCACCCAGGAGAGAACGTTACTGCATCCGAGCGGCGCGGAGCCCCTGGACGGGAAAAACCTTCTCCCAGGACAAAGTCCCCCCGGGAGAGAATGTTACTGCATCCAAGCAGCACGGAGCCCCCGGACGGGAAAAACCTTCTCCCGGGACAAAGTTGATGAAGACACGGATGCCCGATCTTCTGGTGAGAAGGATAACTTCGATTTGATGGAGAGTGACCTTGGCAATCCAGCTACCAACCAAACAAGACTGGACGCCCTGGCAATCGCTAAACCACACTCATGAGTTGTTATCAACCGTGCCAAGACGCGGCTAACCTAATCACGAGGATCGATTCCTGCAAGCAACCGAAGAACAAGCAAGAACAAGATAAAAGCAATCTGAAATTGCAAATATGGATGAAGCACACGATAAATTTGAGGTTCTGTAACTTGTAGTTGTTGGTCTAGCCGACACAAGAATACAAGGATGAAGTTTCACACATGGGGAAATCTAATCTAAACAAAACCTGAGGAAGAACGGGAAGGGTGAAGGCCATATGTAATAGGGGTGGCGGCCAAGGAGGTGGACATGAAACCCTAGGGGTACACGGGCCTTGGGCCCAAATTAGAGGTGGCACAGCACCCGGTAGAATCTGTCCACGAATTGTTTTGTCTATTTTGGGCGATACAGATGGAATTTGGCATCGTGGGCTTCTCTGTAAAGTGCTCATTCATCCCAAACGGACTCCATACGTGGCCTGGGCATCCGTTTGAAGTTGGACTGCTGCTGGATGGCCGAGCTGGACTCGCGGACGAGTTGGGCTTGATCTTGGGCTGGGCTTGATGCGTCGTGATTTGCTCCACCTTTGATTTAGCTTGCTGATCCTCCGGTGTGGGCGTAGTGAATGGCTTGGCACATGGATTTATGCCGACTCGCCGTTCTCCTTGATCTTCTCATGGCTGCAAGGAAGTAGTGGAAGTAGTGGAAGGAGTGGATGGAGCCTTGTTCATATCCGAGCTAGTGATTTCCTCGTCATTCTCCCCTTCTTGAATTTGAGTAGTCCTCGACTCAAGCATAATCTCCTGCAAAAGGTTAGTACCAACACGAGGCAAAGCAACATGCATATACTCCACTTCTTGAAAGCTATCATGTAGGTTCAAAGGAAAACTAGAGGAACTTGTTGTGAAATGATTAGTGCTATGGCAATCCTCTAGTTGATCACATTGTTGTTTGTTATCACTTCCTGCAAAAGATTATTCACAAGTGGGGACAGGGCAAGAGGACGTTTATCCAAAGAAAATTCTTTACCCTTGCAATTATAGACATTAATTTCATATATATGTCTTTCATGTTCAATTTGATTTTCAGCCTCACAAGCAAGATTAAACAATTGAGACAAAGAATTATATTCCTTAGCAACAAGAATGTCCTGAATTTCCTTATCAAGCCCACCTATGAATGTAATCTATTTAGCTTCCTCGGTTTCCTATAAACCACAATGCAACAAGCATGTTTCTAATTCTTGGTAGTATCCTGTTACAGTGTTATTACCCTATTTTACATGTTGTAGTTTCTTAAACAAAAATTCAGCATAGAGTTTACTGACAAATCTATCTCTCATAAGCCTTTTCATGTCTTTCCAAGTGTGAGATAACTTATTACATGCACACAAATCCTTCCATCACATTGATGCAAAAATAGTTAAAGCACTAGCGGCACTCCTAATCTTTCGTTTATCATAGATTTTATATCGAGCAAAAATTTTGTCTACCGCTATTTCCCAATCAATATATGCATCAAAACGAAATCCATTATAAGAAAGATGTGTTGGAATGATTTTACCCTTACTCTTGGGGAACGATGCAGCAATGGTGGTGTGGCTCTCTTGCAGTCTCTCCCTGTGGGAGAACATATCAATTTGTGTTTCAATCTCCTTATTAAATTCATCACCTGCCATGATTAGTAGAAAACAAGAAACACATAAGAGTATATTTCCCTATCAACTACTAGGTGGCGGACAAGGAACAAAAGTCACTCTTGCTCAAGCTTCTTACCTAGCTCTTACAAGTTCTTACCGAAGCGAACAGGCAGTGCAACCGGTGGCTGGTTCGTGATAACTTAAACTCAAGTATGAGCAAAGCGATTGTAAAGTGTCGTACCTATATGGTTAGTAGATGGTGGAGCTTGGATAGGCTATTATATGTGTAGCAACAATTCAAGATCAATAATGTAGGATTGAAAATTAGTCCAAAGTAATAGTCAATGTGCTGGAACTAGCCTAGACTTAGACTTAGCTCAAGCAAGCAACTAGCAACACAAAGGACTAGAACCAAAAAATGCACCACAGAAATTTCTCCTCTTTTGCTACACACATTTTTTTCTTCTCTAATTTTTTTTGGGTGGCTCTTTTTTTTTGCACTTGCCTTTTTCTTCCTTCTTTTCTTTTATGAACAATGCGGCTTTTGTTGCACTTTGCCTTTTTCTTTTGAGCTACACAACTAGGACAGAAACATTATTTAGCAATTTCGGGCCCCAAGAACTCCGAATTAGAGGATCGGATCAACACCAAAGTTGTAGAGAATCGTTTTATTTTTCCAACAAATATAAGAACGTCAAAAATGGTGTTGGAAATCAAAAGATATGGTAATTCTACCAAAACTGTCTCAGATTGAGTAATTTGAATCCAAATTGGACTAGAGTTTGAATATTACACAACTAACTTTGCCCAAATTTTAGCGTGATGAAAATAGTCAAATTTGAAGATTACCCCAACTAAATTTTTGTGGGGTTTCTCTCAAAAATTCCAGAAAGTATAAGTTTATCCCAATCCGAGCTCGGATGAAAGAATTATAATGAAAATACCGAAACAGAGGTATTAGATTCAAACTCTACACCATCGACATTAACGGCCCAATATCATAGATGAAAGCCGAATCTGACTTCGACCTCAACAGAAACATTGTAGAACACAATATGATGTTTTCAAAAAGTACAAGAATGTGAAAATCTGAGTTCATATGAAGAAGATATGATGAAAACAACGAACTGGACAGCGGCAGATTAGAATTGGATGCGACGACGAGGAGATCGATGTGGAATTCGACTCCGCGACGAGATGCAAGACTAAAACTAGACCAAGACTAAAACTAAAAACCAGCACTCGACAACGATGGATGAAAATTCAAAGATGCAAACTGACAAGAACGATGCAAGGCTAATGACGATGGTTTGGACAGCGGAAAATAAATCTTTTTGTAGGGCAATTTTCGAGACTTTAGGTATGAAATCAATCTACTAAACTAAGATAGATAAATTCTCATCAGTCAACTGGAAGCTCTGATACCAACTGATGAAGACACGAATGCCCGATCTTCTGGTGAGAAAGATAACTTCGATTTGATGAAGAGTGACCTTGGCGATCCGGCTACCAACCAAACAAGACTGGACGTCCTGGCAATCGCTAAACCACACTCACGAGTCGTTATCAACAGTGCCAAGACGCGGCTGACCTGATCACGAGGATCGATTCCTACAAGCAACCGAAGAACAAGCAAGAACAAGATAAAAGCAACCTGAAATTGCAAATATGGATGAAGCACACGATAAATTTGAGGTTCTGTAACTTGTAGTTGTTGGTCTAGCCAACACAAGAATACAAGGATGAAGTTTCACACATGGGGAAAACTAATCTAAACAAAACCTGAGGAAGAACGGGAAGGGTGACGGCCATATGTAACAGGGGTGGCGGCCAAGGAGGTGGATGTGAAACCCTAGGGGTACACAGGTCTTGGGCCCAAATTAGAGGTGGCACAGTACTCGGTAGCATCTGTCCAAGAATTTTTTCATTGATTTCGGGCGAGCCAGACAGAATTTGGTAGTGAGGTCAGATTCATTGGAAAGGCGGCGTCGTGGGCTTCTCCGTAAAGTGCTCATTCACCCCAAATGAACTCTGTACGTGGCCTGGGCATCCGTTTGAAGTTGGAGTGCTGCTGGATGGCCGAGCTGGACTCGCGGACAAGTTGGGCTTGATCTTGGGCTGGGCTTGATGCGTCGTGAGTTGCTCCACCTTTGATGTAGCTCACTGATCCTCCGGTGTGGGCGTAGTGAATGGCTCAGCACATGGATTCATGCCGACTGGCCGTTCTCCTTGATCTTTTCATGGCGGCGAGGAAGTAGTGGAAGGAGTGGATGGAGCCTTATTCATATCCGAGCTAGTGATGTCCTCGTCAAAAGTCCCCCCAGGAGAGAATGTTACTGCATCCGAGCGGCGCGTAGCCCCCGAACAGGAAAAACCTTCTCCCGGGACAAAGTACCCCAGGAGAGAACGTAGCCGCATCAGGGTGGCGCGGAGCCCCCGGACAGGAGAGAACCTTCTCCCGGGACAAAGTCCACCCAGGAGAGACATTACCGCGTCTGGGCGGCACGGTCGAGAAAAACCTCCTCCCAGGACAAAGTTCACCGGGGAGAGGATGTTACCGCGTCCGAGTGGCGCGGAGCCCCCAGACGGGAAAAACCTTCTCCCGAGACAAAGTCTCCTGGGAGAAAACATTACCGCGTCCGAGCGGTGCGGAGCCCCCGAACGGGAAAAACCTTCTCCCGGGACAAAGTCCACCCGGGAGGGAACATTAGCGCGTCCAGGTGGCGCAGAGGCCCCGGACGGGAAAAACCTTCTCCCGAGACAAAGTCCACCGTGAGAGAAAACCTTCCCTCGGGACAAAGTCCACCGGAGAAAGAATGTTACCGCGTCCAAGCGGCGCGGAGCCCACGGACGGGAAAAACCTTCTCCTGGGACAAAGTCCCCCCGGGATAGTATCTTCCCCTGGGACAAAGTCCATCCAGGAGAGAAAACCTTCCCCCGGGACAAAGTCCTCCGGGAGAGAAAACCTTCCCCCAGGACAAAGTCCACCCGGGAGAGAAAATCCTCTCCCAGGACAAAGTCCACCCAGGAGAGAAAACCTTCCCCCGGGACAAAGTCCACTGGGAGAGAACGTAGCTGCATCCGGGAGCCCCCGAACGAGAGAGAACCTTCTCCTGGGACAAAGTCCTCGGGGAGAAGAAACCCTCCCCCGCAACAAAGTCCACCGCGTCCGGGCGGCGCAGAGCCCCCGGCGGGAGAAAATAGCTGTGTCCGAGTCGAAAATTCAGAGACCTGGTTGAAAATTGCCCCGGTCGCCGTTAGAACGGGGAGTCGGTGAAGAATTTCTCGGTCAAAAGTTCTGAGACCCGGTCAAAAATTCCCCATCACCGTGAGAAAGGGGAACCGGTCAAGAAATTTTGGGTCCAAAAATTCGCTCCCAGAGGAGGGTGAGTGCCATGATGGGCTCTGGATTATTTGAGGGGACTATTCCCTCAAAGTGACTTGATACCACAGTTAAGAACTGGGTTGCTGCTTACCCCTTTAGTCCGCAAGGGGTTATCATAAGCCACCTGGGGAGCGAGGCTCCCGTTGTCGGGACTTTTGGAGTGTTTGAGGGGGGAGTCACCCCTCAAAGTGACTCGTTACCGTGGTTTCTGGCAACCAGGTTGTCGCTTACGCCCTCAGTCCACGAGGGGGATTGTAAGCCGCCCTAGGGGAGCAAGGCTACCGCCATCGGGACTTGGGCTAAGCAGGAGCCCGTGACCCTCATTCAAGGGCATCCTCTGAAGGGCATCCTCCCGGGAGGGCATCCTCGCTGGGAGAGCCATCCGTGGCATGGGGTCGACCCCCGGCGTGGGGGAGGTACCCGGCGCGGGGTAAGGCCCCGATGCGTGGTGCACTCCCAGTGCGGGGTGGGGCCCCGACGCAGCGAAAGACCCCGGCGTGGAGTGAACCCTCGGCACGGGGGGAGGCCCTGGCACGAGGAAGGCTCCCGCCGCGGAGTGAGCCCCCGGCGTGGGGGGAGGCCTCAGCGCGAGGGGAGGACCTTTCGTGGGGAAGGCTCCCAGCGTGGAGTGAGCCCCCGGCGTGGGGAAGACCCTATGTTGTCAGGACGGTGGCGGCGTCCGGGACGCGAGGACAGTGGCGGCGTCCGGGATGCGAGGACGCCCGCGACCAGGACGCCTCTCGGGTCACAGGGGTGCATATCACCGGGATAGTCGCGGCACCCGGGACCCAGGGACACCCTCCACCGGGGCGCTTATCACCGGGATGGTGGCCCCCTGGTGGCGGCGCCCGAGACGCGGGGACGCCCGTCATCGGGACGCCTCTCACTGGGACGGTGGCGGCGTCTAGGGCACAGGGATACTCGTCATCGGGACGCCTCTCGCCGGGACGGTGGCGGCGCCCAGGATGCAGGGATACCCATCACCGGGACGCGGGCACAGGGGGCATATCACCGGGACAGTGGCGGCGCCCGGGACGCGGCGACACACGCCACCGGGGCGCTTATCACAGGGATGGCGGCCCCCTGGTGGCGGCTCCCGGGACGCGGGGATGCCCGTCACCGGGACGCCTCTCGTCGGGACTGTAGCGGCGCTCGGGACGCGGGGATATCCGTCACCGGGACGCCTCTAACTGAGACGGTGGCGGCGCCTGGGACACGGTTCACCAGGGCGCATATCACCGGGACAGTGGCGGCGCGGGACGCCGGGACACCCACCACCAGGGCGCTTATCACCAGGATGGTGGTCCCCCTAGTAGCGGCGCCCTGGATGCGGGGACACCCGTCACCGGGACGCCTCTCACCGGGATGGTGGCGGTGTCCGGGGCACGGGGATACCTGTCACCGAGACGCCTCTCGCCGGGACGGTGGCGGCACCTGGGACGCGGGGACACCCACCACCGGGGCACTTATCACTGGGATGGTGGCCCCCCTGGTGGCGGCGCCCGGGACGCGGGGACACCCATCACCGGGACGCCTCTCATCGGGACGGTGGCGGTGTCCGGGGCACAGGGATACCCGTCACCAGGATGCCTCTCGCCAGGATGGTGGTGGCGCCCAGGACGCAGGTCATCGAGGCACATATCACCAGGATCTATCGAGCAGAGATTTCCCCCAACACCTTGGAAGAGCATCCTCGCTGGGAGGGCATCGCCTTGGAGGCTGTGAAAAAAATACACCCTACAAAAGAAGATTCATAGGGGAATGACTAATTTGCATTGATTAATTAAATTGATACAACACCTCCCCCCCCCCTCGGTGAAGTGCGAGAGGGGGAGAGAGAGACCCGGGGGCCAAGTGTAGACATCCTCGCGGGAGGGCATCCTCTAAGTGAGGGCATCCTCTCGGGGAGGGCATCCTCTAAGTGAGGGCATCCTCGCGGGGATGGTCTCGCTTCGAGGGTCCAGCGTGGGGCTTGTGGACAACATCCCCCCCCCCCAAGTTAGGGGACATGTCTCTAGGAGTTTTGGAAAGGGGGCTCGTTAGTTGAGCCCCTTTCTTGGGTCAGCTCCCGGTGTCCCCCATAGGGAGCGGGGAGTGCTGCTTGTGCCAACTGATGGGGCAAGGCAGGTCTCTCCCCCCTGCCCGTGTTGCTCAAGGAATGCTGCGAAGTGCTGACGAAGCGCGTTACATTCTCGAGTGGCATGGGAAGTGGACTGGTGGAAGGCGCACCATAAGTTGGCCCCAACCTCATTGCTTCCCAGTGCGGGATTGTCCCACGCACGGGAGGACTGGCCTCCCCCTCCTTTTGACTTGGGGGACGCGAGGCCACTCCGATCAGCTTTGCGAGAGCTGCCTCCGTCTTCGAGAATGAAGACATCCCGAGGCCTTGACTCGCTGTGATGTCCCTCCTTGAGACGTTTGTGGGATGAGTCCCTAGCGTCCCTCTTTGCGAGGGGGGAGACCCCTTGGTTCTCCTTCCAGAGGTCGTCCTCCTCTGGCCTTGCGTACTTTTCAAGTATGTTGAAGAGCTCATCAGCGGACGAGGGGTAGCTCCTGGAAAGCCTCTGGTGGAGCTCCCCAGGGAGGATCCCGCTCTTGCACGCCTCAATGACTATAGAGTCGGGGATGTGGGCCACTTTGTTCTTGACCTAAGCAAAGCCCTTGAAGAAGCTCCGGATGGTCTCACCCGTCTTCTGCTTCATGGTGTATAGTTGCAATGAATCCAGGGGACTCACGTAGTTCCCCTGGAAGTTTGCGCAGAACTCGCTCTTGAGCTGTGCAAAGGACTTGATGGAACCGGCCCTCAGGTTGCAAAATCATGAGCGGGCGATTCCAGTAAGGTAGAGGGGGAAGACGTTGCATTGCACCGTCTCATCCCCCCAGCCGTCGAGATGGCCACGGAGTACACCTGCACAAATTCATAAGGATCGGCCTCACCATTGTAGTGCTCAATGCGGGGTGGGCGATATGGCTTTGGCCATCGAACGCGTCGGAGCCGGCGGCACAAGGGCTGGTTGGTCCCCCTCAACTCCCCGGGAAGGTTCCCGTCGCTGCCCCCCCTAGCAGGGGACACGCGCTCATTATCAGAGTCAGGGAGAGGCCCCAGTGGTCCGCCCGAACGGTGGTAGCGCCTCTTCTCCTCAAGGTTGGAGCTAACTTCTCGAACCTCCAGGTGCCCCCCAGAGGAAGCAGTGGCTTCATCGACTGGCCTCCCTCCCTGATTGGCCCAGGGACGTATCCCCGGTTGGCCCGAGGGCGTATCCCTGGCCTATGTAGGGAGGGAGCTTCACTAGGCTTCACGACACGCATGCGCTCTACCTCTTCCAGTTTGAGTCGGGTCTAATCCACCGGGCGAGCCCTCGGCGGTGACCCCGGGGGAGGAGGGAGCTGATGCCCATCAGCCACTGGTCCGGAGGACGTCGTCGGCAGGTGGGCAAGGCTCGGCGTCAGGCGTGTCTCCGGGGCGGCCTCGGGAGCTGGTGCGAGAGAGCCCTCGCGGGGGAGGCTCACTGGAAACCGCCGGCCCAGGAGCCGCTCTAGACACACTGGCAACCATCCGCAACACGGGGCCAGGGAGAGCCCCCGGCGCAGGGAAGGCTCCCAGTGTGGGGTAAGGCCCTGGCGCGGGGAAAGCTCCTGGCACTGGGTAAGGCCCCGGTGTAGGGAGAGCTCCCGATGTGGGGTAAGGCCCCGGCACAAGGTAAGGCCCCAGCACAGGGAGACCTCCCGGCGTGGGGTAAGGCCCGGGCGCGGGCAGAGCTCCCGGCGCGGGGTAAGGCCCCGGCGCAAGGACAGCTCCCAGCGCGAGGTCAGTCCCTGGCGCAGGGAAAGCTCCCGGCGCGGGGTAAGGCCCCGGCGTGGAGACAGCTCCCAACGTGGGGTAACTCTCCGGCGTGGGGTAACTCTCCGGCGCTGGGTAAGTCCCCGGCACGGGGAAAGCTCCCAGCCCGTGGTAAGGCCCCGGCGCAAGGACAGCTCCTAGCGTAGGGTCAGTCCCCAGTGCGGGGTAAGGCCCCAGTGGAGGGAAAGCTCCCGGTGCGGGGTAAGTCCCCGGCGCAGGGTAAGGCCCCGGCGCGGGGAAAGCTCCCAGTGCGGGGTAAACCCCCAGCTCGGAGAGAGCTCCCGACGCGAGGAACCACCGGGTGCCCCATAAAAAACGGAGGCGGCACCCCCATAAACGGGAATAAGGGCGGATAGACAGGAGCCGAAGGCCGTGCTAAGGTGTGCAGCAACTCCTCCATGGTGCGCTGGGCACGGAGTTGGCTGTCGACCAAGGCCCCAAGCAAGGGGTCTCCGAAGATCGAGACTGCCGGTTGGGGGGAGCTAGGTCCCGCAATGGCTGTCGCGGTCGCTGGGCTGGAAACGGAAACACCTCTATCGAAGATTTTGGGAGAAGGTGTTACTTCTCTCCGGGTGCCCCCGGACGGTGGGGTGGTTACAGCATCATCTTCTTGCGGAGGCGGCGCTGGGTCGCTGGGACCGGCACCACCAGAAAGGAAGAGGGCTTGAGCTCTTGTTCTTGGGGGAGCCATGGTGATTTGTCACGAGTCCCCACGGACGGCGCCAACTATCGTGGTATTACGAATACCCCAGCAGGTTTCTTCGAACGTGCATAACACGCGTACAGCAACGCGAGCTGACCGTGCGACCGGTCACCTCCCGTCGGGCAAGCACATAGATTGACACGGTGATTTTTATACAGGTTCGGGTCCCAGTGGGGGCCCTAGTCCTGTTGGCACCCTCCGGATGCCAGTCCGTTGGGGAGGTGCTCTCTCGGGGAGAGAGGTCTCCAAGGGAACCTATTGTTTGTGTGTATGAAAAATGAAATTGAGTTAGTTACAAATGAGATACAAGGGGGATATTTATAGGCCCCAAAACATGCAAAAGACCAAAAAGCCCTAGCTATGGCCGTTGGATCGATGGCGTTGGCGTCATTTCACCAGCTGAAGGGCTTGGATGCTTGACAAGTGTCCTCGCTAGTTCCCGAGGCACTCTTTACATCACTCGCACTTGACCCCACATGAGAGACCTCCGTGGCTTTTCCCGAGAGGCCTACGGGATTTTCTCCGGTCGTCCTCCGAAACTTTCCTCGATAGGCACTCGAGGGATCCCACAGGACCCAGAGCCCGGAGGCCCAGGGACCCATAGGGAACCGTCTCCGCACGACAGACCCAGGCGCTTGGGATCCCATGGGACCCGTGGCCCGAAGGCCCAGGGACCCGTGGCCCGAAGGCCCAGGGACCCGACGGGAGCCTTCTCCGCACGAAGGACCCAGATGCTCCAGGGACCCCTCAGGACCCAGGGCCTGGAGGCCTGGGCACCTTCTCCGCATGAAGAACCCAGGCACTCCGGAGACCCCGCAAGACCCAGGGCCCAGAGGCCCGGGACTTGCCAGGGACCTTCTCCGTACGATGGACCGAGGCACTCCGGAGAGGGTCTTCAGAGGCCCAGAGGCCCGGGGACCCGCCAGGGACCTTCTATGCATGAAGGACCGAGGCGCTCCGGAGACCTCGTGGGATCCAGGGCCTAGAGGCCCAGGGACCCACCAGGGACCTTCTCCGCACGAAGGACCGAGACGCTTCGGAGACCCACGAGACCCACGGCCCAGAGGCCCGGGGAACTGTCGGTGACTTTCACACGAAGGATCGAGGCTCTCCAGAGACCCTGCAGGACCCAGGGCCCAGAGACCCAGGGACCCACCAGGGACCTCCTCTGCACGAAGGACCGACGCGCTTCAGAGACCTCACGGGACCCGGGGCTCGGAGGCCCGGAGGCCCAGGGACCCGTCAAGGACCTTCTCTGCACGAAGGACCGAGGCGCTCCAGAGACCCATGGGACCCAGGGCCTAGAGACCCCACGGGACCTGGGGCCTGGAGGCCCAGGGACCCGCCGGGGACCTCCTCCACATGAAGGACCCAGGGCGTTCAGGAGCCCACTCCAAAGACCGCCCGGAGATACGGGATTTGCCCCAACAGTTTTGGTGTTTAATTTATTTCCGTTCTTCAGAAAGTATCCAAATTGTTCTTTTCTAAATGAGCATTTTTGTCTGCTAAGAATAAGATCAAGAGATATTTTTCCTTTGTAACAATTTTCTAATCCTTTTCCAAGCTTCTTAATTTGTGCCTTAAGCTCATTATTTTCATTTAAGATTATTTCATTAGAAAATGATGTATGGCATGGCAACACTTTATTATTCGAACTAGAAGCACATGGTCTATCAAATAGATTATTCCAACTGGTTGACATATCATTTTCAGGGATAGCATGTGGTAGATCATCAACTCAGTCACAAGAAATAGCTACATCTACCTTAGTAGGTGCATTGGTGATATCCTTGATGAGAAGACCTTCATATGAGTCTTTTAAATCGGAGCAAAGAGTAAGTAAAGAAGAGTGCTCGCTTTATACTTCTTCTTTGTGATTCCAAAAACCTCATGCAATTCACAAATCATTTCAACTAGTTCATCATATAAAGGGTCTAAAGAATATACCTTTTCATCACCTTTAGCCATAAGGCAAAGGGATGAACTCGTCGATATGTTGTTGTTGCCAAGAGCTAATCCGGCTAGCTTCTTGGAACAATCTCCTTCATCATCAGAGTCAGAATCGGAGCTCTCTCCTCTAGACATCCATTCTCCGAAACATGCTTCTTTGTTTGCACCATCGTTTTTCTTGAAGAATTTCTTCTTCTTACCCCAAGATTTGTTCTTGTTTGGACATCTTGATGCTATATGTCCCTTTTCATGACATCTATAGAATATGATGTCCTTGAAGTTTGCTTGCTTTGACCCCTTTGGTCTTGTGACGATATTGACTCCCTTCTTGTGCAACTTGTGAAGAAGTTTTTGAGTGTTCTTTACAAGAAGGTCTGGATCCTCATCGGAGGAGCCATCGCTTGAGTCATCTTTGGAGCCAGCTTTGAAAGCCAACGTCTTCTTTTTCGTCTCCAATGGTTCGGCCGCTTCCTTCTTCTCCTTTCGATGCATCTCATGGTGATGAGGTTCCCATAGAGATCAGTAGGCGTGGTGGAAGATAAGTCGGAGTTGGTGAGGACCGTCATGAGAGTGTCGAAACTCTTCGGAAGAGCCCTGAGCATTTTTCTAACAATTTGGATGTTAGTAAAAACAACTCCTAGTCCCTTGAGCTCATTCACAATGTTGTTCAACCAAGTAAACATGAATCCACGGACTCGGTTGGCGATATGGTGAATGTCTCGTTGTCTTATCATGAGCAACTTTGCTTCCTTGACTTTAGTAGTGCCCTCTTATATTTCCTCAAGGGTGGTCCAAACCTTGTGAGAGTGGTAAGGTTGCTCACGCGGTTGAACTCATTTAAGGACAAGCCAGTAAAGAGAGCATTTTTGGCACGGGCGTTTAAGTGGAGTTTTCTCCTATCGTCAGCAGAGTGACTTGGGGGATCAACCGGAGAAGAAAACCCAAGCTTAACTATGTCCCAAACATCAAGCCTCATGGCCTCTAGAAACACCGACATGCGCACTTTCCAATAGGGATAGTTAGTCCCATCAAAGATAGGCGCACGTCCGGTATGACCGAGATGAAAACCCTCATTTGACGTCATCCTCTCTCTAGGCGGTGAAGCCTACTCAAAAGAGAGACCACACTCTGATACCACGTATAGGATCGAGTATGCCAACTAGAGGGGGGTGAATAGGAGGCTTTAAAACATTTTGGCAAAACAATTTTTGCAAGGAAAAGATTAAGAGCAAATAAACTAAAACAATTTAATAATATTTTGCACTAAGAAAGAGTAAGAAAATCAAATACGGTGATTTATCCTGAGGTCTCGGAGACTCGCTTGGTATCCCCTACTCCTCGTTGAAGCACTCAAATGAATGAGTCTTGCTTCAATATCCACAAAGGATATTTTTTACTAAGGTTGCTCCTTCTCCACTCCGGATAGGCGAGCACCGATGCCTTTCACAAATATGTCAAGTCTCTCCGACAACCTCTGTTAATGGAGAGGTCGACGGAGATGCCTCCAAATAGTCTAGGTGAGGGTGTTCACCAAGAGTAACAAGTTGCGAGATGTTCTCTTGACCCCCAACAACCACCGAGATACTCTAAGGATGCTAATGATGCAAATGAATACCCTCGGAGGCTCTCTTTCAATCACTATGAATGATACTTGATCAAAAGATCAAGATATTAGCACTAGGGAACCTGGGCTCAAGTGTATATCAAAATATAGCTCTTGTTCTTTTTAAAAACCTGTTCAAAGCTCATATTTATAGCCCAAGCCTCTCAACTAGCCGTTATGGTCGAGTAGAGAAAAAACAGTGCATGCTGACAGTCAGCCTTGGACGCTGACAGTCAGCATCGACTGCAATCAGCTCAACAAGATATGAGGAGAAAACTCAGCTAGCCGTTGTAGTCGTATATAGAAATAAATCTACACATGCTGACAGTCAGCGTCTAATATTGACAGTCAGCATCGACCTCGAACGGTTAAAAACAAATCACGGAGAAAACTTAACTAGCCGTTGTGATCGCAAAAGGAAAGAAATCAACTCATGCTGACAATTAGTATCGACCATTGACAGTCAGCATTGACCACAAAAACGACTAAATAAAACACTCAGAAAGCAGATGATTTTTGGTCAAGACTTGTGCTAATAGTCAGCATACTCACGCTGACAGTCAGCATAGGCAAAAATAATTAGGCTAAAAAACAACCCTCTATGGACAAATGGCAGCATTGAAGCTGACATTCATGCTGACAGTCAGTGTCTCATGCGGACAATCTGCATGGATTTGTGCAGCAGACAGTAAAACAACCATAACTTTTGATCTAAATATCCGATTGAGATGATTTTTGACTTGTTGGAAAGATAACTCAATGGACTACAATTTTGTTAACAAGAAAAATACCTAGATTAGCCTAGATATTTCTAGAAAATTCAAAAATATTTTTGTTGCCAAAATGTCCAACACAAATGTCTGTGTCCACGCGGACATGTATGGCTGACTGTCAGCATCGACCATGACCAGTTGGTCGATAAAAAATAGAATTTCAAATAAAAAAATTGGTCAAAAACATTTGGTCGAAAGCTTCTGGTCGAATGGCAACATGAGAGGCTGACTGTGAGTATCAACTGACAATTTTCACAAAACAGGTTTAAAGACCCCTTTTTGAAATCTTTATTTTTCTCAGACTTGACCATGAATATGAATGCAATAATATGACCTAAGAATTTCTCAATTTTTGCCAGAACTAAAAGAGATTTCGTAACCCCTCTTAATAGTACGGTTAAACTAAAAAAAATTTCTATAAAACCAGTCAAACTCCAAACTCTGAGACTGATAAAATAATCAACCACTTACCTTAGGTCTTTGCGGCTTCCGTCTTGCGACTCCCATTTGATGTTTCTTCTTTTCACCTGATCTTAGGTCTTTGCTGCTTCCATCTTGCAACTCCTATTTGACATTTCTTCTTTTCACCTGATCTTATACTCAAAGTAAATAGATTAGTCCAAGACACTTTTTGTCATTTATCATCAAAATCAAGATTAAGAACCTAGATGCAATTGTCACCGTTGATGGGGACGCTATCTTCATTCATAACATCCACGTGATCCTTGAGATCGAATTCATTCTCAGAATCATGTAGGCAAAGGAAAGGATCTATGAACATAAGAACCTTGATGAAAATGTCTTCAAGGCCCCACGATGGGCGCCAGCTGTCGAAAATTAGAACCCGAGGGTCCTTTTGTCGATCTTATGCAAAGAAGAGTGTAATGAAGAAAAGAGCCAATTAGACAAATTCTCAAGGTATTCAAAGTATCTATGAATCTAAGACACATGAGAGAAAGTTATCTAGGTTCGGGCTCTCTGAGAAGAGTAACGACCCTACGTCCTGTGTATTTGACTATATGGGAAAAAGAATTACATAGAGGTTATTACAATGTGTGTGAGCTAACTAATCCTATCTTTGTTAAGCCTAATATTCTCTCTATCGTCGATCCCCCTTGATCCTTCCCTTAAAGGTCTTCTTATACTTGCCGAAGAGTTCGTCCGTTATCCTACTGAAGGTATGTCCCACGATCTCTCATAACCACCCCGAAGTGGTAGCTGTGAGGTCGTGGCTACATAGTGGTTGCCGTAGATCATGGATACGTGGCAGTTTGGTAGTTTTGACTTGGTCATCGTGGAACTGTCTTACCTTCCTAACCTCCTTCGACGGTTACCTTGTCAGGGACTTATGATCATCTTAGGATTAATCATAAGGATCATAGTAAGGTTGTGATGAATGGTGATCACGCACCTCTGCAACCACTGAGATGTAATCGGACATTGTATCTGTGAGACTGTCTGGTCGTCGAGAGATATCTCAATGACCATGATATCTACAAATACAACATAATATATGGTTTTTATGGTAATAAGTGTCTTGGATTTGCGTGAAATGAATGTGATTTTTGAGTTATATCCAGAACGCCTTTGGATAATCCGATGTCCTTCCTTCTAACCCTTGGTGACCATAGGGAGGACCTGCGACTATGGCTATGGGCGACCATGAGACGCTCTGGCGACCATGGATGCCCAAAAACAGCTAACAATCCTTGTCAATTTCCCTTTGGTGATTGTTAGATAATACTTCTTTGCAAAACAAACTAAATACATGTAAGTTCGGCTTAGGATCTTATCCCAGTCATCGACAACTGTGCTCTTCTAAAAGTGTGTAAAGTGTATTTCAATATTACACTTAAAGTGCACTTCAATTTAATGCTTTTTATTACAATTTCCTTTGTTTTTTTACCATTTATTCAAAAATTTCAATTTCCATCAATTCTCAGGCAGACCTCAATTTTTTTACTTACCATCCAACTTATTTTTTGTGTTTTAATTTTTCGTTGTTTTGTGTTTTAATTTTTTTTTTTCAAATAGGGTCTAACTCTATGCTGTGAAAACTTGTGTTGATCGCACACATTGTTGTTTGAGTTTTTAGAGAATAATATCATTTTCTTTCAATTGGCAACATCAGAGTTGACTCCTAGACATCACGTATGGACAATGTTGCTGTCAACTCCTACGTGCCATGCATAGCAATCATCGACATCAACTCTCCTTTCGTTGTCCTCTTGCTACTTATGTGTGCATCATGCGTGACCTACACCGCTATCTTCCACTGCCCATCCACGTCTCAAACGGCGAACACTATTGTCCACTTTCACACTGTTATTGTCTTACTCCACCTGTCTGCACTTCGCATGGCCAGCACCGCTATGACTATTGTCGTTGTGTCACTTATCACAATATCCAAATACACCCAAACACCCTAGTAGTTTTTAAAAATAATCAAAAACTACACTATTAAAAAAAAATTATATTTTGCCATTTCAAGTTGGTATTGTAAAACTATAATTTTTTAATACCATGGGTCATACCCACAGAAAAAACTTGGCATTTATGCAACAATAGTCGTTCTTGATTAGTTGTCATTTTTTATCATAATATATTATTAGAACTTATTAAAAATATTATATTATTAAAATATTTTGATAATAAATCTAATTATGTCATTTCTACGTGACCACTGCATATATTTATGAATATATTGGTAATCAAAATTTCATTAAAAAAAAAAAAAGTCAAAAGTGGCAGATACTAGAGATATTAACATTTTATTTTTATTTTCTGGGGGGCGGGGGGTTTTTTTTTTTTTTTTTTTTTTTTTTTTTTTTTTTTTTTTTTTTTTTTTGCAGATATGACACCACAAAAGTGATTTCAGTGACTCTGGAGGGTAAAATGTGCAATTAAGAAACTCGAGAGGGACAAAGATGGAAAATTCCCCAGAAGGGGTCGGAAAGATCTAGGGCTAGTTTGTTTGTTCGTTCTCCATCCACGCCGCCTCCAAAACTCCCCCATTTCCATCCCCACCTCCTCCTCCTTCCACAGCGACGGCGGCGGCGGAGGCATCAGGCGGCGCGGCCGCCTCCCCATGCGGAAGCACCACCACCACCATCACCACCACCGGAGGCCGGAGCTAGCACCACCAGCAGTCGCGTCACCGCGGCGGCTCGAGCAGGAGAAGTCGGGAAACAATCAAAGATTCGTCCCCAAGTGTATGTTTCTCTCTTCGCTTAGTTGTTTGATCTGAAATGGTTTCGAAATCCTTGCTGATTCGAAGGTTTCGAACCGATTTGGGCGGAGAAGTATGAGGAAAAGCAAGAAAATTAGGCAAGGTGTCTAGGTTACTCCGCGGGATCAGTTTCTTTAGATTTGGCTGATGGGGAATTAGATTCTTGGTTTGTTGTGTGAGAGCAAGGGGGTGCGTGTAAGGAAGGTTGTGGATAAAGAGAAGGGTTTCTTGCTGTGATTGACCATATGTTAATCGTTGTGCCTGTTTTAGAAAATGTGCTGGGATTGGGGTTTGGGTTACAGCTTGGGTCTGGGTTTTGGTTGCAGGTGCCGAAAATGGTTGCGGTTCTGTTGCTGCGGTGAAAGGGATTTTTTTTTGGAGAGTTAATTTGTGTTGTGTTAGGTTGAGTTAAGATGGGAGTTTAGTTGCTTTAGATGGTTAAGTACTTAAGTTACATGGATCGTTGACAGTGATGCAGTTTTGGAAAAGATCGCCCTTGATTGGTCAAGCGTGGTAGCTATTCCAAGTAAGTGTAATGTGAATGCATTTCATAGTAAGCATGATTATAACCGCACCAATAAATTTTAAGTGGTAATGTATTGAAATTCAGATAAGATTTGTCGCGGACAGGGTTGTACTTTTTAGGTGATGGGAATGGAATAGAAGGGATGGGTAGAGGATGGTAGCGACGTACATTTAATAGGACTTTTATTTTTAATATTTGCTTTCAGTGAAAGTGAGATATGTAATTCTTGGTTTAAATTATAGTATTGTGTGTCATATAAGACTCCTGTCTATCACTGGCACTATTAATTAAGATTACTTCTTGATGGGTGGTATCAGAAGCATAGTTGTTAATTAGGTCACCATATTTATGAGTAGTTCAATAGACTGTTTCCTTTCAGGAACACCGAAAAGTAAAATTTGCAGGACAGAATAATTTCTGTAGATGCAAGTCTTCCTATTAGGTCCAGCATGGCGTCTAGTCCTCTGCATATATGTGTTGTTCTTGCTTTTCTGAAATTCTCCTGCAATCCATATTGGTTTTCATTTTTATTTTGGATTTGAGTGCTCAGTACTTTCTACCTAAATTTTGCAGGCCAGAATTAATCTGTAGATACAAGTTTTCCTATTAGTTCCAGCATGGCATCTATTCGTCTGCATACATGTGTTGTTCTTGCTCTTCTGAAATTCTCTACTGCAATCCAATCGGTTTTTCATTTTTATTTTGGATTTGAGTGCTCACTGCTTTCTACCTAAATTTTGCAGGCCAGAAATATTTCTGTAGATACACCTTCCTATTAGTTCCAGCATGGCATCTATTCGTCTGCATACATGCGTTGTTCTTGCTGTTCTGAAATTCTCTGCCATATTGGTTTTCCATTTTTATTTTGGATTTGAGTGCACACTACTTTCTATCTACATTGGAAGATTGGTGCATTAAAAAAATTGTCTAGAAGTTTTTTTGCTATCTTCCCTTGTTAGAATGCAAATTTGCTGCTCCTTTTTTTATTAGGATTACATTATTGCGGTACTATGTTTTTCTGTGGCAGGCAAAATTGAGTTGATAAAATCTTTGGATCGAACCATAGTGAGAGAGTTCTAAGAATGGTTCCAAAACCAACCCAAATCTGGAATGACAAATATCATTTTATACCTCAACATTGATGAATGATGATTTCTATAGTGTGAATCTATGGTACCTGGACCACTGCTCATGAAAGTGAGAAAATGCTTTAAAATGTGCCGGACAATGTATTGTTATCATTATTTCACAATGGGGACTGGCGTCTATGAATTCTTAAATCTCTTTTCTGAAATAAGAGGAGAATGTTGCACAGTTGAACCTAGAATTCAGTTCAAGATAAACTAGATTATGTGTAAACAAGATAAAATGCAATGTGTACAAAACTCATTAATAAAGAAAATATCTGCTCCTGTCTACATTGGGCAAAACGCTATTCTAAGTGTTTTTCCTTTACTATGTTATATATTTTTAACCTCTCTTTAAATTATTCCTTGAAGAGCTGTTTTTCATTTTTGCATGTGCATTTTAGATAATACATGTTTCTTCAATATGTAAATATGATATTCTAAAGCCAATTCTGTCTTGGGGTTTAGACTCATTACTTGTATTGGTAACCACTACAATTATTTGTAGCACCAAATTTAGTTTTCAACACTTTGCAGGCCTATTTTGGTTTTGGTTTTCTTCTCTTTTCAACCTTTGCAAATGTCACCAAATATTTTCTCCAGAATTTAAATTATTTGCTACAAGTAGTACTTTTCCATTGATGATGTTTTTATTCCTAGTTATTCTTTGGTATTCTCTCCTTATTGCTTCAAATGTTTTATTAGGACAATAAGTATATGTGTTTCAAATGGGGTGTGAAACTACTTTTGCTTTTAGTAGCAATTTAGTGTTTTGTGTACAGTTGTCACTGTTTTCCTGAACATTTGCTCTGTACTACCTGAACACTTTTATCCACCCCAATATTTTGTGCCAGACGTGTCCCAAATCCCTGCATCTGAACCTTAGCATATTTGTTTCAATGCTGAAGTAGCACTTTTTATCTAAATGAAGACTATAATTGAGCTAGACAAATAGACATACACGCATGATATTTGTGGAGTTTTGAGAATGTTTTGTTAAATATTTAAAAACTATGTTAGCGACCCCAGGTCCTCTCTTTTCTAGCTTCACATCAATGTGCAACTATCACATCTGTGGTCAAGTAGCACTGCTTTGAGTTCATGAAAAGCTTAACTTTTGACCTGGAATGTCCAAAGTCTTTAAATGAGTTTGGGAATCTGGTGATTTGCAAAAAAAAAGTTTTTCATTGTATCTATAACTTTTGCAACAGTGTATATTTAAAATTTGTTATGATTAAATACGAGAGGCTCCAAGAAATTCACAGTACCTTTTATGGCTTAAAGGCTAAACACCAGCTTTCCGATTACTACTTATATTTGCCCATGTGTTTAACTTATCCTTCTATGGTTCTTTATTGCCGCGTACGATGTTAAAATCTATCTTGAAGAGAATAATGCTGTACATCCTGTGGTTAGCTCTTTTACTGATATATGGAGTATTGATACTAATTTCTTGTATTACTCTGCCATCACTCTTTACCCTGATGCATATGAACTAAGTAATTTGAATACTTCAGTGCAAGTCTTATCTTGCTTTTGCATGTGATAGTCGCTGGGGCCTCCAAGGTTCTGTTAATTATGTCCTATGCTTTTTCTTACATGTTATGTGAAAGGTGCTAGGGGCTGGCTAATCAGAATCAGTGTTCTCAATTGCAAAAATCAGATAGCAAGTGACCACCCCACAATATGGTGTGTGTGTGTGTGTGTTTGTGTGTGTTATATCAACAAACAAGTAAAGTTCTTAATTCACCAATTGAGACCTAGATATATATTATATTAAGATGTATAGCTATATTTTGAGTGTTATATTTTTTCCATAAAACATAAGTGCTATATGCTGCAAAATAACAAAATGAAAGCAATCTCCAAGTAGTAAGGTATAGATTAACAAAAAGAAACCAACCATCCAACAAAACATAAATGCAAGGCCATGCCTTTCCACAAAATGCAAGAGCTATAACCTGTAAGTTATACTATTATGATAGATTAACTAGTAGTCTACTATTAACTATAATGATTGGATTGCTTAAGCGCTAATTGAGCCGCTAAACCGCTAAATCGGACTGCTTAAGCACTCTAGCCATTAAACCCGGGTGCTATGCATTAAGAGTTTGTGGGACAGCTGCTGCTACCGTTTTAGCTGCTGCATACAAGGTTGTAGTGGCCGCTATTTGGAACAGTAATCAGATCTGCTTAGATGTTTTCAGAATTTGGACCTAAATCACTATTCGCCGAGATGTTCTAGCTATTGATAGTTGTACCTGTTTCCTACAATGAGAAGCATCAGCGTAAAATTTCGCCATAATATGTTATGTTTGTTTGTGGCAGAAGCGCAATAGGAATTGGGTTTATAATTTTATAGATGTGCTACCTGTTCTTTGCAAGTAATCAGCTTTGTCCTCTTGGAAGACTCAGAAGCTTTATGTTTCTGTTTTTTTGAATTTTTTCTTTTTTAAAGAAAATGTTATCTCCATATTTTTATTGTGTGGCTTGTTGAATAACATTCTTATACTATCGCACATTTGTTGTTTGTGTGTGGTCAGTATGGAGAATTTTATTGATGTAGGGGAGTTAGCACCTAAACTTGTACACAATGTACTGCCTTTTTTATTTTATTCTCTAAATGTTTTTCATACATGGTTAAGATGTCTCTGATTTATTTTTGTATCATATTATATTTTTAATAGAAATTAGCAATCTTTTTGCTGTGTTTATTGTGACTATGGACTTGAATTGATTCACTTAATTGCAACTATATGGGCATGCTATGCTCCTGGTCTGAGTTTTTGCATTTAGTTGAGATCTTTTGCATGTGCTATCATGCCCTTTAAGTAAAACTTTACAGCCCAGGCATCATAAAATTTGAAACTGATTTGGAAGAGTCAGTATTTTACATAACATGTTACATCAGCACTATAGTGCCCCTATTGTATAGTATGGGTCGTGGGCACCACGAAGTGGTTCTGGGGCTATAGTGGGCCATGATGACCACTATAGTAGACAGCGTGTTCTAGGTGCTTCTGTACAAATTCATTTCAGCTTTCCTTGATGGTCATAATTTTCACGGTGCCCCAGCAAGGCACGGTGCCTCCAGACCGCCTGGATGCCTAGGCGCCTATCTTAGCGACAATTAGGTGACAGATTTATATATTGTTAGACAACAATTAAATAAGTAAATAACATCGTACCATTGCAAATTAACTAAAGTTGTAGCATGAGTCTAATCTCAAATACAAGATAACAAACTAATATCCACCAAAAGTAATTATTACACCACCTAGTCTCAAATATCATCCAACTCTAAATCATCCATAGAAAACTTTGAAGTGAGAACTAGATGCTGAGAGCTAAGTTAGAATAGAAGACTAGAGTGAGAACTAGAGGCTGAGAACTTGAGAAGTGAGAATAGAAGACAGAACTCACAGAAGACTAGAAGGGAAGAACAGCCCTAAGGTGGCGGATGTTGGGGCAAGGTGGCGAGTGTGGGGGGGCGACGGCTGGCTGTGATGCGGCAAAGGGTGCCTGTAAGCTGGCAACAATGGATTGTGATGGCGACGGTGGTGGGTCGCGATGGACGGCCCGGCGCCGGTGATGAATAGCGATGGCGACAGCTAGGTTTGGACTTTGCACAACCCTAAAACACAACCTTCTAAACTCTAAAGAAGGCATTTTTTATTAAAAAAATAGAACTTGGGCTTAGGCGGTCGCCTCGGCAGACCCGGGCAATGCGCAGAATGGCTTGGCAGCCACCTACTCTACTCCTGGCGAGGTGAGTGCCCATGGCGTCGGTGCGCTGCTAACTGGACGCCTAGGCGATGCCGTGATAATAGTGGGTTATATATTGCATTTCAAACTTTCCAAAAGTTTATTTTTATTGTACCTCCTACTTTCTAGAAGTTAATATATAATAATAGTGAAAATTAGATATTCCTTCCCAAATTAGGGAAAATTTTCCCATAATAGTATTGTTATACTAAACATGCCATGGGACCTTCCATATTCCTTTCCTCTGCTGACTAATGGCTTTCCAATCTTAGTCATCTTGTTTGTCCAACACTTGCGTCTACCACATACTAAACATTCTAAATTGGACTAGTGATAATGAATTACTGCCTCTAGACAGGAGTTTCATTCTTTTTCATGTAGCTCATTACTTTTTGAACCCACATGTATCGTTTTGTTGATTTTCATCCACTCATTGATGCCTACAATTTTAAAACATGTTAAGAATATAGTTGAGCGTGTTGCACCCATCATATTGTTGTTATGCACTATCCACTTTAAAACACCTTGCCACTACACATCCCTGGTCCACTATTTAGAACATTAGCAAGAACATTAAAAGACCCTAACAAGTATTCTTTTGTAGGATAGATCATTAGGGCGAATTTCAATACCCAATATGTCACTATTGCTTGGAAGCTCTTTCCTTGTCGACTTGTCGTGATGTTTAAAATTAATTATTGTTGGAGTCTTAGAAAGCTGGATTTATACAAAGTAGCTTTTTGCTGAATGAACAGTATGAATTGGCAGTCCCAACTTTCTGCGGTGATTCTATCTACCATTTATTGTTTTCTTTCACTCTCATCATACCATATTGAGTATTGAATACTGGTTTCAAATTCTCAATGCACATTTTCTTCTTTAAATTTCTTTACTCACGAGAACACTTTTCTTGTAGGCTCATTTAACAACACAGGCAACTGAGTGTTGCTGCAACATGGACCGACAAGGCAGAGATGACCATGTAAGAAATATTGGAAAGTGTTCAAGGAATTCTTTCCTAAAGTATTTTGTTGATTTTTCTCTTACAGTTAAGGTGGATAATAACATGCAGGAAGAGGTCAATGTTGTTGGCTTTGAAGTTCCAAGGTCACCAGATTCGAGCTACAATAATCCTATTCCGGGAAATGAAGATGAAGCTCGAGAGCCCCCACTAGTTCCCCCCCATCTGCAGCATACCTTACTGAGCTTCCCTCCAAGCCAGGACGACTCTAGCAGCCTACCTCTGCCCCAAAATGTGGTACTTAACCACCTCTACATAGAGAAAGAGAGCACAAGATCAGTCGTGGCTCTGGGAATTACACATCGGTTCAGGTCCAAATATGTGACAGTTGTCCTCTATAAGCCAGTACAGAGAAGGTAGGGTGTGACAATTTGTTCCCCTACCTTGTATTCCTGCTTCCATTTCGCTATGCAGGAACAGTAATTTACACCCCTGGGTTGTGGCCGACCAAACAAATAGATGAAAGCCCTGTTGTTGTGCAAAAACAGATGGAAACCTAGTTGTGCATCATTTTCAAATGATTTAGATTTGTTTCTAGGCTCTGTTGGCTGCGATGAGAATGGTTTCATCTCAGCAATTTAACTCGTCTTTGTGCTCATGGCAATTGATGAAAACTATCTGTTCATCCATGTATGGAAGCTGCTGTTTTTTCTTCGTTTTTATCGCTGATGATTTGAATTGAGATCTCATGTATTTCCAGCAGGGAATTGCAAAATCAAGTTTGTATGTCGTAATGTCATAGATTCAAACATTCTGTGTTTCTTTGGTAAGGAGTTAGTTACAGATGCTTGACTCAGCTGAACAGTCGAGTAATTTCCGTGAGAATTGTCCTCGTGTGTCCCAGGCCGTCTAATTACGTTGAAGATTTTGATAAGCTGATTTTAATATTAGGTCCACACGAGGACCGTTCTCAAAAAGATATTTTTATCCTGAACCTATCTGTAAATCTTGGGAGTTTGCAGAAACCACAGCTCTTGTTTGACCAATTTATCTTGGTGTTTTGTGCTTTGCATTGTGCTGCATGTACTTCTCCCTGTATGCACCAAGTTTATTATTCTTTTGAGGAAAGACAGTAGAAAAGAGTATTAACTGTAAAATTTCATTAAAAGAAAACGAGTTTTGTTAAGGTATATGTACTAATTTTTTTTTATGTATTTTTTTATTATTAAATTAATTTTGTTTTTTTATATCTAATTCTGAATGAAAAAAAGAAAAATATAGATGATACAAGTTTTTTTAAAAAGCATGTACATGTATTTTAGACATTGAAAAAAACACTATTTATTTCCCTAATTCTTTTTCAAGAAATGGTGCGCTTTATCTTTTGGGGAGGCATTAGAGGGAAATTTTTTTTATTAGAATTGATCTTATAAAATTATATAAGACTCATCTTTTGATTATTGAATCACATAATCTACTGTTAAGATATAAGTATGACTACTAAATTTGGATTATAGTCTTGATATGAATGTGACAAATACACATCAATCATATAATCTAACTGATAAAAAATAGGTTTTATATTTCTTATATGAGATTGAATTTTATTGAATTTGTTTCCACGTTAGAGATGTTTTTTCCTTTTAATTAGCGAGGGTTGGTTGGGTTTGGTAGCTAAAAGTCAAACAATTAGGAAGTTATGATATTAGATAATATCAACAAATAACCTATTGTTTGACGAAAACAAAAAAGGACAATGATAGATAGGCACGAAAGTAGAGTTGCATTTTATTAACTCCATTGGCCGATTTATAATACGTGCGTGTACATGCTTTGTTTTCGTCCTCATGTCGAAGGGAGGAATTGGTTGCAAGGAATGTTTGTGGTTTTTGGTTCGTGGAGTCTTGCAAGGCTTCTGATTAAGGAAAAATTTCATTTGCATCACTAAAAATATTGTATTTTTTATCTATTATTAAAAATTAGTTTTTATTTATCACTAAAATATACACTGATATTTTGTATTTGCTATCATTGTTTAATCAACTGAGCAAATGGTATTTTTATTCTTGTCATGTGACATTTTTATCTCTTAAATAGAGCAACTATACATCTATGAAGGACTTAAAAAATCTCGAATTTTAGATAAACAACAGTCTTGTATTAAAAATATATTTTGTCTGTAAATATACTTGTAAAAATATCATTTACTCTGTTGATTAGTAGTTGAGAAAATGATATTGGTAAATATAAAATATAAATGTATATTTTAGTGATAAATAAGAAAAAAATTAATTTTTTAATAATTGATACAAAAATATGTATTTTTTAAGTAGTACAGACAAAAATTTTCCAATTATTAATTACATATAAGATAAATCCATAGAACATATTTGATTAAACTATGTTTATGGTTGTCATTATGAAGCCTAATCTTCATTCTTCAAGTTGATGGGGATGCAAATGAATGGATGTGCCACAACCTTTGCCTGGTTAGTCTCAGCCATGTTGCGTGCCTTCACCTCGTTAGTTCCTTGAAATATGGATGTCTGGCCTTGTCGGCCGTAAATCGGTGAATGGATGGGCCTGATGAAGATAATGGGGTCTTCACTTCATAGGTTCTCAACCATAAAATTATCCGACATTGTTTGTGGACAGTAGGGATGGCAAAGGGATGCGTAATATAGGATCAAAGATGCCGACTAAAGGAGGTGAATAGGAGACTTTAAACTTTTCAAATAAAGAAATCAAGAACAATAACAATGATATGAGAAAGAGGGAGAGAAAACGAACACAACGAATTTACCGAGGTCTCGGAGACTTGTCCAGTCTCCCCTAATCCTCGTTGAAGCACTCAAGTGAATGAGTCTTGCATTTCTTCCCAACACAATTCTGTATTAAAATATCTCAGAAGCATAGTTAGTCAGAACACATTTTGTTTTCATTAATCATCAAAATTAGGTTATGCACAATGGCCTAGATGCAACAATCTCCTCCTTGTTGATGATTGATGACAGCAAGTGTTTTTTTTAAAAAATTTATAGAACAAGTGAATAACTCCCCTTGAGTATATGGCATCTCAAATAATATGTCAAGTATAATCACTCATATGAGTCCAGAGCATACATCATACACATCATACAGACATGTCTATCATATCATACTCATAAGACAACACATATATCCAACACATATATCAGAGCATAAACCACTCATAAACCAACATATATCAGAGCATCACACATAATGTATACACCACCAGCACCATCATATCCACCTAATAATAGATCCACAAGGATATCAATCAACATCATATAATAAAGACCAAAATCATCCAGAATGTCATATAAGAAAGATATCCAACATCCACAT
This sequence comes from Pharus latifolius, assembly GCA_019359835.1. Taxonomy (NCBI): domain Eukaryota; kingdom Viridiplantae; phylum Streptophyta; class Magnoliopsida; order Poales; family Poaceae; genus Pharus; species Pharus latifolius. The sequence continues at coordinate 66,287,171 of CM033322.1, forward strand.
AACAAAACATCAATGTCATACAAAACCAAGTATATATCAAAATCATCCATAACATAAAGACATAATATTTCTCCCCGTTGGCATCAAGCACAAAAAGGGAGTAAATACAAAAGGGAGTCAATACAAAACATAGCCTAATGCTCATCATCATCCGAGAGGCCGAGAACCGCTGTATCTCCAGAGCCTACGGGAGATCCAGTCGGGTCGACGGCTGGTGATGCTGGAGGAGTTGAAGCGGGAGCTGCAGTTGGAGATGCTGGAGCCGGAACTGGTGCAGCAGGCCCTGAAGCTGAGCCTGGTGAAGAAATAGCTGGGCGCGCCCTCTTGCGAGGGGCTGGAGAGGCAGACAAAGGCAGCCAGCGCAATATCTCCTCCTGCTGAGCAACCAGTCGAAGCAGCAGCTGATGGTGCTCCTGCTGTGCACAAGATCTGCTGCTGGGTCTGGATGACCTGCTGGAGCTGAGATGCCGAGGAAGATCCGATGCCTAGGTCTGCAGTCGGTGCTGGATCGGATTCCTGAACTGGAGTCTCGTCCTCTGACTCCCTCGTAGCATCACCATGAGATGCGGGAGAATCAGGGTCAGCAGCAGCTGCAGGCCGGGCACCAAGACGACGGTCGGCCTGACCTGGAGGGTAGAACTGAAGAGGATGGTGGGGCCGAGGGAGCTCCGAGTCAACGGCCCGGATGTGCAGAAGCATCGCCATGATGTATGGAGCATACAACAGCTGGCGACGCGGAGAAAGAAGGACGTGCTGAATCTCACTGATGATGAGATCAGCAACGTCGAATGGCTCCTCCTGGAAGATAGAAATCAGGACGTCGAGGCCAAGGTAAGTGACTCTGGCCCTGTCTCTGGTCATAGGGACCAAAGTGAGACGAAAAATCCTAAGGGCCAGGTCGACATTGCGGCGCAGGCCGGCAATGTGATGGAGCTGGAAGGGGCCGAAATAGAGCATGGCCACCTCCCGATGCTCGAAGTCGGGGAGAGTATGGAGCTGGCACCCAGAAGCAGGGCGAACCAGACCGAGAGCGGCCTCAAACTGCTTCTTCGTGACAGTATGGACCTGGAGGCCTGTCATGAAGGTTAGCGAGTCCCGCTGGGGAGAGATGAAGACGGTGGAGTAAAACTGATGAATGGGCTCATCGGCCCAATGGAGGGAGGAATCGGCGACCAGGTCGGGATCCCTACAGAGACAAAAGAATCTGCTAGGGAGACGATGCCTGTGCGAGAGGCGATCGTCTGCCAAGACAGAGAACGGTGGGCGAATATGGGGACGCGGCTGTAAACACTGGTGAAAAGATCAAGGTGGAGGTTTGTGTAAAAAGTAAGGACGTCGCACGTGTCGCGACCAGTGGGACGAGGCGAGAGATACGGGTTGGGGGAGAGAAGGGAGCGAAGGAGACTCGCGTTCCATCGGGAGTAATCCATGGGGACACACTCAGGTGGCGGTGAGGAGCGGGTCTCAGACGTCTAACCCGATGAATGACGGCTGTTTGCCGCGTTCTTTCATCGGGCAACATGACGAGAAGACGAAGCTGATCCGACATGAAGAAAATGAAACAGAGACCTGAATGAACGAAGCCGAGCAAAGAGGCCGACAACAATGATGGACGAAACGGATCGGCCGCAGAGAGATGGGCGAATGACGATGAAGGGGATGCACAGGTGCGGCTGAACGACGGCGAGCCACGGCACGGCGGCACTCTGCAGAGCAGTGGGGTGCGGCGGCTAGAATGGTCAAAGAGGTTGTGGCGACGGCGGCGAGGTATCGGCAATGGCGGTGAGGTGGCGGCGGCGGCGCGGCACAGCGAGAAGGCACCTGGCGAGGCTTGGAACGGCGGTGGCAGCGAGAGGAGGCAAATGGTGGCGAAGGAGGAGGTGAAGGGACAAAACAGAGACAAGGGTTTTTAGGGTTTGGGGGCCCCAACTGACAGTCAGTTTAATAAACTAACAGTCAGTTCCAAGACCAGAAACATTGAACTGATAGTCAGTGTACAAAACTGACAGTCAGTTCACAGAATTGAGTTTTGAAACTGACAATCAGTTTATGAAATTGACAGTCAGTGTGGGTCACCGACTTTGACTGGGAGCTATGACCACAAGTGATGGACATAACTGACATTCAGTTTGTGGAACTGACTGTCAGCATGGTCAACGACTTCGACCAGAGGCTACGACTAGGCTCCTGAACAAAGGAACTGACAGTCAGTTTGTCATGCTGACTGTTAGTTTGAAAAATTTCGACCAGAAGGAGACTTTGACCAAAGAGAGAATAAAATATATTTTAATATATTTTTAATACACTTAACACATCAACTAGCATTAGATATATCAATAATGTTTAGTTCTCCTCTTAGAAAGCAAAATCTTGATTCATCTAAGGGTTTGGTGAAAATATCTACTAATTGCAATTCAGTCCTGATGTAACTCACATCTATATCATCTTTTGCCACATGATCTCATAAAATGATGCCGTATTTCAATGTGCTTAGTTCTAGAATGCTGAACAAGATTATTAGCAATTTTAATGGCACTTTTGTTATCACACAACAGTGACACATTATCAAATTTAATTCCATAATCTAGAAAAGTCTGCTTCATCCACTAAATTTGAGCACAACAACTTCCTGCAGACACATATTCCGCTTTAGCGGTGGAGAAAGCTACAAAATTCTGTTTCTTAGATGACCATGATATTAATGATCTCCCCAATAATTGACAGCTACCAGATGTGCTTTTTCTATCAATATTAAACCTAGCATAATCAGAATCCGAATATCCAATTAATTCAAAATTTGCATCTTTCGGATACCAAAGACCTAGGTTGGAATAGCATTTCAAATATCTAAGGATTCTTTTAATAGCAATTAAATGACATTCCTTAGGATCTGATTGAAATCTAGCACATAAGCACACACTAAACATGATATCAGGCCTAGATGCAGTGAGATAAAGAAAACTACCAATCATAGACCTATAGAGTTTAGAGTCGACCGATTTTTCATTGTTGTCCATATCCAGATGTCTATTTGTGGCCATGGGGGTTTTGATTGCTTTAGCATCTTCCATCCCAAAGCGCTTGAGCAAGTCCTTCACATACTTCGTTTGACTCACAAATGTACCGTTCTTGAGCTGCTTGATTTGAAGTCCAAGGAAGAAGCTTAGCTCACCGATCATTGACATCTCGAATTCCCTAGACATCATTTCTCCAAATTCATGACAGAAATGTTCATTAGTAGATCCAAAGATAATATCATCAACATATATCTGACAAATGAACAAATCTTTTTCAATTTTCTTTGTAAACAAAGTTGTATCAACCTTCCTAATTTTAAATCTTTTGATAAAAGAAAGTCTCTAAGTCGTTCATACCAAGCTCGAGGAGCTTGTTTGAGACCATAGAGAGCTTTAGACAATTTAAACACATGGTTTGGAAATTTAGGATCTTCAAAACCGGGAGGTTGTTCAACAAAGACTAGTTCAGATATCTCACCATTTAAGAAAGCACTTTTTACATCCATTTAAAATAACTTAATATTAAAACTAGATGCATAAGCAAGGAGTATACGAATAGCTTCAAGTCTTGCCACAGGTGCAAAAGTTTCACCAAAGTCTAAACCTTCGACTTGAGTAAAACCTTGTGCCACAAGACGAGTTTTATTTCTAATTACTACACCATTTTCATCTTGCTTATTTCTAAAAACCCATTTTGTTCCAATTACATTATGATCCTTGTGTCTTTCAACTAAAGTCCAGACTTCATTTCTAGAAAAATTATTAAGTTCCTCATGCATAGCATTTACCCAATCAGGATCATTAAGAGTTTCATCTACATGTTTAGGTTCTAGAGAAGATACAAAAGAATGATGTTCACAAAATGAAGCAATGCGAGAGCGAGTTTGGACACCCTTAATGACATCACCCAATATTTGATCTAGAGGGTGATCCTTGGTGATGGTCTGGTGCTGTCTTGGTGCTTCATCTTGTGCTGCTTCTTCTTGACTTTGCTCTGGTGGATTAGTTTGAGGTGATGATATATTTTCATCACCATTCTCAATGTTCTCATCATCTTCTTGATCATCTTCTCTTGATTTGATGTCTCCAATTGTAATGTTCTTCATAGCTCCTTGAAGATCTTCACTTGAAACTTCATGAGAGATTTGCTCTTTTTGCGAGCCATTAGTTTCATCGAATTCTATATAACAAAAAATCTTCAATGCAACTTGTATTTTTGTTAAAAACGCGATAAGCTTTGCTAGTGGTGGAGTATCCGACTAGAAAGCCTTTATCTACTCTTCTTTGAAATTTGTCACTAAAATTTCTTTTCTTAAGGATATAACATTTACAACCAAAAACTCGAAAATAAGAAATGTTTGGCTTACGCCCAATAAGAAGTTCATAAGGAGTTAAATTTAGAAGAGGATGCAAATAAAGCCGATTAATAGAATAGCAAGCAGTATGCATGGCTTCGGCCCAAAAGCGAGTAGGAGTATCATACTCAGCATTGTTCTTGCCATTTCTAATAATGTTCGAATTTTTCTTTCCACAACTCCATTTTGCTGTGGAGTGTAAGAGGTAGAAAATTCGTGTTTAATTCCGAGCGAGTCACAAAAATCAAATAAAGTTGAATTAACAAATTCTCCACCATGATCACTAAGGATTTTCTTGATGGAAAGTTCGAATTCAGTGGAAACACGTTTTGCAAAACTTTTGAAAACATTAAGGGTTTCAGATTTTTGAGAAATAAAGAAGACCCAAGTATAGCGAGTAGAATCATCAACAATCACAAAATCATAGTTGTTGCCCTCGATACTTTGGAACTCAGAAGGTCCAAATAAATCCATATGCAAGAGTTCCAAAGGTTTGCAAGTTGAAAGAACACGCTTAATTGGATGTGAAGTAGCTACTTGCTTGCCAGTTTGACAAGCGCTACAGGGTTTATCCTTTTCAAAATTCACATTTTTTAAGCCAACAACCAAATCATGTTTCAACAGCTTTTTCAATTGATGCATTCCAACATGTGCGAGTCTCCTATGCCGTAACCATCCCTTTGAGGTTTGAGAGACAAGGCATGTTGAAGAGATGCATCCTTTGAGTGAAAATCAACCAGATAAAGATTTCCAAAATGAAAGCCTTTGAAGATCAAAGAATTGTCTTTTAGACTTTCAACCAAAACTTCTTTAGGATAAAATGTGCAACAAAATCCAAGATCGCAAATTTGTGCAACAGAAAGAAAATTAAAATTTAGAGATTCAACCAATAAAACATTCGAAATAGAGAGATCATTGGATATAGCGATTTTACCCAAGCCTACCATATTTCCTTGACGATTGTCGCCAAATGTGATCTTTTGATTTTCGCTTGAGTTGTCTTCTATTGAGGTGAACAATTTCTTGTTGCCAGTCATATGCTCGGAGCATCCGCTGTCAAGCACCCAATGTTTCCCACCGGTCTTGTAGTTCACCTGTAAAAACAAAAGAATCAAGTCTTTTTAGGTACCCAAACCTTTTTGGGTCCTTCGATGTTAGCGATCAAAGCTTTGGGCACCCAAATTGATTTCTTCTTTTTATTTAGCATGGGTGCGCCAACAAACTTTGTTATAGCATAACCTTTCTTCGACCGTTGAAGCATGTAGCAAGTATCAAAGTAGTTTGGAGTCATTAGAGGACATGCTTCATGCGAATGACCAGTTTCATGACATTTAAAACAAAATGTGTTGTATGCTTTTACAAAAATAGTTTTTGTACTTGGTTTCTTTCCTTTCTTCGGAAAATATCCAAGACCTTCTTTTCTAAATGAACACTTTTGTTTGCTAAGAATAAAATCAAGAGAGACTTTACCTTTGTAGCAATTTTCTAACCCTTTACCAAGTTTTTCAACTTGTGTCTTAAGTTCATTATTCTCGTTTAAGATTGAAGCACATGGTATATCAAGTGAACTAGTGGGAATAGCATTAGAGGGAGTATCATCTAGATCACATGAGATGGATACATCTACCTTAGATGGAGCATTAGTGATATCTTTAATAAGCAAACTTTCATATGAGTTTTTAACTCTGAGTATTGAGTGCATAAGGAAGAATGTTCTTCCTTAAGTGCTCTATACTTCTTTTTAGTGATTCAAAAAACTTCATTCAATTCAGTGATCATTTCAACTAGTTCATCATATGAAGGGTCGTTTGAATGTACCTTTTCATCACCTTTAGCCATAAGAAAAAGGGATGAACTAGTCGAGATGTTGCCGAGGGCTAGTCCGGCTAGCTTCTTGGAGCAACTTTCTTCATTGTCAGAGTCGGAGTCGGAGCTCTCACCTCTGGACATCCATTCTCCGAAGCAGGCTTCTTTTGTTGCGTCATTGTTCTTCTTGAAGAACTTCTTGTTCCATGTCTTGTTCATGTTTGGACATCTTGATGCTATATGTCCCTTTTCGTGACATCCGTAGCATATGATGTCCTTGAAGTTTGATTGTTTTGGCCTCTTGGGTCGTGTGTCGATGTTGACACCCTTCTTGTGCAACCTGCAAAGAAGTTTTTGAGTATTTTTTACCATTAGAGCTAGATCTTTGTCGGAGGAGCCATCTCTTGAATCGTTCTTGGAACCGGCTTTGAAAGCCAATGCCTTCTTCTTTGTCTTCGAGGGTTCGGCTACTACCTTCTTCTCCTTTCGATGCATTTCGTGAGTGATGAGGTTCCCATAGAGATCCGTCGGTGTTGTGGTCGACAAGTCAGAGTTGGTGAGTACCGTGACCAGAGTGTTGAAGTTTTCTGGAAGCGCTCTGAGCATCTTTCTTACAATATCAAGGTCAGTAAAAACAACACCGAGCCCCTTGAGTTCATTCACAATATTGTTCAACCGAATGAACATGGAATCCACGGACTCGGTTGACGACATTGTGAATGTCTCATATCATTGCCTTACCATGAGCAACTTTGCCTCTTTGACTTTAGTGGTACCCTCGTATATTTCTTCGAGGGTAGTCCAAACCTTGTGAGCGGTCATGCTCACACGGTTGAACTCATTTAGAGACAAATCGGCAAAAAGTGCATTTTTTGCACGGGCATTTAAATGTAGTTTTCTCCTGTCGTCATCGGAGTGACTTGCCGGATCATCCGAAGGAGTAAAACCAAGTTTAACGATGTCCCATACATCAAGCCCCATGGCCTCAAGGAATACTGACATGCGCACTTTCCAGTAGGGATAGTTAGTCCCATCAAAGATAGGCGCATGACCGGTATGACCGAGAGAAAATCCCTCATTAGACGTCATCCTCTCTCTAGGCGGTAAAGCCTAAATAATCGAGAGACGTTGCTCTGATACCACGTGTAGGATCAAGGATGCCGACTAGAGGGGAGGTGAATAGGAGGCTTTAAAACTTTTCAAATAAAACAACTTTTGCAAATAAAGAAATCAAGAACAGTAACAATGATATGAGAAAGAGGGAGATAAAACGAACACAACGAATTTTACCGAGGTCTCGGAGACTCGCCCAGTCTCTCCTAATCCTTGTTGAAGCACTCAAGTGAATGAGTCTTGCATTTCTTCCCAACACAACTCTGTATCAAAATATCTCGGAAGCATAGTTAGTCAGAACACACTTTGTTTTCATTAATCATCAAAATTAGGTTAGGCACAACGGCCTAGATGCAACACGTAATACCCACTCCTGCGGGTACCCGAACCCGCGGGGGCAGATATGGGGAAAAATTAATACCCGTGGGGGTGGGGGTGGAGAAAAATTAATACATGCTGGTATTTTAGAACCGAGTAAACGAATTCAATATCCAAACCCGAAAATCCGCCTCGACCTAAAAATTATTGAAAACCCGCCCCGACCCAAAACCCTAGTCCCTAGATCTAATTAAGTTTCCTCTGCGCCCCGCGCTCCTCACTCCCGCCTCCATCGTCGGCCGTCGGCCCCGTCGACCTTGTCGACCGTCGCCTCCCTCGTCGCCCTCGTGGACCTCGCCTCCCTCGTCGCCCTCGTGGACCTCGTCGACCCTTGCCACCTTCGTTGACCTCGCCTCCCTCGTCACCCTCGCCACCCCTGTCGACCTCATCGACCTCGTCTCCCCCGTCGCCCTCTCCTCCCCCGTTGCCCTCGTTGCCCTCGTCGTCCTTGTCGACCCCACCACCTCCATTGGCCGTCGCCTCCCCCGTCGACCCTCGCCTCCCTCGTCGCCCTCGTCGACCGTCGCCACCCTCGTCGACCCTGCCACTGCCCTCATCACTCTGTCAGCCCTGCCTCCCTCGTCGGGGTATCGGGGCCCCCGGCGGGTAATGAGGCCCCCGGCGGGGCGGGGCAGGGGCAGGGGGCAGGTATTACCTGCAAGGCGCGGGTGGGGGTAGGGGTGGGTACTATACCCCCACCCTGAACCCACCCTGTTGTCATCCATAGTGGACAGAAAGATTGCCTTCACCTCATTAGTGCCCAACAATAAATCATCCATTGTTGATGTTTTAATGAATGTCCGCAAGTGTACGGATATGCTATAACTTTTCCTCATAGTACTCCACAAGTATTATTATACACAAGGAAGACTAATGGTTCGCAACTCAATAAAAAATCCCAGAAAACTCACAAAAACACAATTCCAGCAAGAAGGATCAAGATATTAAACTGCTAAAAGCACCAATCTTAGTTGCACAAGCTATATAGATGAGAGCAATAAATTAATAGTATTCATGATAATCTAGGGTTTTCAGATCAATTAGATGGAAAACCTAATTAATCTAAGAAAAAACCAATCTATAAAAGTAAGATGATTCAATAAGTGATGCATATAATACAAAACTAAGCACATTCCCCGCAAATCTTGTCACAACCCACAGGTTCATGGACACTTTTGGTCCTCAAGATCCTAGCAAGATGCATGCGCTTTCCAAAATAGTTAAAACCATCAGCCGGATGATCCTAGACCAAGTGGTATGGATGCCAGTGGATCCAAACTAATATTAGTGTGACTACGCAATAATGGTGAAGTCAAACATCATCAATTCTAATAAGATCCAATTATAAGTGAAGCAATCTCAGATTAAACTCAAAAAGTCTCAACTAAAATAATCAGAGAGTTTATTACAAAAAAAATTACATAAACATCACGAATTTAAGATTCTTACAAACTTTGGGGCGACGATTATTTGATTCCCTGATTTTATAGAAGTGACTCTAAATTTAACCTAACTCTCTTCGGTGGTGATGAGGAACGTCAAAGATGGATCGAAAGTGGGGGCCGGATTGCTACTTTGAATCTTTGATGTCCCTAAATGCTGCCTCAGAGACTTTATTTATAGCCTCCAATTCATCTCATTGTTTTAGGAGTGCATGTATTTAAGGTAGAGATCGAATTATGTTGGGGGAAATCTCCGCGGGACTAAGTCCAGGTAAGTTGCGTCACATTCGCCCGGGGACATGGCCTCCGGGGCCTCCCCGGGGGCCGCCTTTTGGCCCCCGGGACTTTGCCTGGGGACCTGGCCTCCGGTGCCTCCCCGGGCGCCGCCTTTTGGCCCCCGGGACTTGGCCTCCGGTGCCTCCCCGGGCGCCGCCTTTTGGCCCCCGGGACTTGGCCTCCGGTGCCTCCCCGGGCGCCGCCTTTTGGCCCTCGGGACTTGGCCTCCGGCGCCGTCCCGGGCGCCGCCCTTTGCCTGGGGAACTGGCCTCCGGTGCCTCCCCGGGCGCCGCCTTTTGGCCCCCGGGACTTGGCCTCCGGCACCGTCCCGGGCGCCACCCTTTGCCCAGGGACCTGGCCTCCGGTGCCTCCCCGGGCGCTGCCTTTTGGCCCCCGGGACTTGGCTTCCGGCGCCGTCCCGGGCGCCGCCCTTGGCCCGGGGACCTGGCCTCCGGTGCCTCCCCGGGCGCCGCCTTTTGGCCCCCGGGACTTGGCCTCTGGCGCCGTCCCGGGCGCCACCATTTGCCCGGGGACCTGGCCTCCGGTGCCTCCCCGGGCGCCGCCTTTTGGCCTCCGGTGCCGTCCCGGGCGCCGCCATTTGCCCGGGGACCTGGCCTCCGGTGCCTCCCCGGGCGCCGCCTTTTGGCCCCCGGGACTTCGCCTGCGGTGCCGTCCCGGGCGCCGCCATTTGCTCAGGGACCTGGCCTCCAGTGCCTCCCTGGGCGCCACCTTTTGGCTGAGGACCTCACCTGCGGTGCCGTCCTGGGCGCCACCATTTGCCCGGGGACCTGGCCTCCGGTGCCTCCCCGGGCGCCGCCTTTTGGCTCCCGGGACTTGGCCTCCGGCGCATGTCCCGGGCCTCATCGCCCTCCTCAAGGTAAAGTCTCGAGTTGTTTATCACGTGCAGGTCACGCGAGGAGCGCCTCGGGAATCAGCGACCACCTGTCAAGCATCCAAGACGTTTGGCCGGGAGAAGGACGTTCCTACCCCTCAATCCGACGGTGGCCTCCTGGGTAGTTTAGGTTTTTTGCTTCTTTTTGGGGCTATAAATAGCCCTTGTACCCCTCAGTTGTAAGCGGGTGATTCATTGTGATTGGAATAGCTAAACTCACAGGTGTGCTAAGGAAGCCTCTCCCCCGGAGAGAGCCTCCCCAGCCGACTCTGGTCGGGAGCGCACCGACAGGACTAGGGCCCCCACCGGGACCCGAACCTGTATAAATCCTCGTGTCAATTCTTGTGTTTGTCCGGCGGGGGAGGACAGGTCACCCGGTCAGCCCGTGCCGCGTAATCTTCGCTAGGATCGTTCACAAAACCTGCTGGGGTATTCGCAATACCACGACAATTGGCGCCGTCCGTGGGGACGCGTGACAAGATGCCATGGCTCCCCCAAGAACAAGGGCTCGCACCCTTCCCGGTGACCCGGGTCTCGGAGACCCGGCGCCGCCAGTCCGGGACACTGCTGTCCCGGCGCTTCCACCCGGAGGCGACCTGGCCCAGGTACCGCCTCCCCCCTCTTCTCTTAACTTAGGTGCTTCTACCTCCAGGTCGCTCCCGGTGACCGCGGGGACCTCGGCCAGGACCAGTCTCCCCCCGACGGCTCCCCGGGACGCCCTGCTTGAGGCTCTAGTGGAGGGCCAGCTCCGCGCCCAGCGCTCAATGGATGAGTTGCTCAGCGTGTTGGCGCGGCCTCCGGCCCCCACACTTATGTCGCACCCATACCCGGGGACTGTGCCCCCGTTTATGGGTTACCCGGCGGCCCCTCCGATCTCCGGAGGACTGGCCGCCCCGTATGATCCCGCCGGGGGGGTTCCCTCCCCCCGCTGGGTAAACGTCCGGACCCTTCCCGGCACCCGGGCCCGTCCCGGTGCCGGGGGGCTACTTCCTGCCCGGGCCCATCGTGGCACCAGGGGGGTACCCCGTTTCAGGCCCATTCCCGGGGCCGGGGGCCCATTTCATGCCGGGGGTTTTCCCTACGCCGGGAGCCAGTCCCGCCCCTCGCGTCGTGTTTACCACACCGGGGGCGGTCAACAGAGTAGCTCCTGTGCCTCAGCGGACCCCCCCCGCATGGGCTCCCCGGTTCCGGACGTCGCCGCGGGGGCTCCCCCCTGGCCGGTTCTGGATGTTACAGGGGCTTCCCCCTTTCCGATTCCGGTCGTTGCCGTGGGCGCCCCCTCCCCGGTTCCGGATTATACAGGGGCTTCCCCCTTTCCGGTCCCGGGGGTCTTCGCAGGGGGCTCCCCCCAGCCGACCCCGGAAGCCTCCGGGCCGGAAGCTACAGTGCATAAGCTCCCTCCCTCGGCGGAACAGGTCCGTTTCGCCCGGGGGGAGGTCGAGCGAATGCATTCACCAGAACGCGGGGAAGAACTTCCCCCCGGCCGCGGGCGCGGGGAGCCTCGCTCTCGTACCGGTCGGGGGAAGAGATCCACTGAAGAGCCAACCTCCCCGGAGGACGTCCGGGAACTCAGCCCCGGTCCAGAGGAAAAGCGTCGCCACCGCCACTCCGGCGGACCTCTTGGACCGCTCCCTGACTCCGACAACGAGGGTCCCGTCAAAGAAGACAGCGACCGGGGCTCTCCCCGGGAAGTGCAGGGGGCTAACCAGCCCCTGTGCCGAAGACTTCGCAGCATCCGGTGGCCGTGGCCCTACTGCCCTCCGCATATCGAGCATTATAACGGTGAGGCAGACCCTTACGAATTTGTGCAGGTTTACTCCACTGCCATCTCCGCAGCCGGGGGGGACGAGACGGTACAATGCAACGTCTTCCCCCTCTACCTCACCGGCATTGCCCGCTCCTGGTTCTACAACCTGAAGGCCGGCTCCATCAAGTCGTTCACGCAGCTCAAGCGGGAGTTCTGCGTGAACTTCCGGGGGAACTACGTGCGTCCCCTGGACTCCTCACAGCTGTACACTGTCCGGCAGAGGACTGGGGAAACCATCAGAAGCTTCTTCAAGCGCTTTGCTCAGGTGAAGAGCAAAGTGGCCTACGTCCCCAACTCTACAGTCATCGAAGCCTGCAAAAACGGCATCCTCCCAGGGGAACTCCACCAAAGGCTCTCCCGGAGCTGCCCCTCTTCCGCTGACGAGCTCTTCAACGTACTCGAAAAGTACGCTCGGGCGGAGGAAGACGATATCTGGAAGAAGACCCAGGGGGGCTCCCGCCCCCGCCGACCGGGGGGCCAGGGATCCCCCCAAGCGCCCCAGACAGGGGGGCGTAACGAGCCACGGCCTTGGGACACCTTTGTCCTCGAGGGCGGAGGTGGCTCGCGCGACCCCCCAAGGGGCAACCGTCCCTTCCCCAAGCCGAAAGGCCATGGGGGAGGACAGTCTCCGCGCGACCGGGAAGGCCCCGCGGGGAGAAGGCGGGAAGGACCGTGGTGCAGCTTCCACAGGTCCAGTACCCACGCTACCCGAGACTGCAGCCAGGTGTTGCAGCACTTCGCGGCATTCCTCAACCAGGGCGGGCAGGGGGGGGACTCCGGCCTCCTTGCTCCCTCGGCCAGCTGTTCCGGCCCTTCCCGCTCCCGCGGGGGGTCAGCAGACGCAGGAGGGGGAACCTTCAGAAGCTCTCCCCTTTCAAACTTCTCAGCGCCACATCAACGTCATCGTGGGAGGGTCCGCCTTCGGGTGGGACTCTAAGCGCCAGCGTAAGGAGTACGCGCGTGAGGTCAAGTTTGTGGGGGTGCTACACACGTCCCCGCCACCTAAGTGGTCGGACGTCCCCCTCACCTTCACGGCGGAAGACGCGCGAGGGGTTCGCTTCCCCCATGACGACGCGCTCATTGTCTGCGACCATCTACAACTGCCACCTGGCCCGTATCCTTGTGGACGGCGGGAGCCCCGCCGACGTCCTATTCCTGAAGGCCTTCAAAGAGATGCAGGTGGATGATAAGATCCTGCAGCCCGCTACCGGGCCCCTGCAAGGTTTTGTCCCGGGGAAGGCGATCCACCCCGTGGGCAAGGTAGATCTTCCTATGACATTTGGCACCCCAGAGAACTACCGGACCGAGCTGGTCCGCTTCGACGTAGTGGACCTCCCCTCCTCCTACAACGCGATTATGGGGAGGACCACAATCAACCGGTTGGGGGCTGCCACCCATCAAAACTACCTCTGCATGAAGATCTCCGGGCCGCATGGTGTGATCAACGTCCGGGGAGACCAAGACATGGCCCGTGCTCTATACGAGCGCGCTGCGGCCACAATCGGAAGCGTCAACCTGATAAAGACGCCCGGGGGGGAGGCTTCTCCCCCGGAACTAGACGCCACTGCGCCACCGCCCGGGAGGCCCCTCCTCAAGCCGCGTCCGGAAGGGGGCCTCCGGAAGGTCCTGATGTCCCCGGGCGACGAAGGCAAAACCGTCCGGGTTGGGGCGGAGCTCCCCGAGGAGCATGCAGCGCAACTTGCGGCTTTTCTGCGCGAAAACTCTGATGTTTTTGTGTGGAAGCCTTCGGACATGCGGGGCGTCGCCCGGGAGGTCATTGAGCACAAGCTCGCAGTGGCCCCCGGTCACCCCCCGATCAAACAGAAGCTGCGGAAACTCTCCCTCGAGCGCCAAGAAGCAATCAAGGTGGAGATCACCCGGCTCCGAGAGGCGGGGTTCATTCGGGAGGTCCTGCACCCCGAGTGGCTCGCGAACCCCGTCCTCGTCAAGAAGTCAACCGGCAGGTGGCGGATGTGCGTGGACTTCACCGACCTTAACCGCACCTGCCCCAAAGACAACTTCCCGCTCCCGCGGATTGATCAGCTTGTCGACTCCACTGTGGGGTGAGAGCTCATGAGCTTCCTAGACGCCTACTCGGGCTACCATCAAGTCCGGATGGCGGAAGGGGACGAGGAAAAGACGAGTTTCATAACTCCCCTCGGAACCTTCTGCTACGTCCATATGCCCTTCGGGCTAAAGAACGCGGGGGCGACCTTCCAGCGCCTCATGACACTGGTCTTCAAAGATCAAGTCGGCCGCAACGTCGAAGTCTACGTAGACGATGTTGTCGTCAAGAGTCCCCGCGCAGCCTCCCACATCGACGACCTTGCTGAAACCTTCCGTAACCTCCGCACGTTCGGGCTCAAACTCAAGCCGGAGAAGTGCGCCTTCGGGGTGTGCGGGGGGAAGCTCCTAGGTTTCCTCGTGTCCCAGCGGGGCATTGAGGCAAACCCCGAGAAGATCCGGGCATTCTTAGATATGCCCCCGCCGCGCTCCGTCAAGGATGTCCAGCGGCTCTCCGGCCGCCTAGCCGCGCTAAGCCGCTTCGTCTCCCGGTCGGGGGAGCGGGGCCTCCAGTTCTTCAAGATCCTCCGAGGGCTCGAGGGGTTCCGCTGGACCCCCGAGGCCCAGGAGGCGTTTGACGACCTCAAGAAGTACCTCACGAGCCCTCCAATGCTCGTGAGTCCATCTCCAGAAGAGGCCTTGCTCCTCTACCTCGCCGCGACCCCCGTCGCCGTCAGCGCGGTCTTGGTGAAGGAGCAAGGGGGGCAGCAGCACCCCGTGTACTACGTGAGTGAGGCCCTCCAAGGGGCCAAAACTTGGTACACGGAGATGGAGAAGATCTGCTACGCCCTCCTGATGGCGTCCCGGAAGCTTCGCCATTACTTCCTGGGGCACCCCATCACTGTCCCGTCGTCCCTCCCCCTGGGGGAGGTACTGCGGAACAAAGAAGCCACTGGCTGGATTAGGAAGTGGGGGGCCGAGCTCGCCCCCTTCTCTCTGTCCCTTACCGGCCGCTCCTCCATCAAGTCGCAGGTCCTCGCCGACTTCGTCGCAGAGTGGACTCCCGCCTCTGGGTCCGGGGATGAAGACCTCCTTGTGCCGCCCCGACGCAGTGATCATTGGACTCTCATGTTCGATGGGTCGCTGTGTCTCGCCAGGGCTGGTGTGGGAGTAGTCCTCCGGAGCCCCGAGGGGAAGGAACTCGAGTACTCCGCGCGGCTCAAGTTCCCCGCAACCAACAACGTCGCCGAATACGAGGCTTTGCTCCTCGGGATGTGCCTTGCGCGCTCCCTGGGGATCCAGCGCCTCCTAGTCAAGGGAGATTCTCAGCTCGTAGTTTGCCAAATGGACAAGTCTTACCTGTGCCATGACGCAAACTTAAGTCTTTATTTGCAGGAAGTGCGGAAGATGGAGAGGCATTTCGACGGCCTCGAGGCCCGGCATATCCCGCGAAGGGACAATGACCGGGCCGACGCCTTGGCCCGGGCCGCAAGCGCCTGGGAATCGCTCCCTAAGGGGGCTTTCCTGGAAGTCCTCATGAAGCCCTCGGTGGCCTCCCCGGACACGGGCGACGAGCCTCATGTCCCGGAGGTCGCCGAGATCACCCGGACTCCGTCCTGGATGGACCCCCTCATCTCCTTCATCAAGGGGGAGGGGGACCCTCCTAGTGAGACCGAGGCCAAACGCCTCCGGGCTAAAGCCCGGGCTTATCTCCTGCTGGAGGGGAGGCTCTACAAGCGGGGCTTCCGCCCTCCTGTGCTGCCTCCCCCGGCCGGAAGGACTTCAACTTCTCGAAGACATCCACGAGGGGAGCTGTGGTTCTCACCTAGCCCCGCGTGCCATCGCGGCCAAGGCCCTCCGGCAGGGCTTCTACTGGCCCACGGTCATGCGCGACGCGCGAGACCTTGTCTCCGCATGCGAGGCATGCCAGAAGATGGCCAAGGGCTCGAACCTCCCCCCTATAGCGCTGCAGACAATCCCCATCACTTGGCCCTTCGTGCGCTGGGGGATGGACCTCTTAGGACCCTTCCCCCCAGCGCCCGGAGGATACAAGTATGCGGTAGTTGCGGTCGACTATTTTACAAAGTGGGTTGAGGCGGAGCCTTTGGCCAGCATCACGTCCCAGGCCGTTCAGCGGTTTTTTTGGAAAAACGTCGTATGTCGTTTTGGTGTCCCCCGGGAAATCACTGTGGACAACGGGATCCAATTCGACTTGGCTTATTTCCGGGAATTCTGCGAAGGCCTGGGGCTCGTCATCCACTTTGCCTCAGTGGCCCATCCCCGGAGCAATGGGGCTGTCGAGAGGGTCAACGGCGTGATCCTACAGGGGTTGCGCCGGAGACTCGAGCAAACCGCTTCTAAGCGGGGTGCATGGGCAGAGGAGCTCCCTAGCATCCTCTGCTCCATGCGCACGACCCCGTCCCGGGCGACGGGGCGTACTCCCTTCTCCCTGGTCTACAGGGCGGAGGCAGTCCTCCCCCCGGAGATCGGCTTCCGGTCACTGCGGGTCGAGCTCCTGGAGGGAGCCACGCCCGCAGCGTACCAGGCCAACGAGACCAACCAGCGCCTCGAGATCGACCTCGTGGAGGAGGAACGCGACCGAGCGCTCCTCCGCCACGCCATCTACTAGCAAGAGATGGCGCGCGCGTACAACCAGCGTGTGCGCGAGAGAGCTTTCTGCCTTGGGGACCTTGTCCTCAAGCGCGTCACAGACACCCAAGCCCAGGGGAAGCTCTCCCCCAAGTGGGAGGGCCCCTACAGGATCTCCGCGGTCCTGGGCTCGGGGGCTTACAAGCTCTCCAACCTTCAAGAGCAGGAGCTGAAGCACACGTGGAACTTGCGTTTACTTGGCAAGTTCTATGTTTAGCCTTACGGGCCTGTCCCCTCCCCCGGAGCGGTCACGCCGGAGGGGGAGGAGGGACGCTGTACTTACCTTTTCCTCCCCTTTCGCGGCTTCGCAGGGGGAGGCACTGTACTTCATTTTATTAGCAATACATAGGTTTTGCTCTTCAACTGTCTCATTGCAGGTTCTTCTCATTACCGCCCCTAGCGGCGATGCCCTCCCCGCGAGGAAGCCCTCCCCGTGAGGATGCCCTCCCCGCGAGGAAGTGGGCCCAGACCCAGCAAGTCCCTCCTGTAGGGCAGCTTACGATCAGCCTTCGTGGACTGAGGGTGTAAGCGGCAACCCGGTCCCCAGCGGCCGCGGTAACGAGTCACTTTGGGAGACTAGTCCCCTGCCCAAACACTCAAGACCCGTCTTCGGGCACTTCCTCCTCCGGGAGTAGACGCTCTCCCCAGTGGGACGTCTAATGGCTTTCATGGATATCTCTTCCTCCTCCGGGAGTAGACGCTCCCCCCAGTGGGACGTCTAGTGGCATTCTTGGATATTTGGTCCCCGGCGACCTTATTCCCGGTTCCCCGTTCTCACGGCGACCGGATGATTGCCTCCCGGCGACTTTATTCCTGGCTCCCTGATATTTACTTGATTCGTCTTATATTTCTGTATATTTTCCCCATGATTTTTGCGCATATCAGTCATTAACCTCGGCATATGTCTAGATTATTCCAGATTTGTCGCCAAATCGACCGGATTACTTGTTTTTCCAATTTTTATCGCAGGTCGGCGCGAATCGGATGGATTTCTGGCTAGCGGTCGCGCCTCATCGACTTTTTCTGACCATCGGACGATTCCTGATGGAAGTGCGCGTTCTCGCGGATGCGTGGGATCTGACCGCACCGAAATCAGAGTCTCCGGGGCCCGGAATCCCAAACCCTAGCCACGAGGTCACATTTCCAATTCTCCAAAACTTCGAGGGTTTTTCTGCAAAAGTGCCAAATTGCCTTCTTTTCCAAGCGGCCGACCATCTGAGGATTTTTGAGCCCGGCATTTAGTTTTTTACTCCTTTCTTCTTCTTCCCCGAATCACTCTTCCACACCTCCCTCCACCTCGCCGCCGGCGGCCGGGCCATACGCCGGCAGTGCTCCATTCACTTTTCTCCCTGTTTTCTTCCACGGCGAACCTCTTCTCTGCCTTCCCTTCTTCTTTTTCCTCTTTTGCTTCCTCCTGTCATTTTGCTTACTGCACCTCGCGCCAGATCTGCCTCCTGCGCCGCCATAGCCGCCCTCAAAGCTCCCGCTCCCACGTCGCCGTGCGCCTCCCGGCCACCACGCCGCACGTCGGCGATCCTCGCCTCCACGGCTTGAGCAGCCCGCGCTGCCGCCACCACATCTCCACCGGAGCCGCCGCGCTGCACCTCCGCGCCGCGCCTCCATCCCGCGCCTCCGGCCTCCGCGCCGTGCCTCTTCTTCGCGTCGCCGGCACCGGATCTCCACAGCGCCGCCGATCCATTGCTGCGCCGCCTCCTCAGCGCCCACAAGCGGCGCCACCACCTCCAGTGCCGTGCCGCCTCCACAGCCGCGCTGCGCCACCACCGGATCTCCACTGGCGCCGCCGCCGGATTTGGCCAAATCCGCGCCGAAGCCGCCTCTGCCTCGTGCCGCGCCGCCGTTCCAGCACCGCGCAGGGCCGTCTTCTTCGCGCCACTACCTTCCCTCCGCCGCCCCTCACCGGTGACTTCCACAACCTCGAGCTCGACCACAACCCCGGCTTCATCACCTGCTGCGCATCAGCTTCTACTTCCACGACAGCTCCACGGGCGCCTTCTTCCTCTGTTGTGGAGTCGACATCTTCTTCGCCGTGAAGCTCCACTTCGACGTCTTCCTCGACACGGCTGTAGCTCCCTCAACCAGCAACTCCAGCGGCTATCATTACTGGTTCAATTCTTTTCACCCTTCTCCTGTTCTTGAATTCTGATGAACTGATGAAGTGGAACAATGCATGTATGAGATGATAAATGCGTGTAAAGAACCAAACTGAATTTTGATTGATACCCATCCAACTGCACTTCTATTTCTTCAGGTTAATCAGAAATTTCTGCATTGCTATGTATTATATTGGCTGAATGCTTGCTGAAGGTTGAACTGAATTAATAGTGATAGACTGAAATTGTTCTTGATTAGTTCCATCTTCTGATTGATTTGCAATGTTCCAAGTGGCTTAGTTCAGAGTTCTGTTGAATGAGCTTGACAGGTTCCTCTCTATGATGATAAATTGTGATGGTAAATTGTTGATCACCTTTTTATGTATTGCTGTTAGTAATTGCTGTTTAATCAATGTGTCGATTCCTGCACGAGTGTGTTTTGGGCTGAGTTGAACTGCATTCTTATGATTGTCTCACTGTTGAATCTCTGTGTGATGCTTAAGTAATGATCAACATATTTGAGTTGTATTACATGTTCTTTGATCCATCTTTTGGTTAGCTGTTCATTGTTGCAATTGGCATTGAGCTGTAGTTTAATTGAATTGCATTTCTGAATTGAATTGACTTGATCCCCTACTGTGCTGAATCTATTTGCAAATTATTTTGGATTGTGATTTTCACAAAGTTGGCTGTTTGAGGTTGAGTTGTCGAGTGGAGTTGGCTGGGCTTTAGTGTTTACTTTGTACTTGTGTTTCGTAGATACTCGCCGTAGATTGCGATCGATGATGGTAGTTTGCGCTGCCTCGCACACTACTACTACACGATTTCTTTTTATTGCTTGTATTGCGAACACTAGTCCAGAATAAACATTAGTCGCCTGTCGCGGCGAGATCACCTCTTTCTCTCTTCGCCTTTCCTCTGACATTCTCTCTCTCATTCTCTCGTCTATTTTAGTTTCACTTGCCATCGATTTAGTCTAGTTTTACACGATTTGTTTTCTCTAGTCCCTGTGGAAAGAACGACTAGAATACTCGCCTACTGCATCGTCCTCGTTCTATTGCGAGACGGTCTAGGCCGGTATCACTCCCCGTTCTCACGGCGACCGGATGATTGCCTCCCGGAGACCCAATTCCCGGCTCCCCGTCCTCACGGCGACCGGACGATTGTCTCCCGGAGAAGTTACAGATTTCTCGGGCACTTCGGTCCCCATCTCCTAGGAAGCCCTTCTCCAGAAATCTCATCGGGTTTTCTTGGATGTTTCTTCCACATGAGGCCTTATTCCCGGCTCCCCGTTCTCATGGTGACCGGACGATTGTCTCTCGGAAGGTCTTTTCCTTGGAAACCTCGATTTAAAATTTTCTAACTTAGAAAAATTTCTATGCTACAGGTCACTTCCACCCCGGGGGCCTTGCTACCGCCACAGCGCGCGGAGCTACCCTCCAGCCCGCTATGGGCGGGGGGGATAAGGAACCCCGGGTGTCGACCGTACCGCCCACAAGCAAACTTAGCTCATTCTTGTGAAAAGGAGTCGTCCAGACCATCCAAGAAGAAAAAATAAAAAGACAATGAAAGAAGAAGCAAGCGAACAGCTTTATTAATTGTCAAACCCGGAGGGCATCTTCCCCCTCCGGTGGGCTTCGAAAACGGTACAACCCGGGCTCTAACCCGGGGGATCCTCTATATCCTAAGGCTCCTACGCCTAATACTCCCAGAGGCTCTCTACTAGCTCCCGGGTCAAGTCCCGGTACAATGCGCGCACGCGGCGCCGAGCGTCCCGGAGCACATCTTCGGGCCAGAACTCGTATCCCGCCGGTGGAAGTATCCGGAGAGGAGGTATCATACGGAACCCCGGACGCGGAGGGGACAATTCGGTGCGATGATTGTCAAAATTGTCCAAGTGCCACTCCGGATGCCACCTTAACCGGACGGGCTCCCGGACGGCGTCCCCGCTGCACTCCCCGGAGATGAGGCTTAGCATTATTAAGGCCGCTTGGGCGTCCCCCAGAGAGCCCCTCCCGGACCTTCGCCCGGGAGTAACCTCCCGGGAACCTTGGTAACATTGCATTCAATTCAAAACTTAGAAAAATTTC
Organism: Pharus latifolius; assembly: GCA_019359835.1. Classification (NCBI taxonomy): domain Eukaryota; kingdom Viridiplantae; phylum Streptophyta; class Magnoliopsida; order Poales; family Poaceae; genus Pharus; species Pharus latifolius. Next base: position 66,308,111 of record CM033322.1, read on the forward strand.
TAACTCTATTGCATTCCAAAATATCTTTTTACAAGTGTCCGGGGCTTCTTCTAAGAAGCTACCGGGATCAAAAGTCCTAAGAAAACAAAAGGGTCCTATCTAAAGACCCGGGGGGAGGCTCATACTCTTTCATTGGCGTCCTCCCCGCGGGGGGCTTCCTCCGAGACCGGAGCTGGGGCGTCCACGACCGGAGGCGCTGGTGCCGGGAATCTCACCTGGATGATCCGGTCGTAGAAACCCTCGGCGAGCTGCTCCACCTCCCGGCGCGCGGGCTCGAAAAACTCGGGGAAGCTCCGCGGGATGCGGCCCCCGATCGCCCGGGCGCCCACACCCCGGTGCTCGACGAGCCCGGCCACGGCCGCGACGACGGGGATCGCCCGGCCTCGCGCCCGGGCGTCCGCTGCCTCCGGGATCACGGAGACTTGTGCGTTAAGAAAACGCACAGCCTCCGTGAGCGTGGCCGGGGGCACCTCCGAGCCACCCCCGGAGCCTAGGCTTACGCTAAGGCTCTCGAGGGCCGAGCGGACGGAGTGGCCGGCGTCCACCACCGCCCGGACGCTCGATCCCTTGAGCTCCCAGAAAGCCTCCTCCCTCGCCTTCGCCTCCTCTCGGAGGCGGCCGTTCACTGCCTCCGAGACGTGAACTTGGGCCCAGACTCGGGCAAGCTCCTGGAGAGCTCCTTGAGCAGCCGGATGATGCACTGCTCGACGCCCCAGGTAATTGCCGTCCCCTACAAATTCCAGAGTTAGAAAAATTTTGGATGCAGAGAACCAAGAGAAAGCGACAACCGCTTCGGGTGAATACCTGGGCTTGGAGGGACCGAAGCTCCGCGAAGCGATCGTGGAGCGTCCCCCCCGCGACGAAGGCCTGGACCTTCGGGGTCTGCAGGCCCTCCGCGTAACGTTCGACCTCCCCTGCGGAAAGCAGGGGGGTCTCCCGCCCGGCGCTTGTCCCGCCGCGGCAGATAACGGGCTCCCGGACCTGGGCGCCCGGTACGACCTCGGTCGGGGTGGCGGTCGTCGTCGTCTTCGTCACCGAAGTCCCCCCCGAGGAAATGGCTGAGGAAGCTCCGGAGGGGGTCCCGCGCCGGGGAGGGATCATCAGCCCTTTCCCCTTCTCAGGCGGGAGGGCCCCCGGGGCCCCCACTTCCGGTGGGACCTCGTAGACCGAGGGGCTCCCCCCTCATCCACGGGCCATTCAACCCGCGGAGGCGAGGTCTCCGCGAACCTCACCTCCGGTTTCTCCGGCTCCAAGGGTGCCGGGGGCGCCGGGAGGACTGCTATTGAGGGCGGCGATGGGGCGTAGTCCACCGAATCGGACACGGCCCCGCCCGCTGCCAGCTCCTTCCCCCGGGCCGCAACGGGGCTTGTTGGGGGAGGGGGTGTTGCTTCCTTCCGGGCCAGCGCCCGGGCGCGCTCGGTCCCGGGGGTCTCGTCCTGGGGCTTCGCCGGTGTCGCCACCGGCGTCGTCGACGGGCCGGGGGTTTTTTGGACTCTGGCCTTCTTAGGCTCAGAGCCTCCGGTCGCATCCTTCCCCCATTTGTGCGACCCAGGGGTGGGGAGGGGCTTCCTCTTCGGTAGCTTCAGCCCGTAGGCCTCAGCCACCAAGTTCCGGGGAGGGCCCTCCCCCACAAGGCGCACGACGCGCTCGTGCTCGTCGGTGAAGTACCTCCCCAGGAGGTTCTCCGCCTTTTCCCGCGCTGCCGGGTAGGGCCGAACTACAAGAGGTAAAGAGTTAGTCAAATTTTCAAAAATTTGTAAATGCAATAAGGCAAGTTACCGGGACTTACGTCGGGTCACCGGCTTGACTGGCGGCCGCTGCTCCGGGACCATGCTGGTCCCCCTCCTCCCGCGCGCGAAGGGGGAGATCCTCAGGAGCATCATCTCCTCGGCGGCGTCCCGCATAGAGCGGGTCTTCCGGGAGATGATCACCTTGCCGAGGAGCTTGAGCTCCTCGTCCGTCCACACCGGAGGCTTCGGCGCGGACGACCGGCTGTAAGAGGCGGGCTCCGGGGCGTACGTCACCTCGTCGTCCCGGACCCGGAGGTAGAACCACCTCCGGATCCAGTCGCCCCAATGTTCCCGGGAGGCTACCGCCGGGTAGTCGACCACCCGGGACGGCAGCATCTACACCATCACCGAGCCGAAGGGGGACTTGGGCGCCCCCTTCACCAGGTGGGAGCTCCGCGCCGCCGGCTCATAGAAGTACCGGAAGACGCGTAGGGTGGGCTCCCTCCCGGTCGCCGTCTCGAATAGCCAGATGAAGATCCCCATCCGGACTATGGCGTTCGGAGTGAGGTGGTTGAGCGCCACCCCGTACTCCTTCAAAAACTCCCGGAGCATGGGATGCACCGGGAGCCGGAGCCCCGCCTCCATGAAGGCCTCGAAGGCCACGACCTCTCCGGGCCTGGGGCGGGGGGCTCTATATTTCTTCACGGGGACTCGAATGTCCCCGTCCTCGACTACGCCGCGTTCGACCAAGGACTCGGCGTCCTCGGCCGTGAACTCGGACGCCCAGAGGAAGTCCGGAGCGACTTCCTCCGGGGGCACCTCGATCGTCTTCGCTCGACCCTTCGGTGCCATTAGGTTAGTTTTTCTTAAAGACTAACTTTTCAGGAAGCTAAGCCTAGAAGTCCCGGACGCTTGCTACCGGGCGCTAGCTACAGGGAGAGAGCTACTGGGAGAGAGCTACCGAGAGAGCTACCGGGAGAGCTAAAATTCCCGAGCCGTGGAAGTTTGGAATGAAGTCACCGGGCCCCCCAAGGCCCTATTTATAGAGGCGAGCCGTGATCTAGATGGGCGCCACGTGGCACCCCGCGGATCAATCTGGGCCGTTGAAGTTCAAACCACGCCCGAGAAACGAAGGGACTGACGCGCGAATCGAGGCGCCAGTTTGAACCGCGAGTGCATTTATGGCGAAACGGCGCGGCCTTAAGCGCGGGGCATGGAAACCGAAGCGTCACGGCTCCGGTGGCTTGGTCCGGAGATTTTCCCGGTGACATGTGCCATACCCACCGGGGACTCGAGCGTCGTCCCCTGGGGGCATGGGGGGCTGCTGTTGGGGGAAATCTCCGCGGGACAAAGTCCAGGTAAGTTGCGTCACATTCGCCCGGGGACATGGCCTCCGGGGCCTCCCCGGGCGCCGCCTTTTGGTCCCCGGGACTTTGCTCGGGGACCTGGCCTCCGGTGCCTCCCCGGGTGCCGCCTTTTGGCCCCCGGGACTTGGCCTCCGGCGCCGTCCCGGGCCCCGGCCTTTGCCCGGAGACCTGGCCTCCAGTGCCTCCCCGGGCGCCGCCTTTTGGCCCCCGGGACTTGGCCTCCGGTGCCGTCCTGGGAGCCGCCATTTGCCCGAGGACCTGGCCTCCGGTGCCTCCCCGGGCGCTGCCTTTTGGTCCCCGGGACTTGGCCCCCGGTGCCATCCCGGGCGCCGCCATTTGCCCGGGGACCTGGCCTCCGGTGCCTCCCCGGGCGCCGCCTTTTGGCCCCCGGGACTTGGCCTCCGGCGCATGTCCCGGGCCTCATTGCCCTCCTCAAGGTAAAGTCTCAAGTTGTTTATCACGTGCAGGTCACGCGAGGAGCGCCTCGGGAATCAGCGACCACCTGTCAAGCATCCAAGACGTTTGACCGGGAGAAGGACGTTCCTACCCCTCAATCCGATGGTGGCCTCCGGGGTAGTTTAGGTTTTTTGCTTCTTTTTGGGGCTATAAATAGCCCTTGTACCCCTCAGTTGTAAGCGGGTGATTCATTGTGATTGGAATAGCTAAACTCACAGGTGTGCTCCGGAAGCCTCTCCCCCGGAGAGAGCCTCCCCAGCCGACTCCAGTCGGGAGCGCACCGACAGGACTAGGGCCCCCACCGGGACCCGAACCTGTATAAATCCTCGTGTCAATTCTTGTGTTTGTCCGGCGGGGGAGGACCGGTCACCCGGTCAGCCCGCGCCGCGTAATCTTCACTAGGATCGTTCACAAAACCTGCCGGGGTATTCGCAATACCACGACAAATTATACTCGTCCAAAAGTAGACAGGCACATGCACGATTTGGGTGCATGGTTCTAGAAACTGTGCGTCTAAACAACACCCAACAAAAAAGCCGCATGAGTTGGTTCTGGGCATGCGCATGGTTCCGTGAAACGATGTCAAAACTGTGCCCAAGATTGTCACGATCAAGATCCTACATAGGATCATTTTTTATCTAACATAATTGGATTATAGAATTACGATTCTAACAAAATCAATATATACATACAGGAGTATTATTTTGCCCCCATCCTTATAGTAGCTATTCTATGTCCACCTTACTATCCGTTAGATCTAACATTGAGATCCGGATTCTATTAATGGCAACAACTAATAGAGGAGGTAGTGTTTGATAGAAGTAACTATTATGAGAGTATCTCACGTAGTGGATTGTAACAATCATCACAAAATAGGAACTGAATGAATATACATCTTAGTTTGTTGTTGATTTTTCTATCATTTGTCAAAAAAAAAAACAACATTCATCTATGCCATCATTGGAGATTAAAATCTCATGAATATTCTTCAAATAGCCTAGAAGAAATCGACATCGACATCTGCAGCAATTTTTACCGACATTGGTAGTAGTATGACAGTAATCAGACAGTAATATAGTAGTAATAGCACAGTAACATGACAGCAATATGAAAGAAATCAGACAATAATACGAGTGATAGCACATGAACATACCAGTAATAGACACTCACTTCGATAGTAATTTTTCAGTAAAGTGGCCAATAATTGGACGGTAACATCACACAATTACATATTTTATGGACATCAATTGGACAACAATATTGAAGTAACTAATAAGTAGAATAATAGTAATAAGACCTTATATGGACAGTAATTAGACAATAAACTGGGCAGTAATTGATAATGTGACAGTAACTACACAATGCTAAGGAAATAAATATATAGTGATATAATAGCAACTGCACAATAAACTTGACAGTAATTAGACAGTAAACTGGGTAGTAATTGATAATGTGACAGTAACTACACAATGCTAAGGAAATAAATATATAGTGATATAATAGCAAATGCACAATAAACTTGACAGTAATTAGACAATATTATGAAAGTAATAACGTATTGATATAACAATAATATCACATTAGTAACATGTTAACATGCTAATTTGATAGTACCGTTGCAATAAAAGAATAATAATTATATATGACAATATATGGGCATTAATATGATAGTAATTAGATATTCATTGTACAATAATTGAACAGCAGTAACACAAAATTGGACATTATAAAGACAATAATTGGATTGCAAGATGACATTAATTGGACATTATATAGACAGTAATTGGACAACAATACGACAGTAACTAAACAATAGAATGACAATAATAAGGTATTTTATCATAGAGATATGCTCTAGAGACAATTATGTAGATGGTTGTATCATGACATGTGTAGCTTCTAGGCCCCTAAAGAGTGTTTTAATAATTAATGACAACTACAAATACTACACTAATGTTACCTGCCTAGTTGTGTCAAGAAGAAACTTAAAAGACAGGTTAATGAAAAGGCGAGGAAAGAGCCTCATGATGAAGAAAGGGCATTGATCAAAAGAGCAAAGGTACGAAATAGGGTCTTTTCCTTCTTTACCGGTCTAAGGTGATTAGAGAAGAATTTTGACCGGATTTTAGGATAGTTGCCGTACTATTAAGAGGAGCATGTGGTGTATCACAAAATACTTCATCTATGTGCCACAAGTCATAAAATCAACTTGCATTGCATACTAGAAGATCATATACTTTGAAAATGCTTGTTTCAGCTCAATTCTGCTCAGAACTGTCTCAGTCGGTCTGACCGTCTGGTGGACCGGTCTGACCGCATTCACGGACTGACCGAATAGAATTCTCGGACTGACCGAAGTTATGTCTAAGTATAGTGTATACCTTTATAAGGTCGGTCTGTCCGTAGTTAAAACCTAGGTCAGTCTCCTGGAACTTCATGACCTATCCTTCTGTTGTTTTTGAGCTTTGACGGTCTGACCGTTTTATTAGACCGGTCTGACCGTGAAATCGGTCTGACCGTGTTTTTGTACTACGGTCTGACCGTATGGCCGGTCTGTCCGTATTTTTCGGCCTGACCGTATAAGGTGTCCAGAAACTATGTCATCTCTGGACAGTTTCACGGTCTAACCGAAATAGGCTCCGGTCTGACCGTGTATGTGCCTGACAAGGGCAGTTGAGCATTTATTGCGCTTGTTTAATGCCGTTGCAATTGCGGCGGTCTGACCGAGCTTATACCTGCGGTCTGACCGCCAGGTGATCTTTTTCTGCCAACGGCCTGTAACGGCTATATTTATTGTGAGGGGTATATATACTCCCATGCACGGCCCTGTTCAGAACGCTTGGCATAATTTGAGCATTGTCATCATCCTTGAGAGCTTTAGCACATTTCATACACTCTAGGGTTCAAATTCTCGAATTTGTGAGAGTGTGCTTTTGAGATCTTCTAGTACATTGCATCTAGATAATTAAATCAACCTCGTGGCACTAGAAGAAGGCTAAGTGATCATCACCGGCTTGTTACTCTTGGAGTTTGCCGGCTCCTAGACGGCTAGGAGAAAGGTTTTGGAGAGCTCTTCAAGGAAGATTGTGAAGAAGCCTCAAAACGTCTTGTGAAAGGGTTGAGCACGCCTTGCCGGAGCGGTAAAGTGCATCCTTAGTGAAATCGAGGTTTGGATAACTCATCATACTAGTCCGGCTCAAGATCTAGGTCACTTCTCGAGAGAAGGTTGACTAGATAGAGGAGCGGTTAGAGATTTGAGTTTGCCTCAACGTGGATTAGGGGTGATCGGCAAATCACCGAGACCACGGGATATATCCTTGTATTGCAATTGTTCATTGTTCATCTTGTGTTATTTAATTTGCTCTCATTTACTACCAATTGTTTGTCTTATTGATAATTTGTTAAAATCGCCTATTCACCCCCCTCTAGTCGATATCCTAGATCCCTTTCAACATGTTTATGAATTCTTATTGCATTTCTTGAATAAAGTATCACTTTTATCGATTAATAAGTATGTGATTTGTTCGTGGAATTCTTTATAATGATATATAAATTATCTCAATTTACTTACAGTATTATCAGTGATACTTATTCTACATCCCTGATTTTTGGCATTACATGGAATAATAATACAAGATAAGTCAACATGATCATTGATTGATAGTCAAGTTTCACGGTCTGTGGATATGAGATATCAAGTCAATATCGTGGACACTGTTGACGATTTGGACTTGGGGTCCTCTGTCGATCTTACACAGATTTGTGAGTTGTATGTGAGACCTTTCAAAGTGCCCTTAGGTAAGTTAGGATAAGCAATGAAATAGAGACGCGAAAATTTATATAGGTTCGGGCCCTCGATGGCGGGAGTAATAGCTGTAACACCCTGGTTTTGAGGGTGAAAAGTTTTTGCATAAAATCCTGCATGCATGTATCCCTGTAGCAGTAGCCAGATCAGCTAAACCCTAATCTCTCCCAAACCCTAAAAATCTCCAAATCTATTCTCTAGATCCAGATCAAGATCAGACCATCCAGATTTAACCTACCAGTTATTCTGAAGATAAAAGTCTTCAGGAACCAAATTGAATTCTAACCCTAACTCCCAGTACCTAAGTCTCTTTCTGTTTTCGAAAACAGGAAATTCAGATTTACCCTAAGTACCCCAGATCCCAGATAACTGAGTTATCATGATCTAACCCTATCCAGACTCAAGTAACTTTTGGAATATGTTCCTAGGTATACCCTCAACTTACTCCAAAAAGTTGGGAACCAGATTGTTTCATCTAAACACTTTTCGCAGTTTAGTCCAAATTTTACTGCGAATAAGTCCTTTTCTGTTTACCTGGAAGCCTGAAAAGGCTAAAATTCACAAATCAACTCCAACCTCAGAATTCCTTCAGGGAACACCTCCCAAATGCTATTTGATACATATTTCCCTTCTGTTTAAACTTCAAAATCTCTCCCCAATCACCAGAATTTAAGATCGACAAAATCCAGATCTATTTTACCCTATTTTCGAAAATAGGTGAAATCCCTCAAACCTTATCAAATTTTCTCCAGATTTGAGCTAAATGAGTATTAATAGAAATATTATACTCATCCATTGAATCAAATTCCAGATTAAGCCTCTCTAAGACCAGAATTACAAATCAGTCCACTTTTCAACCGAAATCATTACACTTATACCCCTGGCTCGACCAGATCTTGCTGTTCACGACCAGATGGGCTATTTCGACTTCGACCAAAGCAGTGCAATCGACCATCTACTGTTGCTTCGACCTCGAGCTGCTGTCTTGCTTCGACCACGACCTGGGACAGCGCACAAGCACGGGAGCTTCGACCTCGAGCACGCCCCGTTGCACTGCTACAGTAGCCCATAGTCGTGGAAGCCAGCCGTGGTCGCCATCTTCACCAGCTGAACAGCGCCACGTGTGCGAGTACTGTTGGCCACTGTGGATCTTCCCCGGCGCAACTCACAGCCATCGTTTTCTCCCGTTTGCACGCCACCAGCAACGGTCGACGCAGGAGCTTTGCGCCACGTGGAGAACTCGCCGCGGCCAGCCATCAACTTGCCCTCACATCACCTGTAAAGCGTTCACGGCCGCTGAACCAGTCCCCTCGATGCCAGCTCGCCGTGAAGTCGCTTCCTGTCACTTCCTTGCCGGCTTCAACTCCCCGTGCGCTTCTAGCCGTTGCAACACCTCCAGCTTGCCTATTTATACCCCCTGGGACTTAGCCAACTTCACCACACTCCAAAACACCAGAAAACCAGCAGCAGCACTGTGTCTTCTTCTTCCCCGGTGAGCAGCAAAGAGGGAGCACGGTGCCAAGCTTCTCCACTACTTCATTCTTCGATCCAACACCCCCAGTGAGCTTCCCTCATCCCCCTCATGCTTCTCGAGCTTGGAATTTAGTCTAAATACCCTCAGTCGCCGGCAATTTCAGTTTTACTCCAGTAGCTCCGGCGAGCAATTAATTTCATTCCAGAATGAATTGATCTTCGAGCCAGTAGTGAAATATGCTTAGAATAGCTCACTCAAGACCCCTGAGCTACTGGTTTGAACAAATTCGTTGTAAATCAAAAACCCCCAATTTCCAGCCATGAACATGAACTTGTACTTGCTGATTTAGCTTCTCTGTTGAGCAATCTGTTAATCTAACTTCACCAATGCATTTCTAGTACCCTGAGGACCATACTCAAGCAAGGAATTGAGTTCAATCACTTTAAATCAGAAATGCCCAAAACAGATTTGAGTTCATCTTTTCTCCAGCCAGTATCTTCCAAATCCAGCCACTCCAGCTCAAACCACTTTGCCATTTAGATGTTTTGGACCATTCTGAGCAACTTTGTCTTCTATCACGACTTCCAATTCGGCCTAGATTGTGAGATATAGCTATGCCCTAGTTACTGCACTGTTTATGTTGCATGTGCTCCAGGCCAGTCAACTTCCTTGTCAGTTTTCATCACTTTCCGGCCATCTCCTGCCCTAGATCCTATTGAGACATTTGTTCCTGTTACAAATGCCTAACTACCAGACAAAGTGGTGCATCATTTGGAGCCCTAGATCAAAAGATATGGCAAACCCTAGTTTCTGGCCATGTCAACTCTATGTCAAACTATGCCAGTCAGTGGCATTAGCCCTGTTCACCCACCTCTGGTCATGCAAACCAAAAATTACCTTGTCAAACAGTTGCTTCACTACCTTGTGCATCGTATGCTTGAATAAAAACCCATTTTGGCTACTAGAAACTGTTCAAACCATGTCAATGCCATTCTTGGGCATTGTCAGCCTATGTCAGCCAATGGCATTGGGCCATTTTGACCCCATCTGGGTATGCAAACTGAACATAACTTTATCCCTTAGACTCCTGATGTTGTGATCTACATTTTATTCTACTGTCACAACTTGAGTTGAGCCCTCTATCATCCATCGACCCTATGTCGATGCCTTGAACCGAATGTCGACCTAAAGGCGTTCGCTGTTTTTGAGCGAACCAGCAGCAGCCTTGATATCATTCTGATATTTTGAAACATTTGGAACCTTGTAAACCCTTGACAACTAATCTTAACCTTGGTTTCCATAGTTTAACCCTAATCGCTTCCAAATCTTGTATCGCCTAAGTGTTTCTCCTTGCATTACCGCATATAGTGGAATAGTAAGAGTAGGATTGATTGTAATGCCTGTTTGCTTGTTTGATCCTTGTTCAGAGCAAGAATCCGAGTTCGAAGACTTCGTCGCAGACCCGACATCAACTGCTGTTTCTTATGACGCGGAAGGCAAGTCATACTTTGATCATATTGAAACCCATATTTTATGAATTGCTATGCTATTCCATGAGTAGATACCTCATTAATATTGCATGTGTTGAGATCAATGATATTATGGCAGTGATAGATTGAATACTCGAGAAATGTGAACTTGTTAAGATAGCAAGCCATGAACTAATAAAGGTATAAACATGTACATTTATATTCATGAAATAGAACCCCTAGCCGTGACCAGTATTTTGGTATGGAATGGTGGTAGCACTGGAGGTGCTTGGCTGCACTGAATGTGCAGGCACTGAAGGTGCATGGTTTGTGGTATGATCTGGTCACTGGCATGTAAGGACTAGAACCTTGTGTTATGCGTCTAGTGGCATGAAAAACGTACCAACCACTTACCTGGTATGGGACAGGCGCAACCTAGTAGCTTTCTTAGTATTATCAGTTCCCTGCATGGCTTATCGATCCGGTTTCTCGCGTGGAAACTGGTGGGACGCAGTTTGTCCATGAGTGGTGTGAGATCAAAAAAATTATGAGAGGATAAGGTGTAAAGAAGGAAGACGCCCTACGCCAGATTAAGTCGTGCGCGACTGTAATCAAAAGAGGTTATGTGTCCTGCGGGAACATAGACTCAGGCTAGGAAGTAAGGCAGTGGGGAGGACCCACAACGGTACTTGGGACTGGATTGTCCACTTACCGGGCAGGGATGCTGTTAATACTAGACTGCAAAACGTTGTGTGATCTCGGCCTTGTCACATGCGTATAAGTCGCATGGAGTTGGCCCGACTTGGAAGTCGAGTGAAAAAGTGGATTTAAAAAGAGGTACATCTCTGCAGAGTTTAAAAATGTATTCGAATACTTCGTGCTCCCGAGTTTTAGGAGTATGCCGCGGTGGATTGAATCCACGGGGTGTGACACAAGTATTGTTTTATAAATTAAAATTTGTTAGTTCAAGATTACCCAAATGACATGTATTGTCATTATAAGGGGTGCTGCCGTGGGCTGTCATGTGTTGACGTGTCGCGGTAGTACCATAATTTAGTGATCATGTGATAACTAAGAGGCATGTGGATTTATGCCCTAAAGTATACGAAATACTGTTATGAGTATAAGATTGAAAGGCTTGAATATAAATAATGTGATATGAGATTATATCGCCTTGAATATGGGATATATGTATCACCATCAATATGATTTATTTACTGCCATGGGTATGATCAGAAGTTGAGTAAGAATTGAGAAAGAAATGTATTTTGGGAAAAACCCTTCACTCTTTCCTCAATAGCATAGGATCATGTCATCTCTACTATACGTATCTCTACTCTTACCTATGACTTGCTGAGTACGTAAGTGCTCACCCTTGCAACTTATCAACAATAGATGGAGTGCTACAATACCAAGATGAAGGCTTGGAAGATTTCGTGGATCCAGAAGGAAGAGAGCCATTTCTGTCAGAACCCTGAAGTGTGCTGTTCTGCTGTCAACTTCTTACGACTGTGGGGGTTTCGCCTAGCTTCCGCCGAGTAGTTGTCTTTTGTTTTAATTAGACTATTTGTGCCGTGAAGGCACTGTATTACTCTTGTTGTATCAGGCCAGCAGGCCATACTGTTTATCAATGATATTTTGTAAGTTACTCTGCTGCAATGAACTCCTGTGCTTGACTTATCCTGGGAAGTCAGTGGTATGTATGAGGCCAGCTGCAGCGAGCTAGGTCTCCACGGGAGTAGTCGTGGTACCCTGTGCGGGGCGCGACAATAGCCCTACGTCCTGTTGTGATTTCACTATGTATGAAAAATGGTTTACAGGGAGGAGAGATTGTCACAGGTGATAATCTCTCTTTTTTACTTCTATCTATTAACTAAATCTAAGTCTTGATCAATATCTGATGATTCCCCTTGTATCGTACATCAGCCATCCTTTTATACTGAATGAAAGGATGCCAATGTGTGGCAGTTCTGGACGGTTGCTGTAGTGCAGTTTGTATAACCACACTTATCTCTTTTCCAGTAGTTATAACCGCACATCTTAACTTCTTGACGGTTGTCTTCACACGTGGGAGAAGTTATCTTGATCCTGATAACGTGTCTAGTAAAGGCTTGAACACTCCCAGGTTATCTTGGTTGCACATAGCTAGTGACCTTCTGATCGCGCATAGGCTGCGACCTCATGACCGCGCAAGTACTGCGATCATAGATTGACTGTGTGTCCGCATCCTTTCGGTGTGCAGGAAGCTGTCCATCTGCGATCATAGTGGTTGCTAAGACACATAGACATATATCACATCCGAACTTGACTTTAACACAATATATGTTAAATAAACTAGCTCGAGTGATAATCCTCGTCAGCTAGCCCTCAAATTTGAAGATATAAAAAGATTATAACTTCAAATTTAATCTGTATCGAATATGTAACCCGACGTTTCAACTTCTTCAGTTGGCACTGTACGCCGTGTGGTGGTTTATTTCTCAAGACAACCTCTGGGGTTTTCTTGATGGGTAATCATGAAGTTATTGACCATTTAACCAAGGCAAAAAGCCATAAGTGCATTTTAAAAACTCGAGGCGTCCGCGAAATCGAACCGTCACCTCCAGGCTCTATAAATAGCGAAGCCTTTTAGTTCCTAAACTCACAAGCTTGTTTTTTTTGGCTAATTTCTTTTAGAAACTACTTCTAACCCTCTACTTCACTTTCTTCCACACTCATCTTAATGTCGAACCAAGACTCCAAGAAGATTGTTGAGAGCGATGAGGAAGAAATAGAAATAGGAGCTGAGATTGAACAGGATCTTCAGAAGGTAGTTCTCTTCTGAACCATCTGTGCAAGTTTTTTTCTTACAGTCTATTCATTTCCAAAGAAATGCATTTTGGAATTTTCAGGTGATCGAGGAAATGATTCCTCCAAAGAAGAGATCCAGAAACGACGAAGGATCCTCCAGTGGAGCTTCACTGAAAATGCTAAAGGGTGCTGACATCTGGGTTACCACACTGCCCCTTTCCTCGGCCCTTGCAACCCATCCAGTTGCATCTTCATCACCTTCTTTGGATCACCACAACAATCTTTCTAACCATCATTCTTCTGGGGAAAGTCTCACTGCACTTGCAGCACCTTTGGGAACAAGTTCCCTTCAAAGCTTGGCTTTCTCCTCTCATCCTGTGATGAAGGTTGGTATTTTCATTCTCTCTGATTGTCACATGCTTTTGAACTAACCCGTGCATTTACAGGATGAGAAAGCTCTTTGGATTCTTAGCCATCAGCTTGCTAAGACCCAAACTCTTCTGGGGGAGAAATCTGCCTTGTGCAGAACTCTCCAAGAAGAAAAAGACTTCTTGAAGGAGCGCCTCGATGGCATCTACCAGATCACACTGCACCTGGAAAAGTGCTATGATGGATACCGTGAAGAGGCATGCACTTTCCAGTTGGAGAGAGATCATGCCCGAGAGTAGCGGGACCTCTCCAACACCATTAGGGACAGCTGCTCCCTCATGATAAGGGATGACGTCAATAGGCTGAGAAACGTTGCCAGTTCTCTTGGGGCGGCCAGTGTTGATCCCACTGATACCAACATGTCCTTGGGAGAACTTTGTAAATTACTTTCATATCAGGTCGATACTTTGGTCGCCTACATCCCTTTTGTATGTAAAGACTGCAAGAAATAAAGAATTTCTTTTCCTTACATATTTGACTCTTTGAATGATTATGTACAACTTATAATCATCAATTGGAGTTCTTTACATTCTCTATGTGAAAAATGGTTACAAGAAAACACTTCTGCGATCAAAATTTACACAGGTAGTACATCTTCTATCCGAAATCAACTCCAGACTTTGGTCTCAACATAGCATTGAGGCTATAAAGAACATTGCGGTCACAGAATAGCCTTGAGACCACGCTTAGCACTGAGGTCACAGACAATGCAGAGATCACATAATAGCATTGCGATCGTACATGGTACTGCGATCACAAAATTTTTTTTGCTTGAGATTGTAACAGTGCTGAAAATATGAGGTTACCCTAGAATCATAAGGTATCAATTCCTCAAAAAATTCTCATATAATTATCTGTACCATATCCCCCGAATGTGAAATAAAATGATCTAATTAATTTCAAACAGATACATTTTATTTCAATTCAAATAGGGTAAATGACATTATACCGGGTTCCAACTGAGAAGATACCCCTTATGAGAAATTATTAAAATAATGAACCTGGCGTGTAGTGGTCTCGGGCATATAAAAGGAAGAGGTAGCTTGCTTGAGAAGCTTCAGAACAAAACCCTCTTTTGCCTTAGCCATTTTCGCCGTTCTCTTTGCACCTTGCTCTCATCGCCTCCAAAGCTGTCGCCTTTCCACTAATTTTTTAACAGAAATGACGTCCTGGTGCCGATCAATCCACCACACTGAGGAGAGCTTGATGGTGCTTGAGAAGAGGATATCCTTCCCCCGCAGTTGCTAATCAACTGGCGATCAGCGAAGAAGAACGAGGAAACCCCAGTCGTTCATGAGAATGAACTGGTGATCTTTGAAGAGTTCTTGCGATGTGGGTTTTGGCTCCCAGAAAGCAAGTTCCTTCAAGATATCCTGGGACATTATGGTCTGGAACTGGTGAATCTACATCCCAACGCCATTCTGATTCTAGCGATTTTCCAGCACCTGTGCGAGGCCTTCATCGGAGTGCTACCCAGTGTAGATCTCTTCCGACGATTCTACTTCTCGGCATGGTCAAAGAGTGCCAGCGCCGCAGGATGCATTTACTTCCGTGTGAGTGAGAAGAAAGACTATCCATTTCTTCCTCTGCGGGATTATGTGCACGGGTGACACCAAAAATGGTTCTACTGTACCCCCCGTCGGAGAGCAGCATTTGGTTCGAGAATCATCGGCCAGAGAAGACCAGTGAAATGGACACCGTTCCTACTTTAGCCAAGAACTGAAGAAGTAGGCCCAAGCGATTCTTCACTTAGCCCATCAAGGATTAACAACACGGGATATTATCCGCGACTTCGTGAAGAACAGGATGAGCCCCCTGCGGAAGAGGGAACATCCTGCTTGGGAGGTGGAATCCATGGCGGATAGTACCCTGGATTACAATTGGTATGTCCTCTGATCTACAAAACACGCAATTTTACTGATGAAAGATATCATACCAAGTAATTTGCCTTTTGTGATGTAGTTCTATCCTTGTCTGAGATTGAGAAACGGACAAATAACCTTCTGCAGCCATATAATGCCGCAACAAAAGGAACTCAAGGATCACCCCATCCTCAAAGCTTAATCAACGGCAGCGACAATCTGAGACAAGAACGTCAAAAGGTAAAACTTCTTTCGGGGAACATGTCCAAGAACACTCGTTGATTTTAATCATCAAATAGCATTTCTTGAAATGATGCAGCTGCTGAAGGGGTGAATCACCGGGACAATGCATCCTGGTGATGACGCTGGGTCTTTTGGGAGGTCAGCATCGAAGAGGGTGAAGAAATCCTCTTCCAAGGCAAAGAAAACGAAGGAGTCGGCTCCCGAATCATTCAAGAAAATCATAGGAGGGGCTTCTTTGAAGAAGAAGAAAATAATCGCGAAAAATACTACGGTAAGATTCAATACCATGCTACCTTCATTGCTGCTTGGTTGTGTACTTACTGCATTCCTTTAGAGATGAGAACTCACATTCACCCAATGGTCTTTTATGCTGCCTCAAGCATTGCACAGGGCGTACGCCGTGCCATAGGAGTGGAAAGCTTGGCACATTTGTATCACTGCCTTGATGACATTTGTGATGCTGTGATGAAGGGATCAAAGCCGATAGGTGAGTATGAGCTTCCCCTTCCTGCGCACTTCATCATGGCCTAGTTTTCTTCATATTGGAAGATTTTTCCTCCTAAGTCGAAAATTCTCGGCCCTCCCTTATCTCATTTTCCACCCTTTATCATGGAGGCATAGAGGATCACCTCCATAGAGCTTTACCTGCGTGCATCACACTATCTTTTCTTGGATTTGGCGAAAGATAAGACTTGTTTGTCTTCCTTAAGCTTCTTTAGGAAGTCTTCGATGCGTTTTCCTTCATCAAGTATTGCCATATGGCTTGATGATTGCCGTCAAGACCCTGGTGGTGATAGGCTCATACGCATGAAAGACATAGACATGTTGGTCAGCTCCAGTGTAGGAGCCGTGACACATCGCTGTTATCAACATTATGAAAATCTTGTTTACTGTCCTCATCGATTCTCTCAGATGCATGGTTGTGATCAAGATGTTCCTGATTTCTTCATGGAGGATTTGAAAGGTACATCTCTTCTACAGTTCTCAACATACCTGAAAACACACAAGAGGAAACCATAGAAATATAACAAAGGAGGCATCTTGCATAATGGTGACCACAAGGACACAGACTCTGTCTTCAACCATGTCGCCGGTTCATAAAGCAATCCCATGAATATGCTCTATGGTATGTCACTGCCTTTGACTTCTAGAAGGATGTTAACAAATTGTTCGCGACATCCGAAGAATCACCTAATCTTACAATAAACAAAATCTTGGAATCCTCCAATAGTAAGAATCTATTTTTTTACTTTTACTGTTATTCTCTGGTTGAGTTTCCCTTGTTTGAAGCTTCTGATTGAGTTTTCTTCTTTTTACTCATTTGCAGAGAAACTCCCTCCACCTCCGCCAATAAGATCAGCAAAAAAAAGGGTTGTGATGTCATCACAAGAAGGCAATTGACTGCAAAAAGAGGGTGAAGGAGAAGAAACACGACCTTCTATCGAGGCGACCGCACCAATCATCGTTGAAGGGGACACTAGCCTTCTTAGTAGCTTGATTGCTCCTCAGGTATCAAAACGAAAGCATTTGTTGATTCAAGCCTCAACTTCAAGCAAGACAAGCTCAGATGACAAAGAGAAACAGCCAGACCTTCACCATGCCGAAGAAGGAAGCCCTCTCAAGAAAACATGCTTGGGGACTCAATGTAATTATGACAAATTTCTTCCTTCTTTCTCTTTTTTATTACAAATGCTTTCTTGCTAATTCTCTTTCTTCTAGATTATGAAAGTCCTTTGAAGATAGCCATGAAGAAGTTAAAAAAGCAAACAGACATGGTGGAGACTGCAGCAAAGAAGCACATGAGAGTTGTCGGTATCAACTTTGAAGTGCCTCCTTCTTCTTCCAAACTCACCACTACACTTGATGAACATGTCGGGCAGTGAAACTTGTAGTACCTCTGCCAGCCACCCCTTCATTGCGTCACTTCGTAGGATAAATACGACATGATCTCCAAGATCTACAGGAATTGCTTGATGCAACTCCATTGGATACAGATGCCCTCATCTCTGGGATAGATGAGAACTTGCAAAGTTGGGAAAAACTTTTTGATGGAGTTGATGAAGAGCTTTTCCCCCAACTTTTAGCATTAATGAGGGTATTGAAGCGCCTTAGAGACAATCTTGTTGATGAAGCTGAGCATTCAGAAGTTTCCAGACTTGAGGTTGATAGAGACTTCATGACTACGGTACTTCGATCATCTTGCTAGTTCCACTACCCTTCTTTAGAAGTCCATAAGATCATTGATGAGACCGAAGCAGTCATCCAAATGGAGGAAACAGAAAATAGTAAGGCCAAGCAAGAAACTTTGACCTTGATGGCATCATTGGATGTTGAATTAAACTCCATTAGAGATAAGGAGGAATTAATTTCCAGATGCCGGAGTGATCGTGACGAGTTTGTTGAAAGAATGAACTCTTCTCTCTCTTCCATGAAAAAAAAGATGACCAAGGAGAAGCCCGCTTGAAGGATATTGAAGATCGCCTTCGGTATCTTCCGACTATTTTCTTCAAGATTTTACCCAATGTCTTGTTGAAAGCTTCAATCAATCCATTGGATTGAGGATAATATCTGGTAGAATAATTCCACTGGATCTTGTACTTTGCTGCAAAATTGTAGATGTTTGATCCGTTTGAGACCTAGTCTTGGTTTTCGCACTAGGCTCGCCCAGATTCTAATATGCGGAATAACGGGATCTTACTCGAAAATACCGAAACCCAAAGTAATTGCACAACTCTTTATTTCAAAGAGGGCTTTACACGTCGAACGTTAGACACACTTGTCCACGTCGAAGGAACTATAAGTGTCTAAAACTCAAATAAGTTCTATGACTCTTTGATTGAGTTCGATGATCTAAACTAGACCTATTACAAGGTATTTATAGTCCAATCGTATGAGTACGTATCAGACTTAGTAACCTAAACGTATTAGACTCATATAACTAACTAACTAATCCTAAACAGATAAGCTTAGTTATATATATTCGGATCGGATTACAATTCCGAACAGAGAACAAATTCCTTTTCATGGTCGCGAACCAATCCATGGTCGCGAAACCTTTCCGAACACGGTTAAGGTCACGAAGCCGTATGCGATCAGGACTTGGTCGCGAATCTGTATGCGATCATGACTTGGTCGCGAATCCGTATACGATCAGGACTTGGAGATCCTCCTGGATCATGACTCCCTTGTTGAGAAGGAGCCAACCACCGTTGCGACCTCTCGATCAAACTGGAGATGTGGAAATTGGGCTTGTCCATCTTCTTTGGTGTACCACTTTGCCGCACGTGCTCGTTGATCTTTCCGACCGATTCGAAAAGTCTCCTTTGTGCCACTGCGGGTGGTAGTCACCTTCCTCTCCAGAATCACATCTTCACGTAAAGGTTCGCCTCGTTGATAGACCAAGTCTTCAACAGATGGTACTATAGTATCTGGCTCATCATCCAGCATTGAAGGCTCGAAGACTTTAAATCCTTCCCAAGGTCGCAAACCTTTCCAATGTCGCAAACCTTTTCGTGGTCGCAAATCCGTTGCGAACGCGACCTGAGATCCTCCCGGATCATGACTCCCCTGTTGAGAAGGAGCCAACACCCGTTGGTGACCAACCGTGATGACGTAGAGAACGACTGGGAGTTTTGGAACGAACACACGATGAGCAATGCTACAATCGTCGGATCGAATGTATGGATAGGCGCTCATGGAGCTTAGCACCTCCGTCATGGATTGTGGCCTTGGCCACTTGCGGATAGCCTTCCCCTTGTCGAGGTTTATACCATCACCGTTCCCAAAGCTAGGATTGCAAAGTTTGAATAGTGGCGCCGTAGAGACAAGTTGCATGTCGTTTTCGACTAGTCGTTGTGGTGATCGACTATGTACCTTTGCGAATAGCGTGTTGTTTTTTTCCGGCAAGCTTGCTAAACAACCACCACTTTCCATACTCGATGCAGCACAATCCGCTTGGCTAATTGGACGCATCACGCTCAGCACACACTTTGAGCATGCATTGACAATCCGTTTCGCCTGATTTGCTATCATCAAGTTCTTGGTGTCGACGTGGTCATTTTTGCTGATGATAAATTTCGTCCCATCCTTTGTGAGGTCGTATTCTTGAGCTCTTCGATGGTAATGGGTGTCACGATCGTACAAGAACGGACTTCCAAAAATCACTTGGCAAATATCGATGGGGATGACATCGCATTGAACCTCGTCGATGTAACGAGCATATATTGCAAACTTTAGAGTACACTGACTCTTGATTTGCTGGTTCACGTCGGAAGTGAACCATCCCAGAGGATATGGTCGAGGATGATGAGTCGTCTGCAAACCAAGTCGTCGAACCAGCCCGGAGGAGACCAAATTCTTTTGGCTTCCGGGGTCGAAGATGGCTGCGACCACCTCGTGCTTCACCTGTATGTTAACAGTGAACAATTCCTCTGTCGGGTTGTGGTCAATTGATGAACCCGAACCTTTCTCCTTCAGCATTGCCATTAGAGACAAGGTCGTGTCCGCCTTTTCAACCGAATCCAACTGGATAATTTCCTCTGCGAGCGGAATAGAAGTAACCATAGCTGTTCGTGTGCTTGGTTCATCCCTCCTTTTTCTTTCTGGTCGCAGTTCAGGATGAAGTTTATAACACTTCTCTTTTGTGTGCCCAGCAACATGACAATGCTCACAAGTGTTACCCGTATCGTGGGTACCCTCTCCGGAGTTTGTCGTGGTTGAAATCTCCCTCAAGTTCTTATCGTTGCGGGTCTTATTTTTCTTCTCAATCGCCAAAGCAGTCGTACTCGCGGTCGAGATGTCTTGAATTCTGAACAGACTTAGCTCAGTACTGATCGATTTCTGAAGTCCAGATGTGTACTTCCGAAATACCTGAGGATCGGACAGTGAGATGCCGATGACCATTGCTTGTCGCCGAAACTCCGTCGTATAGTCTTGGACAGTCTGGTCGCGCCGTTGATACAATCTGTGCCAACGTTCCCATCTCTCCTCAAGGTAACCCATTGGATAAAATTCTTGTCGCATAAGTCATTTGAATTGACCCCACGCAAGATCGTCAGCTTCACCACTGGTGACAAGGGCCTTCCACCATATCTTGGCGTGGTCCTTCATCTTCAAAGGTGCAAATTTGACCTTTTGAGCGCTACTGAACCCTTTCAGGTCAAAGTAGGTCTCAAGCTGGTCGATCCAAGAATCCAGCTTCTCGGCATCGACCACCCCATCATATATGGGTATATCAATCTTAGCGTCGACCTTAAAAGATTCGACAGCTAAGGAGGTGTTGGCGAGGTCGTCGGTTTTGTGGTCGCCTTCGTCTTCATCTTCGTCTGCCCTACGCAAGTCTTCACCACTCTTCTCACCCATAACCTTCCCTACTTCAGGAGGTACAATCATGGCCTGCTGCTTAATCCAAGCAAGCACGGTTTCCATGTCGGTGGAGAGCTTAGCCACTTGTTCGGCTAGGTTAGCTTGAACGGAGGTATCGTCAGACATTGTCGGAGACGCGGCTGTAGGAACCGTCAATTGATCGCCTGGAGTTTCGCCGGAGGTTTTGTAACCCTGGCGAGTCTTCACCATCCACAGGATAGGAAAGTCGCTCTGATACCAACTTGATCCGTTTGAGACCTAGTCTTGGTTTTCGCACTAGGCTCGCCCAGATTCTAATATGCGGAATAACGGGATCTTACTCGGAAATACCGAAACCCAAAGTAATTGCACAACTCTTTATTTCAAAGAGGGCTTTACACGTCGAACGTTAGACACACTTGTCCACGTCGAAGGAACTATAAGTGTCTAAAACTCAAATAAGTTCTATGACTCTTTGATTGAGTTCGATGATCTAAACTAGACCTATTACAAGATATTTATAGTCCAATCGTATGAGTACGTATCAGACTTATTAACCTAAACGTATTAGACTCATATAACTAACTAACTAATCCTAAACAGATAAGCTTAGTTATATATATTCGGATCGGATTACAATTCCGAACAGAGAACAAATTCCTTTTCATGGTCGCGAACCAATCCATGGTCGCGAAACCTTTCCGAACACGGTTAAGGTCACGAAGCCGTATGCGATCAGGACTTGGTCACGAATCTGTATGCGATCATGACTTGGTCACGAATCCGTATACGATCAGGACTTGGAGATCCTCCCGGATCAATGTTCTATGACTTGAAAGCTTTTCCATTGTCGGAGATGACGCGGTGAGGTATCCTGAAGCGATAAAGGATGTTGCGCTCCAGAAAGTTGATGACGTTGTCAGACTTCACTTCTTGTAATGGTATTGCTTCAGCCCATCTGGAGAAGTAATCAGTTGCTGCCAGAATGAAACGATGTCCCCGGATGAAGGAAGCTCAATGGGACCAATGACATCAATGCCCAGGCGTCGAACGGCCATGAAGGGATAGTGGGATATTGATGAAGAGGAACTGGTGGTCAATGCTTGATATCACCATGTATTTGACGATCATGGCAAGATTTGGCCACCTTGAGACAATCAGCCATGATACTGGGCCGATAATAATCAACCAGTTTAATGCTATGATACATTTTTGGTCCATTTTGATGGCCACCACAAACTCCGTGGTGAACTTCCTGCAGAACTTTGTCAGCTTCTCTTCAGGAAAGACATCGATGGAGCATTTAATTAAAGGACCGTCGGTATAGAACCCCCACTTTGTACGTGTATGTTGGGAGTTGTCGTTGCAGCTAACGTCTCTTCACAGGGTCATCTGGTAGGGTACCATGATTGAAATAATCAAGGAAGGGTTTACGTCAGTCTTCCTCTTCAACATCGGAAGTGACTGACGAGGATTGACACCCGAGTCAGTTCAAATAAATGCACTGTTGGTTCAGGACAGATTCGAGCCAGACACGTGTCTGGTGGTGCGAACTCAAGTCGTTCTGAGAAACATCAGACTGCAGTTAGTGCGCGGTCAGGAGTTCCTGTGCTGTATGCGAATAGAACACTGGAGATGTTGTGCGGTCAGCCAACACCCCGCGGTCAGAGCACTTTCGACCAGGGGATATGGGATTCACCTGTCCCTATGGCAGGAATATCCCAAGTATCCCGAAGATTCTTCCACGTGGAGGAACAACCGTCAGGAGGTTAATACGTGCCGTTATCCATGAATAACACGTGTTAAAACTGCGTGGGGGTTAAGAGCGGTTCTCTAAACCGCATCCAAGCAACTGTTTGATGCAGTTACGACATGGCACCCTTTCGACTAGTATAAAAGGGTGACAAGATGCATCAAACAGAAGAAGAACAAGAAGAAGAAGAAGAAGAGAGATCAACGTCTCTTATAAAAGCGAGATACAACACATCTCAACCACTCAAACAGCCAAGTCTATGGCCTAGATTAGATAGTTTTTATAAGCCTCCCTGGCTTCTTTCTGTACACTTACATAGGAAAAACCTTCGCCTGTGAAGGTCTTTTCGCGCCATCTTGTAAATCTTTACTACGTATAGTGAAATCCCAAGAGGACGTAGGGCTATTACTCCCACCATCGAGGGCCCGAACCTGTATAAATTTCTCTGTGCTCCAGTTCTCCATAGTTCTACATACCTTCCCGGAGGGTCACCCTGAAAGGTCTCACTATTATAAATTTTGCATAAGTTCGGCTGAGGACCCCGAGTCCGAATCGTCGACAGCTGGTGCCCAACGTGGGGCCTTTCTCAAGGCGTCCTAATTTTCATCCGGAGGTTCGCTGAAATATGGCTGGAGTATATGATTCCGAGAACGATTTTGATCTCGAGGATTATGCTCACATTCCAATGCCTTCTCCAAGTGATCCTGTTCCGATGGAGGAGGTTGGAGGCCAAAATCTTCCAGAGGTTGAATCATCTCTCCAGGTCATGTCCATTGACCAGGGAGCGACTGGAGCAAGGTCAGAACCCACTGAGGCTCTTAATGCGCTAGAGGGTGAGTCCGGTCCGTCATACATCCCCACTGAGGGGAAGGATGATATCGACCTGGAAATCAGCCCGGGAAGATTTCACCCTGATAACCTCTACCGTCTCTTTGATTTCGAGTCCGACTCGGAACAAACTGAGATGTTTTCCCCATCGGCGACCTCTCTCCCTAGATAGTTTGCTGCCTTATTAGAGGAAACTCCTGATCAACAGGCTGCTAGGGAAGAACGGGATCGCAAACAGAAGGAGGATCAAGATCTCGAGCAATAAAACAACGAACTGTGCAGAACTGCCCTAGAGGCTCTTCAAGATGCGCAGGCTCGTTACGATGCTGCTCCGAGTTCTTCTCGACGGTCACGTGGTCGCAGACGCGACCAGACCCCTTCTTTGCCTCCGGAGTGTTTCCCGGTGGACGAAGAAACGATAACACCTGGTGCCCCTAGGAGAAGTACCCATGGTCGACTGCGATCCATCGTGGAAGTCATGCGCAACTTCCCTCCTACGGTCACGGATGCGCAGAAACCGGCCTTCACCAGAATCTTGGTGGAGAGGTTGGATGAGGTCGCATCTGAAGCAACCCCTATGGCTTCTTCTTGATCGGTAACGCATTCCCACAACCGAGAGCGTTCTCACTCTGGTTCTGGACGACGCAGTTACCAGCCGCCTGTACCATCCCGTCAGGATAAGTACGGGCGGGCACAAGATTCTCGTGGTAGGAACCGAGTCCCTGTCCACTCTCGCTTAGGACCACGAATGACTTCTCCCTTGCGTGAGGTTACTCGCGATCCGAACGAAAGCCACAAGGCGATTCATGGTCCCTACGTTGGTTGCAAGGCTTTTTCGCCTGGTCTTCGTGCCGTCGTTTGGCACGACAAGTTCCGACCAGGGGCCATAGAAAGATTTAACGGACTCAGAATCCATCAGAGTTCCTTCAGATCTACATTACTGCCATCCAAGCGGTAGGAGGCGATGACCAGGTCATGGCCAACTACCTGCCTACAGTCCTCGAAGGCCCGGCTAGAACTTGGCTGTTTAATCAGCCCGAGGGTTCTATCTACAATTGGGAAACGCTGTGCGATGCTATCCTCAGCAATTTCTAAAACTGTTATCAAAAGACGAGTAAAGAGGACGATCTTCATCGGCTACGACAAACTTCGACCGAAACTCTTCGGCAGTTTGTCAAGAGGTTTGTCGGGGTGAGGAATACCATCCCGAACATATCTGACGGCTCCGTTATCAGGGCATTTAAACATGCCGTTTGATACCAGAGATTCACCAAAGACTTGCTTATCCACCCTCCTCGATCAGTGGCCGATCTTTTCGACATGGCCGATCGGTATTCCGACGTAGCCGAAGCGGTCGAATGGAACCGGATGGTCGACAAGGGTGACCTACCACCTCAACCAGGTTTCAAAGACGCCAGGAAAGAAGATTCAAGCAAGAAGCCGGAATCTTCGTCAGGTGGGAAGTCAAAAAAATCGAAGAGGAACCGCTCTGGACAGTACCGCGAGGTTGCAGTCGCAGAGAAGCCGCCTTCGACCAAAGGTAACTAGCCTTCATTTAAGAATAAAATTGCTCCTGGTGGTCGTAGTGCCGACCAGCCAGAAAAGTCGACTAATCCGCAGGAAGGCAAGAAGTGGTGTCTACTCCACAACTCCGCAGGCCACGACCTCAAGAACTGCAGGAGTTGGTTGAAGCAATTGGATGACTTCTACCAGGGAGTTGGGCCAATGCCGACCTTACCGGCTAAAGAACAAGCATGCGGACTTAGAGATGCCAACGGAGACGAGGAGATGTCTTACCAGGTACCTCAAAATCACATTAATGTTATTTTCGGGGGTTCTTCCTCTTTTGTTTCCAAAAGGCAGTTTAAAGCCTTTTACTGAGAGGTTAACCAAACGGAGACATCCCTTGGTGAACCTCAATACCCCCGTTGGTCGGATACACCTTTGACATTCGATCGCTCTGATTGTCCTGCGAGGCTTACTCGACCATTGAGGCTCCCTCTGGTCATTACCCCGATCATCAGTAACGTGAGAGTCGAAAGGGTCCTGATCAACGGAGGGAGCTCCCTTGACATTTTATTGGTCAAGGCACTCGATGAGATGCAAATTCCTCGTTCGAAGATTAAGCCCATAATCCATCCATTTTATGGGATAATCCTAGGCCCCTCCATGATGCCGTTGGGACAAGTGGTCCTCCCGGTCACACTGGGAGAACCGGATAACTTCCGAACAGAATTGGTTACTTTCGACGTAATTGATTGTGATTCGGCTTATAATGCAATCTTTGGCAGGCCAACTCTTGCTAAGTTCATGATGGCAACGCACTATGCTTATCAGTGCGGCAAATTGCCTGGCCCCAAAGGTGTCATCTCGGTCTGAGGCAGTCGCAACGTGGCACTCACGTGCGACCTGTTGTCTTTGGAGATGGTTGATCAACTTCCCCTCCGGGACGCCCAGGTCACCACTATCGCCATCGACGCGATCAAGGCTGCTCCTCGACCAGATGAGAAACTCAAACTTGTTCCATTGTACCCAGATGATCCATCCAAGACAATTCGGGTCGGATCAGGACTGGATGACAAATAAGAACTCGATCTCATTACTTTCCTCCGGGTTAACGCAGATGTGTTTGCGTGGAAACCGTCCAACATGCCCGGAGTCCCAAGGGAAGTAATCGAGCACAGGTTAGCAATTCGACTTGGACAACGACCAATAAAGCAAAAGCTCAGGCGTTTTGCTGTTGACCGACAGGAAGCCATCCGAGAGGAGTTGGACAAACTCCTAAAGGCTGGGTTTATTCGTGAAGTCGATCACCCGGAATGGCTCGCCAATCCGGTCATGGTCCGCAAGTCAAATGGCAAGTGGCGCATGTGCGTCGACTACACTAGCATTAACAGTGCCTGTCCGAAGGACGACTTTTCCCTTCACCGCATCGACCAGCTGGTCGACTGAACCGCGGGTTGCGAACTGATGAGCTTCCTGGACGCTTACTCAGGATATCATCAAATTAGCATGGCAGAAGAAGATGAAGAGAAAACTGCCTTCATCACCCCGTTCGGCACCTACTGCTACGTCAGAATGCCGTTCAGTCTCAAGAACGCAGGTTCCACGTACCAGCGCTTGATGCAAAAGACCTTTCTTTCCAAGATAGGGCGTAATCTCGAGGCATATGTAGACGATCTGGTTGTAAAAAGTTCTAAGAGATCATCCCATTTGGACGATCTCGCTGAAACCTTCTGTAATTTGAACCGCTTTGGAATAAAATTAAACCCGGAGAAGTGTTCTTTTGGGGTTTCTTCAGGAAAACTTCTTGGTTTCCTTGTTTGTTCCAGAGGCATTGAGGTCAATCCTGAGAAAATCAGGGCTATCGAACAAATGAGGTCACCTCGACCATGAAAGATGTTCAACGCCTGGCTGGTCGCATGGCGGCCTTAAGTCGTTTCATATCGCGACTAGGTGAAAGGGGATTACCTTTCTTCAAAGCCTTGCGGAAGCATCACAATTTCACATGGTCTGATGAGGCCGAAAAAGCATTTCAGGAGGTAAAGGCATATTTGTCCAGTCCGCCGGTATTGGTCTCTCCCGACAAAGGAGAACC
Source organism: Pharus latifolius (assembly GCA_019359835.1). Lineage (NCBI taxonomy): Eukaryota > Viridiplantae > Streptophyta > Magnoliopsida > Poales > Poaceae > Pharus > Pharus latifolius. The sequence goes on from CM033322.1 coordinate 66,335,258, forward strand.
ATTACTTCTCTATCTGGCGGCCACCCCACACGCGGTCAGCGCTGTTCTGATCGCGGATAGGGAAGGAGTACACAGACCCGTCTACTATGTAAGCGAGGTACTTCATGGACCCAAGGAGTGATACCCTGAGGTCCAGAAAATACTTTACGCACTATTGATGGCTTCCCGTAAGCTACGACATTACTTTTAAGCTCACAAGATCACAGTACCCTCCTCCTTTCCTTTGGGGGACATTGTCCGAAATCCAGAGAAATCTGGTCGAATCGCCAAATGGGCGGTCGAACTCGGTGCTTTTGATGTCCATTTCACGCCCCGCACGGCGGTTAAGTCTCAGGTCTTGGCCGACTTTGTTGTCGAATGGACCAACCCTGAGCCACCAGTGCAGGTGCCAGAGGAATTGGAATGCCCCGATCATTGGACAATGTACTTTGACGGTTCCCGCAGTTTTCAACACTCGGGGGCTGGAGTGGTCTTAGTCACGCCTCAGGGCAAACAACTTAAGTATGTCATCCAACTACACTTTGTTGCGACCAACAACGCAGCAGAGTATGAAGGTCTTCTTGCAGGGCTCCGGGCAGCAAAATTCCTCGGAGTCCGTCGATTAGTGGTGAGGGCAGACTCACAGCTAGTCGTAAACGAGGTAAACAAGGAGTACAGCACCTCTGATGAGACAATGACTCATTACCTGGGGGAAGTGAGGAGATTGGAAAAACACTTCAGTCATTTCAAAGTCCAATATATCCCGCGAAAGGACAACATTCTCGCAGACCAATTATCCAAAATTGGGTCCTCACGCACATCCGCTCCGGCAGGAGTGTTCATTGAACACTTGGATCGTCCTTCGATCATGACTTCGGTCGAGGATGATCTGGTAACAGCCTGCGTTACCAACCTCGGTCAGGAACAGGATTGGACTCATCCATTGAGAGTCTATTTTGGACATGGGACCCTACCCGAGGACGAAACCGAAAGTGATCGGTTAATTCGAAAAGCGCGTATGTACAGACTCATAGATGGGGTTTTGTATAGAAAGGGTACTCAAGGAGTATTTATGCGCTGCATATCTCAGGAGGAAGGTAAACCCCTCTTGAAAGAAATACATGACGGTGTATGCGGTGCGCACGCGTCATATCGAACACTGGTCGGAAAAGCTTTTCGACAAGGATTCTACTGGCCTTCGACACTTGATGATGCCAAGTACATGGTCAAGATGTGTCCTCAGTGTCAATTCCACGCGAGACAGGTTCATCAACCTACCTATGCGTTACAAACTATTCCCCTCGCATGGCCTTTTGCGGTCTGGGGGATGGATATTGTTGGTCCTATGCCACAAGTGGTCAATGGATACAAGTTTCTATTCGTAGCCATTGACACGTTCACAAAGTAGATTGAGGCCGAACCGGTACGAAATATTACCACCTTAGCAGCACAAAAGTTCTTTCATAAGAACATTGTTGCTCGATTCGGTGTTCCAAACCGTCTCATCACAGATAATGGTTCTCAGTTCGCTAGTGGTCTTTTTCTGGACTACTGCGATCAGATCGGAACCAAGGTGTGCTTTGCTTTGGTGGCGCATCCACAGAGCAATGGTGCTGTGGAACGGGCCAACGGGCAGATATTGCAAGGCATCAAGAAGCGTGTTTTTGATCGCCTTAAGACTCGCTCGGGGGCTTGGGCAGACGAGCTCTACACCGTTCTATGGGCACTGTGAACTACCTCTAGTCGAGCCACCGGGGAGACGCCCTTCCATCTGGTCTATGGGGCCGAGGCTGTGTTGCCGATGGAAGTTACTATTGGGTCTGTTCGGACAGAACAATTCAAACAAGTTGATCAGTCTGAACAGCAATCACAGGATCTCATCCTCTTAGAAGAAAGGCGTGATCGCGCGTTGATCAAGTCGGCGGCATACTTGCAAGCTTTGCGCAAGTACCATAACAAAAGAGTGCGACCACGTAGTCTTCACGTAGGCGACCTGGTTTTATGAAAAATTCAAGACCAGTCTAACCGCAACAAATTCTCCCCAAAGTGGGAAGGCCCTTATACTGTTGTCTCACTGCCGCGACCAGGATCAGTGCGATTAGCCATGGAGGATGGTCGAATTCTGTCCAATACTTGGAACATCGATCAACTTCGCAAGTTCTACGTGTAAGTACTCAGTCCCTTTTCCTGTTCAATTAGCATTTTTTCATAAAACAAAAAATGTTTTGATTTCATACGATGAATATTTCCCTTCATGCCCATGTACTGCGAATTCGACTCGGGGGCTGGTCGCTGGCAGTTAGATCATTACAACGTTCTAGTTGGATTCGCTGGCCAATCTTATGACCGCTTCCAGACAAGTCACTCCTAAATAAGCCGTTTCTCAACGCACACGGGGCTTTCTGGCAAGTCCTCGGTCATCTGAGTGGCTGCTGGTTTGCAAACAAGGCTAGGCGTTACACTGATCATAATTGCTGGTTCGATCACACATCCCTGGTCGTTATATTCACTTTTCTCCTACGTTTGTAATACTAAGTCTTCAGTATCTACAATCACAGGCGAGGGCTAGGGCGGATATGTTTATAATATGAAACAATATAAAACAAGAATATATTTGAGAATATATTCATTTTCAAAAATGAGTTTCAACGTACATTGCATTATACGTAACTGTTTCTATACAGATGTAGGGATCACTCGATCCCAAGCTCAGTCAGGAGCTTATTTACAAGGGGTCTGACCTCCTCCATGATGGCCTCCAATTGTTCCTCACTCTCGACCTCAACCGGTCCCACCAATGGATTCAGATTTGCATCTGGGCCATGGTGAAGTCGAAACCGGCTGAGAATGGCGGAAGCGGCTGACCGAACCCTGGTTCTGATCGCCTCTTCTCGTCGCCGTGTATCTTCAGGAAGATACTCGAGAAGTGACTCCGCCTGGGCAATGACTAGTGTAGACCAGTCATTTTGGCTGAGGTTATCTCTTGTGGTTTCGACCACATCAGCCCTCAGGAGACGAGCCACCGTCTTCAGCTTTTCAAAGATCGACCGACTCAGCTCTTTGTTCGCCTTCTCGGAGGTTTGAATAGAGCCCTGGAGGATCACCTTGTCCTGACTGAGTTGTCTTATTTGACCTGCTTGCGCTGCAGTAAGAGAAAGGGTTACTCACATGTTATGAAGTTAAGTCTTCCTAATCAGGAATCGACTTACCAGAGAGTTGTGACCGCAGCTTGTTAATCTCGATCCCTTGGTTTGAAGCCACAGAGATCGAATGAAGCTTGACCGTGGCCACTTCTTTCTTCAGAAACACCACCTCTCTGTGACAGAACAAAAGGAGTGGTCATAACCAATTTGTATCTATACAAGTTGAAGAGTAATGATCCTTACCTGCGCAAGTTGTCTCGCTCTTTTTGTATGGCCTCAACGCTCGCTATCATAGCATGCGACCTGGCCGTCATCTGGGATAGTTCCTGCGATGCAAAAAGAAATTAAAGATGTCCTATGTACATTCCAGGCACCAAAAAAGAAGTTCATCATACCTTTGTGAATTCCCGGAAAGAAACATCTTTCGGGATGACAGGAGGTCTCGTTGAAGGCCCTGTTGCGGCCACGATGGAGGCAGCTGGTAGAAGTGCCTGCTGGGCACTACCCCCAGTTGCTGTTACTTGCGACTGGGTCTCCACGCCTACTTCTCCCTTCATGGCCCGGACTACTTCCTGGACCAAGGGGGCAGAGCGCTCCTCATCGGAGGCTCCGGCGCTAGCAGCAACTTCAACCCTCCCCGGAGCGGTTGAAGGGCTTGGTGCTGCTTCTTTTCGCCTGCCAAGGAAAAATGGACCAACAGTCACAATTCGTGATCATCACAACTTATTTTAATACAACCAAGATAGGGTTCTTACCTTATCTGAAATCCCATCAGCTTTTGGGATTTCAGGGAAGGCTCTCCTCGAGAAAGGGGACTGTCGTCGTCTGTCCTGGTCTTCCTCTTGGTGAACAAGGCCTTTTCCCCCTAGGTGCGTTCCTCTGTAAGCACATTTCTAAGGGAAGGTAAAGACAAATGGTAAGAGTTCTTACCTGGGCAACTTGTCCGGTTGGTGGGGTTGCGTCTGAAGGCCTGGATGGCTCCTGGACTTCTGGGACCGGCACCTCGTCCGACACTACCACGGGGCCTTGTTCGGTTACCTCCACTCCTGTCCGCGGGTGTGGAGGATTTTCCTCCCTGGGACTCACAGGAGTCGCAGGGGGAAGCTCTTCTCCCTGGACAAACATTAACTCAGTGAACAAGTATACAGAGGGAATTGAAGAAAACAAGACCATGAAAGAATCTTACCGTGGTCACCCCTTCGACCAGGGAGGTAGAGGCAACTGAACCTAAAGCCTCGGGGGCTTCAGGAGCAGGGGTGTTACCCGCGACCATGGGACTTGCGGTGGCCGCGGAGTCTGCTACAGTCGCTTCTGCGGTAGCAGTTATTGCTGCCGGACAAGTTGGAGCGTCACCAGATAGAGAGCCCGCAATTTTCCTCCTCCGGCGGATTAGGGGGATGTCGTTTTCCTCCTCTTCTTCGCTCCTCTCCCCCTGTACGACGAAGAAGTGATTCCAGTCTGCACCTGGAAAAAGGAAGGAACGTGATATCTTACCGCAGTCTTCCTTGCGGTAGGAGGGACGCTCCGTGAAGACCCCTCTCCAAGATTTGGCCTGGCTTTCTTGGGGGCGGGATTCCTCATCCTGGGTTTCGAGGAAACCTTCTTCACGTGCTTCATCGTCGGCTTCCCCAGGGAACTGACGTTCTCGGTTGGGAACGTCGCCTTGGCGAACCGCCCTAGGAGCTGTTTTCATTCCGGTAAAATTGTCAGTGCTGGACATATATAAGACCTGCAACACAGGAGCCAAGTGAAAGATAACATACCTTTCGGCGCTCCTATCTAAGGTCGTCGCCGGCGTGAACTAAGCTCTGCGGGCGAGGCGATCCCTTGGGGCCTTCTACCTCGGCGTTATAAGCCCTAAGGAGGTAGTTAGTCTGCCTCTCGATCTCGGATGAGGGCAGGACTGTTCCAGAATGCAAGTTAACTGATGCATTTCAAAAATAAAAGATCTCAGTGCCAGAGAAGGGTACCTTCATTGTAGTCCAAGGTGTTGTCCGCCATGTACTTGATCTCCCAAGCCGGATGAGCCCTTTCACGCAGGGGGCTCACCCGGTTCTTCACAAAGTCTCGGATGATATCGCGTGTTGTCAACCCCTGTCCGACTAAGTGAAGGATCACCTCGGCGTGCTTCATGAACTCCGAGTTCATCGCCGGGAGGGAGTCCAACTCGCTCGGCTTCTCCGGCCGCGAGTTCTCGAACCACAGCCCGCTCTCGGTTGGCGGGGTGCAGTAGAACCATTTTTGGTGCCACCCATGCACTGAGTCACGCAGGGGTGGGAAGGGATAGTCTTTCTTCTCCCTTATCCAGAAGTATATGCATCTGGCGGCGTTGGCACTCTTTGACCACGCCGAGAAGTAGAAGCGTCGGAAGAGTTCCACATTGGGATACACTCCGACGTACGCCTCGCACAGATGTTGGAATACTACGAGGATTAGGACTGCATTTGGGTGGAGGTTGATCAGCTCCAACCCATAATGCTCAAGAACGTCCTTCAGGAACCGAGTCTCAGGGAATCGGAACCCGCACCGCAGATACTCCTCAAAAACCACCAGTTCGCCCTCTTGGACGACTGGGGTTTCTTGGTCCTTCTCCGCGGGCCGCCAGTTGATTAGCAGCCGCGGAGGAAGGATCTCCTCCTTCTCCAACGCCAACAGACTCTCCTCTGAGTGGTGGATCGATCGGCTCCAAGACGCCATTTTTGGTGAGGAATTGGAGGAAAGGTTGGCGGCTTTGGGAAGATGGAGGATGAAAGGAACGAGGGTTTTGTACGGCGGAAATGGCAAGGGTTTTGGTTGTGTGGCTTCCTCTAGAAGCTACCTGCTCCTTTTATAGACCCCAGGAGGCGCACTTCTGTGAGTAACGTTCCACTCAAATGTTCCACTAACTATTTTATTCATTTCCCATAATGGATACTGTCTCTGGCGGACCCGTTAAAGTGTTCCAGGCATCGGATCTGAAACAAAAAGACTTCTTTGCTTCAGAGTCTGAAAGTACAAAAGCCTGAAAAGTTTTTCAGGGGCTTCCAGAGGACGTTTTCCTTCATGTGCCTTGTATATTTTCATGAAAAAATCCTATGGCCCAATTTTTGGACGTATGGATATATTCAGATCGGGTTGTGGTATGATCGAAACCATGCTTTCGATTAAGCTCCGATTCTAATCGAAGTGACGGTCTGACCAAGCCTCAGTTCTGGTCACAGTAAGCTTCGGTTCTAACCGCTGCTTTGAGTCTGATCGCGGTATCAGTGCTGGTCGCAGTACTATAATAAAAATGTGGTTCTAACCACAGAACTAAAGTTCGCCTGTGTAGGAGTGGTTACAAAGACATTCCTTGTGGCCATATTTTCGCACAGAAGAGCTAAAGAACATTTATGTGAAGAAAAAGAAAAATTTTATTTCTTACATTCTTTGCATACAAAAGGAATACCGACGACCAGAGCATCGACCTGATCCGAAAGAAGTTTGCAAAGTTCTCCTAAGGACATATTGCTGTCAGTAGGATCTACACTGACAACCCCCAGAGAACTAGCAACTAATCTAAGCCTATCTACATCGTCCCTAACAAGAGACGCACTATGTTCCTAATCAAATCAGAGAGTTCCCGCTGTTGCTGAGCATGGTCCCTCTCTCGACAGAACTGATGCGCCTCTTCACGGGATTGTTCAAAACATTCTGCCAGATGCAGAATCGCCAAAGACATCTCTTCGGTCTTCTTCTCCAGGGCCTTCTTCTCCTCTGGAAGAATCTGCCCGAGGAGAAGAGGCAGAATCGTAGTAGGCTGATCACTAGGGCCTCCAATCTCCTACATTTGCAAAAGTTAGTTGTGCTAACTATAACTATCAGCAAAAGGAAATGAGGATCATTACCTGTCCCTGCTCGTGACAGGTTGATATAGCCATCCTGGAAAGTAGATCATCTGATAAAAGTGGATGATCACCAGATGGTGGGAGTGCAACCTTCCCACCAGGAGATTGCTTCCCCAACACAAGTTGAGGATCTTCTGGTCGAGTAGTCACCCCTTGCCGACCAGAAAATCGATCACCCAAACAAAAGCAGGGAGTGTTGGAGTAAAGAACAGAAGGAATAAAGAACGATGGTACGTCTTCTACCTTTGCCCTGCTGGAAGATCCTTCGTCAACCTTGGGTTTCTTCCTTGAAGGAGATGGATCTTCAGGCATTTGAGGCTCCTGCTTGAGAACTTCCTCTTCATCACTTTCAATCTCGATGATGTTGTAATCTGCCATGGGGAAGTGTATGAAGAGAAGGATGAAGGCAATTCTTGAAAAACTTAACCGTGAGAAGAAATTGTGGGGCTCTACAATTCAAAGGTTTCAGAATTTATAGCCGCCAGGGTGACAGTTCACTTTCCGAACGCCTCGGGTTTTTAAAGCATTTACAATTTTATCTCGGGTTAAAAAATATTTCAACAGCACCATCATTACCTGTCACGTAATGCCCAGAACCCATCTCGGGGAACCAACCGTCCCACTTAGTGCGCCACTAAGGGGAGGATTTGAAGAGTCGGGTTAAAAATCCGATGCATGTCTTTAAATTCGAAATAAACACGTCCCTTCGTTTTCTTCGAATTTGGGGGCTACCTGACGAGGATTGACACCCGAGTCAGTTCAAATAAATGCATTGTTGGTTCAGGACAGATTCGAGCCAGACACGTGCCTGGCGGTGCGAACTCAAGTCGTTATGAGAAACATCAGCCCGAGGTCGCTGGCTTTGCGCGATTAGACTGCAGTTAGTGCGCGGTCAGGAGTTCCTGTGCTATATGCAAACAGAACGCTGGAGATGTTGTGCGGTCAGCCAACACCCCGCGGTCAGAGCACTTTCGACAAGGGGATATGGGATTCACCTGTCCCTATGGCAGGAATATCCCAAATATCCCGAAGATTCTTCCACGTGGAGGAACAACCATCAGGAGGTTAATACGTGCCGTTATCCATGAATAACACGTGTTAAACCTGCGTGGGGGTTAAGAGCGGTTCTCTAAACCGCATCCAAGCAACTGTCTGATGCAGTTACGACATGGCACCCTTTCGACTAGTATAAAAGGGTGACAAGATGCATCAAACAGAAGAAGAACCAGAAGAAGAAGAAGAAGAGAGATCAACGTCTCTTATAAAAGCGAGATACAACACATCTCAACCACTCAAACAGCCAAGTCTACGGCCTAGATTAGATAGTTTTTATAAGCCTCCCTGGCTTCTTTCTGTACACTTACATAGGAAAAACCTTCGCCTGTGAAGGTCTTTTCGCGCCATCTTGTAAATCTTTACTACGTATAGTGAAATCCCAAGAGGACGTAGGGCTATTACTCCCACCATCGAGGGCCCGAACCTGTATAAATTTCTCTGTGCTCCAGTTCTCCATAGTTCTACATACCTTCCCGGAGGGTCACCCTGAAAGGTCTCACTATTATAAATTTTGCATAAGTTCGGCTGAGGACCCCGAGTCCGAATCGTCGACAGTGACAACAAGGCCCCAGGTAACAGTTGCCACCTACAAAATATAGAGTTAGGAAAATCTCAAGTGCAGGAAATAAATGAAGACGTCACCAACTCGGGTTACCTGGGCCCCGAGGGACTGAAGCCCCTCGAAACGCTCATGGAGCGTCCCTTCCACGACGAAGGCCTGCACCTTCCGGGTGTGCAGGCCCTCCGCGTAGCGGGCGACTTCCCCCGCGGGAAGCAGAGGGGCCTCTCGCCCGGCACCGGCGTCGCGGCCAGTGGGGGGTCCCCGGACCTGTGAGTCCGGTAACGCGGCTGGCGTCACCGGCGTCTTCGTGGCCGAGGTCTCCTCCGAAGACGTGGCCGAGGAGCTTTGGGCGGGGGTCCCTGCCCGGGGGGGATCATCAGACCTTTCCCTGCCCCGGGCCAGAAGGTCCTCGGGGCCTCCTCCTCCGGAGGGACCTCGTAGACCGAGGGGCTCCCCCCCTCGTCCACCGGCCAAACCCGCGGAGGCGAGGCCTCTGCGAATCTCACCTCCAGCCTCTCCAGCTCCAAGGATGCCGGGAGGGCCGGGAGGACCGCCACCGAGAGTGGCGACGGGGCGTAGTCCGCCAAATCGGACGCCGCCCCGCCAACGGCCTACTCCTTCCCCCGGGCCTCGACGGGGCCCTTCAGGGGAGGAGGTGTTGCGTCTTCTCGGGCCGCCACCCGGGTGCGCTCAGTCCCAGGAGTCGTGTCCCGGGCCTTCACCGGCGTCGCTGCCGGCGTCGTCGACGGGCCGGGGGTCTTTTGGACCCTGGCCTTCTTGGGCTCCGAGCCCCCGGCCGCTTCCTTCCCCCGTTTGTGCGACCCGGGGGTGGGGAGAGGCTTCCTCTCCGGCAGCTTTAGCCCGTAGGCCGCCGCTACCAAGTTCCGGGGAGCTCGAACTTCTCCCTTACCGGCCACTTCCTTCCCCCAGGAGGTTCTCCGCCTTCTCCCGAGCCGCCGGGTACGGCCGGACTACAAGAGGTAAAGAGTTAGTCAAATTTCCAGAAATTTGTAAATGCAATGCAGGTTCCCGGAGCTTACGTCGCGTCACCGGCTTCACCGGGGGCCGCTGTTCCGGGCCCACGCCGACTCCCCTCTTCCCGCGCGAGAAGGAGGAGATCCGGAGGAGAGCCATCTCCTCGGCGGTGTCCCGCATTGAGCGGGTCTTCTTGGAGAGGACCACCCTGCAGAGGAGCTCGAACTCCTCGTCCGTCCACACCGGAGGCTTCGGCGCGGACGATCGACTGTAGGAGGGGGGCTCCGGGGCGTACACCACCACCTCGTCCTGGACCCGGAGGTAAAACCACCTCCGGACCCAGTCGCCCCAGTGGTCCCAGGAGGCCGCCACCGGGTAGTCGGCCACCCGGGACGGCAGCATTTGTACCATCACCGAACCGAAGGGGGACTTGGGCCCCCCTTCACCAGGTGGGAGCTCCGCGCCGCCGATTCGTAGAAGTACCGGAAGGCGCGAAGGGTGGGCTCCCGCCCGGTCACCGTCTCATAGAGCCAGATGAAGAGACCCATCCGGACGAGCGCATTCGGGGTAAGGTGGTTGAGTGCCACCCCATACTCCTTCAGAAACTCCCGGAGCATGGGATGCACCGGGAGCTGGAGTCCCGCCTCCAGGAAGGCCTCGAAGGCCACGACCTCTCCGGGCCTGGGGCGGGGGGCTCCGTCTTTCTTCACGGGGACTCGGATGTCCCCGTCCACGACGACGCCGCGTTCGACCAGGCACTCCGCGTCCTCGACCGAGAACTCCGACGCCCAGAGGAAATCCGGAGGGATTTCCTCCGGGGGCACCTCCGTGGTCTTCGCTCTGGCCTTGGGTGCCATCAGGTTCGGCTATCTTTTTTTCCGGTGGCTAACGTTTCAGGAGGCTACAACTAAAAGTCCCGGACGCTTGCTACCGGGCGCTAGCTACCGAGAGAGCTACCGGGAGAGCAAAAATCGTGAGGCTGAAAGTTTGGAACGAACTTCCGGGTCCCCCAAGGACCTATTTATAGGGGTGAGACGTGGTCTAGATGGGCGCCACGTGGCACCCCGCGGAGCAATCTGGACCGTTGAAGTTCAAACTGCGCGCGGGAAACGAAGGGACGGGCGCGTGAATCGAGGCACCGGTTCAAACCGCGCGCGCATTTATGGCGAAACGGCGCGGCCATAAGCATCCGGCACGGAAACTGAAGCGTTACAGCTCCGGTGACGTGTACCATACCCACCGGGGACTCGAGCATCGTCCCCGGGGGGCATGGGGGGCTGCTGTTGGGGGAAATCTCCGCGGTGCTAAGTCCAGGTAAGTCGTGTCACATTTGCCCGGGGACGTGGTCTCCGGCCACTTCCCGGGTGCCGCCATTTGCCAGGGGACGTGGCCTCCGGCCCCTCCCCGGGCGCCGCCATTTGGCCCCCGGGACCTGGCCTCTGGAGCCATCCCGGGCGCCGCCATTTGCCCGGGGACGTGGTCTCCGGCCCCTCCCCGGGCGCCGCCATTTGGCCCCCGGGACTTGGCCTCCGGCGCCGTCTCGGGCGCCGCCATTTGCCCGGGGACGTGGCCTCCGGCCCCTCCCCGGGCGCCGCCTTTTGGCTCCCGGGACTTGGCCTCCGGCGCCGTCGCAGGCGCCGCCATTTACCCGGGGAGGTGGCCTCCGGCCGCTCCCCGGGCGCCGCCTTTTGGCCCCCGGGACCTGACCTCCGGCGCCGTCCCGGGCGCCGCCATTTGGCCCCAGGGACTTGGCCTCCGGCGCCGTCCCGGGCGCCGCCATTTGCCCGGGGACGTGGCCTCCGGCCCTCCCCGGGCGCCGCCTTTTTGGCTCCCGGGACTTGGCCTCCGGCGCCGTCCCGGGCGCCGCTGTTTGCCCGGGGACGTGGCCTCCGGCCGCTCCCCGGGCGCTGCCTTTTTGGCCCCCGGGACCTGGCCTTCGGTGCCGTCCCGGGCGCCGCCTTTTGGCCCCCAGGACTTGGCCTCCGGCGCCGTCCCGGGCGCCGCCATTTGCCCGGGGACGTGGTCTCCGGCCCCTCCCCGGGCGCCGCCATTTGGCCCCAGGGACTTGGCCTCCGGCGCCGTCCCGGGCGCCGCCATTCGCCCGGGGACGTGGCCTCCGGCCCCTCCCCGGGCGCCGCCTTTTGGCTCCCGGGACTTGGCCTCCGGCGCCGTCCCGGGCACCACCATTTACCCGGGGATGTGGCCTCCGGCCCCTCCCCGGGCGCCGCCTTTTTGGCTCCCACGACTTGGCCTCCGGCGCCGTCCCGGGCGCTGCCTTTTTGGCCCCCGGGACCTGGCCTTCGGTGCCGTCCCGGGCGCCGCCTTTTGGCCCCCAGGACTTGGCCTTCGGCGCCATCCCGGGCGCCGCCATTTGCCCGGGGACGTGGCCTCCGGCCGCTCCCCGGGCGCTGCCTTTTTGGCCCCCGGGACCTAGCCTTCGGTGCCGTCCCGGGCGCCGCCTTTTGGCCCCAAGGACTTGGCCTCCGGCGCTGTCCCGAGCGCCGCCATTTACCCGGGGACGTGGCCTCCGGCCCCTCCCCGGGCGCCGCCTTTTTGGCTCCCGGGACTTGGCCTCCGGCGCCGTCCCGGGCGCCGCCGTTTGCCCGGGGACGTGGCCTCCAGCCGCTCCCCGGGCGCCGCCTTTTTGGCCCCCGGGACCTGACCTCCGGTGCCGTCCCGGGTGCCGCCGTTTGCCCGGGGACGTGGCCTCCGGCCGCTCCCCGGGCGCCGCCTTTTGGCCCATGGGACCTGGCCTCCGGTGCCGTCCCGGGCGCCGCCATTTGCCCGGGGACTTGGCCTCCGGCACGTGCCCCGGGCCTCATCGCCCTTCTGAAGGTAAAGACTCGAATTGCTTGTCACGTGCAGGTCACGCGAGGAGCGCCTCGGGAATTAGCGACCACCTGTCAAGCATCCAAGGCGTTTGACCGGGAGAAGGACGGTCCTACCCTTCAATCCGAGGGTGGCTTCCGGGGTAGTTTAGACTTTTTGCTTCTTTTTGGGGCTATAAATAGCCCTTGTACCCCTCTGTTGTAAAGGATCGGATCACTTTTATTGGAATAGCTACACTCACAAGCGTGCTCCGGAAGCCTCTCCCCTGGAGAGAGCCTCCCCAGCCGACTCCGGTCGGGAGCGCGTCGACAGGACTAGGGCCCCCACTGGGACCCGAACCTGTATAAATCCTCGTGTCATTTCTTGTGCTTGTCCGGCGGGGGAGGACCGGTCATCTGGTCAACCCACGCCGCGTAATCTTCGCTAGGATCATTCTCAAAACCTGCCGGGGTATTCGCAATACCACGACAATAGTTAAGCAGTGTGGCCTGTTGGCCTTGATATTACATAAGAAGATTACAATGCTTTCGCGGCATACATGGTTTAGCAAAATAACAACTACACAGCAGAAGATAGGTGACCCACCCACAATGAGAAGTGGACGGCAGAACAACACATCAGGGCAATGACGGGACTGGCTCTTCTCCTTCTGGATCCACAAGGTTCTCCACGCCTTCATCTTGGTTATTGAACGCTCCATCTACTGATTTGTAGGTTGCAAGGGTGAGCACTTACGTACTCAGCAAGTCATAGGTAAGAGTAGATACATATAGTTGTGATGATATGAACCTAGACTAGTCAAGAATTACGGATGTTTATAAAATAATCTTTTTCTTTTATACCTCATCTCATGGCAGCACTTTTTATAATATGACATCATCATTCATGTTCACTAGATTATAGCACTACCGCGACACGTCGACACACGACAGCCCACGGCAGCACTCCTTATCATGACAACACATGTCATTTGGGTAATCTTGATTTAACACATTTTATTTAGAAAATAATACTTGTGTCACACCCCGTGGATTTAATCCACCGCAGCAGACTCTTATAAACCCGGGAGCTCGGAGTATTCGAATACGTTTTTAACTCTACAGAGAGGTACCAATTTACCCGCAAGATATTCCACTTTCAAGCCTTTCCTATCATAACATAATGATTGGACCCCTGACTCACTTCATATTGTGAGCGGCAAGGTGGAAATAACAAGAACTTTTGTTATGTATCACTCACATTTCACCCCTGACCCTGTGGCTCTCCGCGAACCACAGTTGTGGCAGGTTGTATCCAAACCTCCACCCCTCTGCTTATTCCCATTACTGGGTCAGCGTGCGAGATCACCTTCAGTGATATGTGTGGGAGCCGTCCTCCATGCCAAACGTGCATCACTACACAACTCCAGCAAGTGTTTCGTGTGCGATCCGCATAAGTACTTGTTCAGGCCTGTCCCATACCAGGCTTGCAGTTAGCACGTTGTTCATGCCACTAGACGCACAACACAAGGTTCTAGTCCTTATATGCCAGTGACCAGACCATCCACAACCCTGCACCTTCAGTTCCTGCATATCCTTTGCAGTCTAGCACCTCCAGTGCTACCGCCATCCATACCATTTTTCTGGTCACGGCTAGGGGTTTTATTTCATGACTATAAGTATATACATATATAATAGTTCATGGCTCAAAACTTGTTTATTTCACATTTCACAGATAACCAGTCTAGTACTGCCAATTCATAAATCAACCATTCTCAATCTTTCACATGCAATATTATCTATATTCAAGGTTATGTTATAGCAACATTTAAAATATAGGTTCAAGATGACCAAGGATATGACTTGCCTTCCGCGTCGTAAGAAACAGTAGTTGACGACGGGTCAACAGCGAAGTCCTCGAACTTAGTTTCTGGTTCTGCTCGACGACAAACAAACACACAATAATTACTTATTATATTAAAATGATTTATGATCTATATGCAGATATGCTCTACAAGAATGACTGAACGATATTGGGGATAATTGAGATTGCAAGCTGAACTGAGTCAAGATTCTAGGGTTTCAAGGAATTGGCTAAGGATGGGTGTTAGATGCTCTTAGGATCTCAAGGTTGCAATAAGAACATCAATTTTGTAGCTGGTTTGATCAAAAACAGCGAATGTCAGCAGATTGACATTCGGATCAAGGCTCTAGCATAGTTTCAAGGAAAGCTAGAGAGCTTATCTCAAATTATGACAGTAGAAGAAAGTGTAGATCATAACTCTACAAATTCAGTGGACAAAGTGGCTTTCAAAGTGCACAATCAGAAGTGGGTAAACAAGGCCAATGCCATTGGCTGGCATGCATTGGGACAGTGTCAAAAACTAGGGTTTAGCTACAAATATAATTCAAGGGCTCAAATCAAGTTGTGATAGAAGAAGAAATTGTAGATCACAACCTCAAGAATCTAAGGGACAAAGTTATGCTCAAAATGCACATCTGGAAGGGAGTGAAAGGGCTAATGCCACTAACTGACATAGTCTGGCATTGGATTGACATGGCCAGAAACTAGGGCTTGGCAAAACTTTTGATCTAGGGCTCCAAATGATGCACCATCTTGTCTGGGAGGTAGGCATTGATAACAGGAACAAATCACTCAACAGGATCTAGGGCAGGAAATGGCTGGAAGGTGATGAAATTCAGTGATGAACTCGATGAACTTCACTGCACAGGATATTAGTTCTGGACAAAATCTTGGCACAAATAGAAGATACAATTTGAGACATTTGGATGATTTTTGATATGAACTGAAAACAGAGTAGATTAGGGTAAAATAAGTCTGAATCTTATTGATCTCGAATTCTGGGATTTAGGGTTTGATTTTGAGATACTCATAAAAGAAGAATTTGTGTTGAAAAGCGTTTAGGAGGTGTTCCCTGACTTAGATTTGAATTTGGAGATGATTTGCAACATTTTGCCTTTTCAGGCTTCTGGAAAATCTGGAAAAGGACTGATCTGCGATGCTCTTGGACTGATTTGCGAAAAAGGTTTAAATGGTGAAATCTGACTGCCAACTTTTTGGATTAAGGTATTGGCATACCCTTGATCATAACCCAAGAATAATCTGGTCTGATCTTGGCTAAGATTTTGATTAAATCTGAATTTATGAAATTTAGGGTATTTAGGTAATATAAAATATTTCTGTTTTCAAAAACAGAAAGGAGTTGATAAATTTGGAAGTTAGAGATAAAATTGAATCTGGGTTCTGAAGGCTTTTAGGTTTAGGATAACTGATAGATCATATCTGAACAATCTGATCTCGATTTGGGGTCACAGGAAAATTTTGGAGATTTTAGGGCTAGAACAGAATAAAGCTGAGGCTGATTTGGTTGATCTAGGAGAGACATATGCATGCATGACTTTTAAGAAAGAAACTTTTCACCCCAAAACTCAGGATGTTACACTTTCCCTCCTTCCTCTCTTTTTCTCCTCCATCTTCTTCTCTCCTCCTCCTCCTTCTCCCTCCTTCTTCTTCCTCTCTTCTTCTTTGTGCTAACTTGCTCCACCATCCCAATCTTGCTACACCGCTGGCAGATCCCACACCGACCGCCATCACCGACCTTCACCACACCACCGCTTCCCACTCCAGCGCCCACACCGCCGAAGCCACCTTCGCATCTCCCGCGCGGCCAATCGCACCTCCGCCGCTGGATCAGCGCCGCCACCACCGAGCGCCATCAGATCCACCCGATCTCCTCTTCTTCCCCCAAAGAGCCAGATTTGCCGGATCTGGCCGATCTGCCGCCGCTCCACCGCACCTCCCTCACTAATCCTCGCGGCGCCTCCGCAGCCACGCTGCACCTCCCGCACTCACTCCGCCGCCGAATTTGGCCATCCCGCACCGGAGCCGCCTCTCCCTCACCGCGCCTCGCTGCCTCTCCACGCCACGGGCGCCGCCGCACCATCGGATCCACCACCCCTGTTCCTCCTTCGGCTGCGCCACCACATACGGGCCAGATCTGCACAAGCGTTCATCTCCACCGCACGCCATCGACCACCACTCTGGCGCCGTGACAACCGCATCCACGTCGAGCTCGACGACCTAGACAGCAACGTCCTCACCGGCGATCTCGACAACGTCCTCAAACATGATTCCATATCTCCAATGACCTCTTCAATTACAACATCAACAGCTCTAGCAGCAAGCATAAAAGGTGATCAATCCTCCTTTCTCATTCTCTATTCTCTAATTCTGAGATGAGCACTGTATGTATGAGATAATATGATTGCATGCAATTGTTGATCAGAAAGTAGAATTGACAATCCTTTCATGAATTTCTGGAGTAGTTTGAGTTTGGATGGATCCTTGTGTTTTCATTTGTTGTTGTATGGTGCTCTGAATGACTAACATGTTAAAGAACAATTCCTCTTAGTGCAAAGTGTCTTTTGAATTGTAGCTTCATCAATGATTTCACTCTGTGAAATGACTTGAAAATATCCTTCGAAGTTGCAAATAGCTACTGTTGAGCTTCTACTGTTTCATGAGTTCTGATTATGAGCTACTTTGAGGATGGGATTATTGTTTATAAGTTTTTACATGAGAAAGAGATGTTTGAGCAGTTGTTACTCTGGGTTGTCCTTGTTGGATCCAGGTAGATCTAAGTATCTAGGTTTTGATGATTAATGACGATTTGGATAAATCCATGATGATTAAAGTTAATCTGGAGAATGTCAGATTTGATGATTAAATGACAACGTAGATAAATCCTGATTTAGCACAAGTAAATTGAATTGATTATCAGTAAACCCTGAATTGGATGTTTTCCTCGGTTGCAGGTTTGATATTGATGCATATGTAGAGGAGGAGCTCGATGATTGCATCAAGCTTGTACTGGTTGATTAATCAAAATGTCATGAGATAAATCCAAAAGGTTGATGACTCCAGTAGTGGATTTGATATCGATTCATATGTTGAGGGGGCGCTCATCATATTAGTCATCTTTGCTTATCTCTATTATAACATGAACAGTATAGATCATGTGCGTATGTCCTTATCATATACAGATCTATATGATTGTATTTCATCTCGCACTCATCTATTGATTGTTGAATATGGTTTTGTCATTTCACTGGAAAGAGAAACTGTTGAGCTAACTCTTGTGTCGAGTAGTTTCTCTAGTGGTGATTAATGATGACTCATATATGAGACTAATGTTGTCCATTGAGTGTACGTATTGTAGTCTCGGTTTGATTGCAGGATAAAAGCAAGCAAGGGCGTGAAGTGGATGAAGTCGATATGAATCATCTCGAGCGAGGTCAAGCTTAGCGAGGTCGAGCTTTGTGAGGACAAGCGTCAAGTGGTCGAGCTTCACGAGGTCGAACTTCACCAAAGGTAAAATCCAAGATTAAGGATTGTTTTCTTAGGATTTTATTGGTCTCGGTGTTTGGAGATAGACCGGATTGATAGGTTTCTTTTTGCTAGTTTGACCGTACTATTAAGAGGGGTCGGAAACTAGCAGCTTGAATCTATCTAGTGTGGAAGTTCAAATGCATTCATATCATCTTGCACTAGTATCTTTATTGCTCTCGCATTGCAAGAGAATCTAAGTGTAGTTTGTGTGAATTAGAGAAAATATTTTGAAAACTGCACTTAGTCGTGATCACCAGCTATTTGTTTTGGTTTATTATCTAGAGCTGGTTGTGGATGTATTTGCACATTCTGATCATATCCGTGCTTGATACGTGGTCGTGTCACTAGTTTTGCGGCTTTCTGTTTAGGGTTTGGGCGTGGTCGTAGGAGCTCAAGCTGGTCGTACCAGTCTTCGGCTCACTTGCGTACACTCAACCAAACTCTCTCAACCACCTGTTTTCGATCGAATATCAGACCTGTGTGGTCGTGGTCGTTGCTGAGTGTCAGCTGAGATATCCGCGAGAAAACAACAAATCCGTATGTGCAAATACCCTAAATTGCATTTCAGATGATTTTTGTGTTGGACATTTTGGCAATAGGAAAGTTTTTGAGTATTCTAGAAATATCTAGGCATTCTAGGTCTTGCTTCTGTTGACAAAATTGTAGTATTCTGAGTTATCTTTCCAACAAGTCAAAAATAACCTCAATCGGATCTCTGGATCAAACGTTATTCTTGTTTTACTGTCAGTGCGTAGTGGCCGGACTTTGTCCAGGCATGGCCGGACATTGTCCGGCCTATACAAATTTTTTCAGCCTTTTGCATAATGAAACCAAAGACATTTGCATCCGTCCAGACCTTTTGTCTGGGAAGGCCGGACTTTGTCCGATATGGCCAGACATTGTCCGGCCTGTACAAATTGTTTGAGCCGAGAGTTAACAAAGACAAATTCTTTCATCCGGGGTTTTTGTTCGGACAAATAGTATCTATCCATCCTGTGTAAATCTCGTGAGCATTAAAATTAAACTTGCAAACAGAGACAAATTCTTTCGTCCAGGGTTTATGTCCGGACAAATGTTATTTGTCCGGCCTTCACAAATTTTGTTGAAACGGTAACTAACAAGGTTGCTGTTGTGAGTAAAGGTCACTATTGGATTGTACTGATCGGACATTGTCCGAAATGGCCGGACAATGTCTGACCTGTACAATTTTGGTCCGGTTTCTTGCAAACGGCTAGTTTTCTTTGAGGGCTATATATGTCATGTTTGGCTTCATTTGTGGCTGCTCAAAGAGTTCATATACCAGCTGAAAACCTAGCCAAGTCAATTGAATTTGAGTTATTGCATTTAGAGGCTAGAATTGAGCCCAAATCTTGAGTTGATTTGAGAGAGAGCAAATTGTGAGAAGTTAATAGTGCTTAGTGCACTTGAATCACCATTTGCTTGCTAAGTGCTAGAGTGTTTGAGCATCTCATTTGCATATTTGAGCTTCTAGCACGAGATTTGATCAAGTGAGCACATCCGACTTGTTACTCTGGGCGATCGCCTTCGCCTAGACGGTGTCGGAGGAGAGTCGCGATCTCTCCAATTGAAGTTTGTCGGAGAGGCCGGCAAAAGATTGTGAAAGGTGTGGTGCTCGCCTATCCAGAGTGGAGAAGGAGCAACTCTAGTGAGATATCCTTCATGGATATAGAAGCGAGGCTCCGAGCGAGCGCTTCAACGAGGAGTAGGGGAGACCGGGTGAGTCTCCGAGACCTCGGTAAAAAATATTGTGTCAATTGAGTATATCTTATTTGCCTTACATTCATCTTGACACAATTGTTAAGTTTACCATTGTTGCATGTTTTATTGAATAGTTCATATGGTTGAATGCAATTAGTTGACTAAATTGCTTTAAAGTCTCATTGTATAATCTACCTCAAACAATTATCTTGTTGAAAAGCCTCCTAATCACCCCCCCCTCTAGTCGGCATCCTCGATCTTACAGTCCTGATGCCTGTGGTTGAGATTGAGAGAAACTGTGGACGATCAGTGTTTACTCTGTACTCGTGATTCGTTCATACTCGCTGTATATTGCAATCAATGATGGTTGTCAGCACTGCCTCGCACACTAGCACTACACGATTTCTTTCTATCGCTTGTATTATGAAACGCTAGTCCAGAACAAACACTAGTCGCTTGTCGAGGAGATCACCTCTCTCTTTCTCTTTATTCCTTCTGACATTTTCTCCCTCTTTCTCTCGTCTAGTTTATTTTCTTTTGTCATTCGATTTAGTTTAGTTCTCCTCATTTTGCTTCTCTAGTCCCTGTGAAAAGAACGATATAGAATGCTCGCCTTACTGCATCATCCCCGTTCTCTTGCGAGACGATCTAGGATGGTATCAATAACCCTACGTCCTGTGGTGTTTTTACTATGTATAAGGATGTTTATAGGGAAGGAGAGAATTTTACAGAGGTTGACAATCTCTCTCAATGTTTCTGTCTATTTTCTATTGTCTATTGCTTGAGTTGTTCAAGTCTTCTCTAGATTTTCTCCCTTGAATCCCTTATCTTGTCCTTCCTTCCCTCATTTTATACTGATTGAAAGGATGCACTACTACAGAAATGTTGTTCACTATCGGTTCAAAATCAAATCTACTATCGGTTCTCTTACCGCTAGTGATCGGCACGATAGAAGAAACGTTGCACAACCCTATCGGTTAAAAACCGATAGTAAAATACCTTCACCTCCAAAAGACTTATACATTACTATCGGTTTCAAGTGAATAACTGTTACAAGAAATATAACATCACTATCGGTTTGGATCATTGAGCCGATAGTAGAATTGTCGATAGCGATTCGTTTAGTAAATCTATAGTTTTTTCTATCGGTTAGGTACTCGACACGGTTAGTACCATAACTTTTTTCTATCGGTTGTAGATATGAACCGATAGTATTATAAAGGATCATTAACACATACAGTGATACAGTGATACACTAATACAGCAGATTTAATTTATTGACAAATACACTAATACAAAGATATACACATGCATTGGACAGATTGAATTTATTCACATATTGAGTTTATTCACAAATACACCAATGAATTTATTCACATATGGAGTTTATTCGCAAATACACCAATGAATTTACACACATACACCAATCAACACATTCAATATATATTACACAAGTCATTTACGATGGATCGTTGATAGCCACTTCTTCCATCACATATTGAGCCCAAATTGTTCGCAGCTCCTTCAATTGAGGCAACTCATATTGCTCTTTCAACATGGCGCTCTGCATGCGTGTATGAAGTTAGGAACGTACGAGACATCCAATGTTTGACTTTGAGTCAGGAAAAATGCTTACCTTAGGGAATTGGGCAAAGTTTCTCCCGATCAAGTCATACATAAATCTCATGACATAGAAGCCACATTCCCACGATTGTGGCTGCTGATGACACTGGGATAATTGCATATGCAAAGACATAAACCCACATTAACTCGAAAGAACTAATTAAGCTTAAATTAAAAGACTCATCATGAGTAGTTCCATCCGTATTAATTACCTCATATTCTTTCCAAGAAATTGTTGTGCCCTTCGACGCGTCATGCCTCCCTCCAGCAGTAACATAATTTTTGAAAGCCTTGTATTTAATTTAGCATTGCCGGTTAATATGTTATCATTAATTAGCTAGTCAGAGAAAATTTTAAAACAGCTGTGTTACTTACGTGTCTATGTGCCACATGAGGGTGAAAACATGCGCCACCCTGTCGCTCATCGAATCGAGGTAATAGACCTCATTCAGCCATGGGAAAATGACGGCGAGGACCCAGTGGCCCCTACATTGCATATATAAGCGACGTTTCATACATATGTTAGGCGTAACACACAAGAATGAGTTAAATTAGTAGGAAATGCACTAACCTTTAGTGGTACGGCGCAAGAATGAACTCTCGGTCCTGCTGCGCTAGTAGTGCCCTTGATATATATTCCTCCGCATGTGCTTGGTCGTGCTCTAGCATCGTGACGCTTATTTTGTCTGGGTCGAGGAAACCCACCTTATCACATGCCCTCATCGACGCCAGCCTATACATGCACCTGGATGCAAAGTAGACATTAGTAAGTAGTGCATACAAAGTGATTAGATTTATGAAATGAACTGTGATAACTTCAGACAACAGCAAACTCACAGGACTCCAGTCCGTATGATGGACATATCAAGCTCCCGCCAGTTGAGGAGGTCGAACAAATCCTCGTGGGCCACCGATATGCTCCCGGCCTCACGGTGAAAATGACCTGGCCTGAAGTGAACCAAGAAGTTGATGTGGCGCCTAGACCGGGTCAGGTACCACTCATGGAGACTTCTGGTTATTTGATCCATATTGCGCAGAAGGTACTCTGACACGAGTGGGAACCCGTTCTTGAACGTACCCGGCTGGCTTTGTTTGGCCTTGCCTTTGGCCTTGCCCTTGCCTTTGGGCGGGGAGCGAGTGTATACCTTCGAAGGTTGGGGCGCGGTGCCGCCAACCTCATTTGATGGCGAAGGGTTTGAGGCCGTCAGAGGAGGCATGGGGGCCGAAGGAGCTCGATCATGCGTTGTACTAGGGGTGGTGTCCTCAGTAAGTGAGCTGGTATCCATCGTCCACTTTAAGTTACGAACGCATAAGTTAGATTTTGCAAATTGAGTATATTAACTGAGTTGTAAGCTAGAATGGCTAGGGTTTACCTCTTGTAGTCTAACACCCTTCTTGGGCCACTGTATGTACGAGCCCAATGCCTCGCCAATTGTCCGCATTTCGTCCGTTGGGACGGACAACGGAAAAGAGCTGTAGCCCAGGAGGGCCATGTCCACCTATACCTTTGCGAATCCAGGCTCCAGAGGTACGCAGTGGATCCGGACATCCTCCCAAGACTGATATATGACCCCGTTTGCAACCACTACAGGGTTGTCGCCTATGTTGATCAATAGGCTACAGCTCTCTGGCTTCTGCAATTTGCAACAATTATAACAGGTTAGCGAAACAGTTCTAACGTAACGGGAGTGGCATCAACCAAACTGCATATATAGCTCAAGAGTTGCAATACCCCAATCAGGTCCACCGGATCCACGTGAACCTTCGAGCCGCAACTACTCGACCTATCAGCGTCGACCTCGGCAGCTGGATCTAAACCCTTGGACTGCACAACTCGGCTGAGGCGTTCATACTTCTCGTTCATTTGAGCGAACATGTCCACGCATTGTGCAGTCACATCTGCCCGTATCTTCTGAGACAGCTCCACTTCCCTTTCCTTCCAGCTGCGACCCTTCTTCGCCTTTTGCCCGGGCTCCGAGAAGCCTTCCTTCCATGGCACCACACCCCCCACGGTTCGCGTCCGCCCTGGATGCTCCTTGTTCCCTAGAGCCCGGGTAAGGATATCGTTCTCCCTATGGGAAGTGAACAATCCCTCGGTCGCCTCCTTCGAGCAAGAGATCTGTTACATTCAAAGCTCTCCATTGTGAGGAAAAAATATATACAAACTTGTGCGCACACTAGTGATCATAGTTTTTTCTACCACACTCTATGATTCCAACCAGGAAGTTAGCCAACTTACGAGTTGCTGCACAACCTCGACGTCCTTGGGGTTTGGGAACTCCACAGTCCCCGTGGTCGACACGGTCCCTCTGGCCAGCCACCAGCGCTTGCATCGTGGATCGTGGATCTCGGAGAGTTGTAGGTCAGGGGAGTCAACCAAATTCGATGCCTCGTCTTCAGCCTTCTTCCACTGTTCCTCCTTCCCCGCATAGCCGCGAGAGCCGAGCCGGTGCGGGTGGTCGTTCCTCCTTTGGATTGCCTTGTTCTTCTCACTAAGGGCCTTCGTACCAGAAACAAGAAAATTAATGCACCACTGGTTACTGCATACAATGGTGTAACCAAGCAAAGGAACCATACATACCTTGAACTCAGGGGTCCCCTTCTGTTGGGTGAATTGCTCCCATACCTCCTCTATTATGAAGGGGTACTTCTCGCATGGAGATTTGCCTTTAGCGAGGAAGGTACTGACAAGGACGCTCTTGAAGGTTTTCCACGTGTTGTTCATGTCCTTTAAGCAAGCTATCTTGGGACCATCGTCGGGGATGTTCCACTTGGCCTGTTTCAAATGGTGCATATAAGCAGGACTTACCTAATCTCTGGGATAAACCAAGGGAATGTGATTACTCAAGAGTTCAGTGATTTTGATTAATTTTACCTTCACTTCTGCCCACAGCCTATCCCTCTCATCGGCCTTAACGTCCTTCCAGCTCTGGACGGTGATCTTCACCCTTTCCTTCGCCAACAAACCAACATAGGCAGCGTACTGGCCGGCGTTCTTCCCGGTCGGTCTCCCGAACTGGTTGAACTCACATGAAAGATCCGCTCATTTGCCCAAACGACACAACATCGTCACGCCTCGCGCCTTCCTCTTGCGCTGGGATGAGGCAACGTCATCTACGTTCACCATTGCCGAATCACTACTATCATCCAAGGAAGATGCCGATATGGCTTTACCTAAAATTCCATGAACAGACCATCAATTGATATGAAGAAAGGTACATGACAAAGTTCATAACGAAAATGGAATGGAAATGATGAACCACCTCTTTTTGTTAAAATGTCAAATTTTCATTCAAAAGGCCAAAAATCATCAATTCCTATCAACATGGTCTTCAAAATAGATTTAAAATGGATTTGTAAACTCAATTTGCAAAGGGTTGTTGAACTGATACCTTCTTGCTTAACATAAAGATCATTTAATAACTCTTGATTGTAAAATTAATCCTATTTGGAAAATTTCATCAGAAAAATATATTTCATCCAATGAATATCATTTCTTTAAATTTTCATTTCAAATGTATTTGATTTGAGCAATAGTTGATTCTTTTCACAAATGAAATATGAACTCTGCAAAATTCAGACTTTTCAATGTACTATCGGTTGACAATAACAAACCGATATGACATACACTATTTCCTATCGGTTTGACAATTAAAACCGATAGTAATTAACTATGCTAGTCTTAATTCAGATTATGGCCTTTACTATCGGTTCTAAATAAGAAACCGATAGTGGACTACACTGTACGACAAATTGCTAGTGATTTTTATCAAGTCTGTAATTCTCATAGCTATCAAGTTTATAGTTCATGAATTTTCATCTAGTTTTATATTTGTAATCCATTGAACCACATATGAACTATTGCATATCAATTTAAGAAATTGACGCGAGCGGTTTGGTCAAGAACACTTACAGTCGTTCGTGGAGTGGCCGGAGGCGGTGGTGCGATGCAGTGGACGGAGGTGGTGGAGAACCCAATTGCGATCGGCAATGGTGGCGCAGAGGAGCGAAAAAGCGAACGTCGGGGAGGCTAGGGCTTTCCGCGCGCGAGTATTTGGAATGTGATCAGTTGCACTGGAGGGAAAATCGTGCGAGGTTAACCTAATATATGAATCTTTACTATCGGTTCATAACCACCAAACCGATAGTAAATACAATGTAAGTTAGGGTTTGGAGTGTTGGCATTGTTCACTATCGGTTTTATTATTACTAACCGATAGTAAATTAAGAACAGTGTCTCATAACACAATATAAATCACTATCGGTTATGAACAATAAACTGATGGTAGAGTTTATGTCGCGCCCCGAAACTGGGACTACGATTACTCCCGTGGAGATCTAGCTCGCTGCAGCTAGTCCCATATGTACATACCTTTGACATCCCAAGATAAGTCAAGCACAGGAGTATATTACATTGCAACAAAGTAACTTACAAAATATTTTAGCAGTGTGACCTGCTGGCCTTAATATTACATAAAGAGATTACAATGCCTTCACGGCATTCAAGGTTTAGCAAAATAATAACTACACAGCAGAAGATAGGTGACCCTCACACAAAAGAAGTTGACGGCAGAACAACACACATCAGGGCTCTGGCGGAACTGACTCTCCTCCTTCTGGATCCACAAAGTTCTCCACGCCTTCATCTTGATCAGGATACGCTCCATCTACTGAGTTGTATGTTGCAAGGGTGAGTACTTACGTACTCAGCAAGTCATAGGTAAGAGTAGACACATATAGTAGTGATGATATGAACCTAGACTAGTCAAGAATTATGGATGTTTGTAAAATAACCTTTTTCTTTCATATCTCATCTCATGGCAGCACTTTTCATAATATAGCATCACTATTCATGTTCATTAGATTATAGCACTACCGCGACACGTCGACACACGACAGCCCACGGCAGCACTCTTTATCATGACAACACATCTTAAAGGTAATCTTGATTTATCAAAATTTTATTTAGAAAACATACTTGTGCCACACCCCGTGGATTTCATCCACCGCAGCAGACTGCTATAAACCCGGGAGCTCGGAGTATTCGAATACGTTTTTAACTCTGCAGAGAGGTACCAATTTACCCGCAAGATATTCCACTTTCAAGCCCTTCCTATCATAATGATTGGACCCCTGGCTCACTTCATACTATGAGTGGCAAGGTGGAGATAACAAGAACTTTTGTTATGTTTCACTCACAATTCACCCATGACCCTGTGGGTCTCCGCGAACCACAGTTGTGGCAGGTTATACTCAAACCTCCACCCCTTTTCTTATTCCCATTACTGGGTCAGTGTGCAAGATCACCTTCAGTGATATGTGTGGGAGCCATTCTCCGTGCCAATCGTGCATCACTACACAACTCATGCAGGGGTTTCATGTGCGATCCGCATAAGTACTTGTTCAGGCCTGTCCCATACCAGGCCTGCGGTTAGTACGTTGTTCATGCCACTAGATACACAACACAAGGTTCTAGTCCTTATATGCCAGTGACCAGACCATCCACAACCCTGCACCTTCCGTGCTTGCTATCCTTTGCAGTTTAGCACCTCCAGTGCTACAGACATCCATACCAAATTTCTGGTCACGGCTAGGAGTTTTATTTCATGAATATAAGTATATACATAAATATATATTAGTTCATGGCTCAAAACTTGTTTATTTCATATTTCACAGATAACCAGTCTAGTACTGCCAATTCATAATTCAACCATTCTCAATCTTTCACATGCAATATTATCTATATTCAAGGTTATGTTATAGCAACACTTAAAATATAGGTTCAAGATGTCCAAGAATATGACTTGCCTTCCGCGTCGTAAGATACAGCAGTTGATGACGGGCCAACAGCAAAATCCTCAAAGTCAGCTTCTGGATCTGCTCGACGACAAACAAACACACAATGATTACTTATTATATTAAAATGTTTTATGACTTATATGCAGATATGCTTAACAAGAAGAACTGAATGATATTGGAGATAATTTGGATTGCCAACTGAACTGAGTTGAGATTCAGGGTTTCAAGGAATCTGGGCTAAGGATAGGTGTTAGATGTTCTTACGGTTTCAAAGCTTCAAATGTCTCAAAATATCAGAATGATATTAAGGTTGCGACTAGTTCGCTCAAAAACAGCAAACATCTTTAGGTCGACATTCGGTTCAAGGCATCGACATAGGGTCGATGGATGATAGAGGGATTATCTCAACTTGTGGCAGTAGAATAAATTGTAGATCACAACTCCACAAGTCTAAGGGACAAGGTTATTTTCAATTTGCACAACTGGAAAGAGGTGAGAAGAGCTAATGCCACTGGCTGACAAGCTCTGACATAGGGCTGACAATGTCAAAATCTAGGGCTAAGCATAAAATGTTGTTCAAGGGCTCAACTGGTGTGCTAACTTTGTCTAGGAGGTTGGCTTGGGTAACAGGAACAAAAGACATAACAGGATCCACGGCTAAAGATGGCCGGACGGTAAGAAATCCAGTGATGAATTGCTATGAACTCACTGCACTGGAACAGTTCTGGACACAAATTTTGGCAAGGCTATAACTTTCAATCTATACCGATCTAGGTGTCGAGCTAGAAGACAAAAATGCTCAGGAGTTCAAGGTACACACACTGGACAAAGTGGTTAGGGCTGAAACGGCTGGGAAAAACTTTTTAGTGGCCGGCGCGGGAGAAGAAGGTACTAGAATTGGGCATTTTTGATGCAGGTCGATTGAACTCAATTCCTTGCTTGGAGAGTGATAGAGGGGTACGAGTAAGCTACTCGCGACGTCAATTTGGCTGGAGGATCGCCGGTGTGGCCTGGCGACGTGAGCCAGTTACTGTTGAAGCTCAAAATCGGGAAAAGCTTCAATTTGAGTTCAATTGAGGATTCTGAGCTTACAGGCTTGCTACACTCAGTTCACTGATCAATTTAGTCTACAGATTCAAAAGCTAATTCGGGATAAATCAAGTTGCATTGCCAGAACAGGGCAAATCAGGAATTCCGGTGATCGCCGGCGTTAGAAGTCACCGGTGAGCAATTAAATGCTATCACACAGAGAGATGGATAAGGGGAACTCACTGGTGGCTTCAATTTGAAGATTGATACAGCAGGGCATGCTGGCACCATGAGCCTCCTCGACGGTTCACCAGAGAAGAAAACGAAAATAGGAAAATCTGGAACTTAGCTGATTTCCGGTGAAGTGTGAAGAAGATGTTGAGTACAGGGATGCTTAAATAGGCATGGCAAAGCTTGCGAAGAGGAGACAGCGAAGAGATTGGCGCCAGTGACGAGACTGGTTGGGCGCAGAACCAACAATGGTGAAGAAACAGCGATGAACGGTGATGCGACGGCGACAACGGTTCTGCAGCTGATCACATTGTCGCTTCATCGGGACTTAGCGTTAGCTGAAGCAAGCGGTGGCGACAACAACTGGCGCGGCACAAAAGTTACTGACAAAAGCTGTGGTTGCTGCTACTGGTCACACACGGGGCGGTGGCTGTTCGTTGACGTTGCCACGGCGAGGGCTGAAGCGAGGACACGTACACACAAGCATGCACGGCCACAAGTGCAGGCGAAACTTCACCGGCGACGAAGGATGCAATGGCGCGGCGCAGCTGATTGCGGTCGAAAATGGCGAGATCAAACGAATGCGGTTCTGGTCGTGAACTGTAGTTCTGGTCAAATTGGGCTGAGTTGCAATTTCAGATTTTGAGTTTTGGACTGATCTATAAATCTGGAGATTTGGAAGATTTAAACTGAAATTGATTGCACTGATCTGGCAAATTATATTCAATAAAATATTTGGTAAAGATATTTGATAAAATCTGGCACATTTGAATAGTTTTGATATAAACTAAAAATAGGATATTTTAGGGTAATTGAAATCTGAGTTTCAATCGATTTCGAATTCTGGCATTTAGGATGAGATTTTGAAATCTGGACAGAAGGAAAAATTGTATCAAACAGCATTTAGAAGAGATTTGCTGAAGAAATTCTGAATTTGGAGTTAATCTGAAGATTTTAGCCTTTTTAGGTTTCCAGATATCGGATAAAGGACTAATTTACGATATCTCTTGGACTGATTTGTGAAAAGAGTCTAGATGATGAAATCTGGCTGCCAACTTTTTGGTTTAAGGTATTGGCATACCGATGATCATAATCTAAGAATAATCTGCTCTGAATTAGGTCAAGATTTGGCTAAATCTGAGTTTAGAGTATTTAGGGTAATTAACTTAATTCTGTTTTCGAAAACAGAGGTTTTGACAAATCTGGGATTTAGAGATGGAATTGAATCTGGCTTCTGAAGACTTTTAGGTTCAGAGTAACTAATAGATCACATCTGAACATACTGATCTTGATTTGGGTTTATGGAAAGATTTGGAGATTTTAGGGTTTGAGATAGATACTAATCTGGCTACTACTATAGATACATGCATGCATGCTGTTCATGAAAAGAAAGTTTTCACCCCTAAACTCAGGGTGTTACAGTTTAATTTTATATCGGTTTGGAAATTAAAATCGATAGTACAATACAATGTTATTGACCCTAAAGGATTTCCCTAAGAACAATTACAGATGATCTCAGTACATCATTTTGCATTGTATTTCACTATCGGTTTTATGATTATTAACCGATAGTAAATTAATCCACTGTACAAGAGCAAACCAAAATGTAGAACAGGATCTCATAACACAAAATGAAATACTATCGGTTATGAACAATAAACCAATAGTAGAGATTAATTTCATATCGGTTTGGAAATTGAAACCGATAGTAGAATATAGTGTTATTGACCCTAAAGGATTTTCCTGAGAACAATTGCAGATGGGTCTCAGTACATCATTTTGCACTTGTAAAGACACCTGAAACCACATGCAAATGACTTCCAATAAATTTGAAATAAATTAACAGTAAAGACCAATCATGGAATGAAAATTTACAGTTTTCATATTGATTTGTGAAAAGAATCAATTATTGCTCAAATCAAGTACTCCAATTGAAATGAAAATTTGCATAAATGATTCTCAATGCATCATGTATGTTTTCCCAAAGAATTTTTGAAAAATGATTTGAAGAATTCTTCGATTAAAGATCCAAGTAATATACGTCACTTACATATTACAAATTTGTCAAGAATGGTTGTCTACCCATAATCCTTCTTCGTGGTCGTCTCGCAGGTAACTTGTTTCGTCAATATCTTCGGTAGGGACAGATTGAAGAATTCCATCTAAAAATGGAGGTAGTTCGTCGAACTGATCATACTCTTCTTCATCCACAACGTCTTCGACCCCAACAATACGTCTCTTACTGTGAAGGACAACATGCAACTTTGGGTTGGCCGGGTCAACGATGTAGAACACCTGTGTGGCTTGCTTAGCAAGTATAAATGGATCATCTTGGTGTGCGACTCTACTGAGATCGACGAGAGTAAACCCATAATTGTCGACTTTAACACCTCGAGGGATTTCGACCCATTGGCATCGAAACAGAGGAATCTTAAGCAACACATAATCGAGCTCCCATATTTCCTCAATAACACCGTAATATGAGTCGAGTGCCCTTACTGCCCTGGCATCCTCTGAAATAGCAAGTAGTGTCACTCCACTACATTGCATAATACTCTTCTCGTCCTGAGTTCTTGTGTAAAATGAATAGCCGTTGATGTCATACCCCTACCAAGTCCCTACAGTAAATCTAGACCCTCTGGCCAACCATGTAACAACTTCATCTACATCGCCCTCAGAAGCTTGCAGAACTCTATTTTCGATCCACTCAGCAAACTTCCTGTTATGTTCTCTGGTGACCCAAATCTCTGGCTTTGAAGGATTCTGTTTCCGTAACATTTCCTTGTGCTCATGTATGTATGGCTCCACCCCCGTCATGTGCTGTAAGACCCAAAAATGGGTTTTTGCATACAAATCACTAGAGGGGACGACTGCTTTAAATCCAATCGTTCCAATGCCCTGAAGCCTGCCCTCATGCCGGGACGTAGGAATGCCAATTGGGTCAACCCCAGCCATATAGTTGGTGCAAAATTCGATCACCTCCTCGGCGGCATAACCTTCAATGATACTGCCCTCAGGCCGATGTCGATTCCTTACATATCCCTTCAAGATACCCATAAATCTCTCAAATGGATACATGTAGCGCAGGAACACGGGTCCACAAAACTTAATTTCTCTGACAAGGTAAACAATTAGATGGACCATAACATCAAAAAAAGATGGAGGGAAATACATATCCAGCTGACAAAGAGTTGTAGTCACATCGCGTTGCAAATCGTCCAGTCCATCCAGATCAATTACCTGCAAGGACACAGTTGCAGCAAATATTCAGATCCAAAAAATCTGACAAGTTCTACGAATGGAGCTAATTAACTTGCTAGGAGTACACGCTTACCTTGCCAGATATTGTGTTGAAGAAATAACATAGCTTTGTAATTGTATCTCTGACTTTGACTGGGAGAATGTCTCTGATAGCAATGGGAAGCATTTGTGACATCAGTACATGACAATCATAGGACTTCATACCAACCAGTTTCAAGTCTTTCATGGACACAAGTTCTTTCAAGTTCGCAGAATACCCGCATGGAACTTTGACGCCATATAGGCACTGACAGAGTTATGTTTTTTCTCTTTTTGACAAAGTATAGCAGGCCGGGGGGAGGTATGTCCGCTTTTCCTTCTCCAACGGTGCAAGCTCAGTCCTTATGCCCATGTCGAGCATGTCACGGCGAACGTTGATGCCATCTTTCGTCTTTCCTGGAATGTTCAACAACAAACCAATCAAACTGTCACAAACATTTTTCTCTATGTGCATGACATCAATGCAATGTCGAACTTGTAAGTGCTCCCAATATGGCAGATCCCAAAGAATCAATCTCTTCTTCCAAACATTTTTTCTGGAGATTTAGAACATTTACCGAACTCAACTTTGATGTCCTTCACGCGCAAGTAAAGCTCCTTACCAGTCACAAACACTGGGGCTGATCCTTTCTCAGGCTTTCCATTAAATGACTTCCTCTTCTTACGATAGGCGTGATGCATCGGAAGGAATCTGCGATGACCCATGTACATTGTTTTTCTGCAGTTCGATAACCACATGCTTTCAGTTTCATCCAGGCAAATAGGACAAGCCTTGCCTCCTTTCGTACTATACCCCGACATGAAATATCATGGCCCGCAAAATGAAATTCTCTCGCTTATGTGCATCCCACACCCGCACCCCTTCGCTCCACAATTTATGTAAGTCCTCGACTAACGATGATAGAAACACGTCAATATCATTCCCGGGTTGTCTGGGTCCTGAAATTAGTAACGACATCATGATGTACTTGCGCTTCATACATAACCAAGGAGGAAGATTGTAGATGCATAAAAGAACTAGCCAAGTGCTATGTCGACTGCTCATAGTTCCGTGTGGATTCATACCATCCGTACTCAACCCAAACCTTATATTCCTCACTTCGCCGCCAAACTCACCGAATGTTCTGTTAATGTTTCTCCATTGAATAGAATCAGCTGGATGTCTTAGTTTTCTGTCTTGTTTCCGACCTTCAACATGCCAACGCAAGTACTTCGCATCTTTCGGATTTGCAAACAGTCGTTTCAATCTGGGAATCACAGGCAAATACCACACAATTTTGGCCGGAGGCCCTTTCTTTACCTCATCACATCCATTGTGACAAATTCTGTCCCCATGCTTATACCGCGATGCACCGCATCTTGGACAAACATGCAAATCCCCGTACTCATTACAGTACAGAACACAATCATTTGGGCATGCATGTATTCTTTCGATTTCCATTCCCAACAGACACAATAGTTTTTTGGCCTGGTAAACCGATCTTGGGAACTCATTTCCCTCTGGAAGCATGTCCGCTAACAGATCTAATAGCGCCGTGAAACTCTTATCTCTCCAACCGTTGCTTGCCTTCAAGTTATATAATCTCAACACAGAAGACAACTTTGTAAATTTTGCACATTCGGGGAACAAAGGCTTCTCAGAATCAACAATTAATTTCTCAAATTTAGCTAAATCATTTTCGTTGTAATCTTCTTCAACATCACGTAACATTTCATCTAAATTGTCGTCATCTACATGGACTTCCGAATGAACATTACCAATGTTCTGATCATGATCATCATTACTGCAATCCACTTCCGGGTGCTGCTGAGTGGTAGCGGTGCTCATTTCCTCAAGATCTTCACCATGCCATATCCAACGGGTATAGCGTGCGTTAAAACCACGACGAAACAAATGACTCCTAATCTTATCAGAGTTGCCGAACCTTTTTAAGTTCATACAATCTATACAAGGACATTGCATATCTTTCTCTCCCTTCTTCGCCTTTTCTTGCTCAGCAAATTTAATAAACCCATTCACACCGTCCAAATACTCAACAATAGTACATTTTATTCCATACAACCAATATTCTCGGTCCATCTACAATTATTTCACAAAATTGACATATTGAAATAAATAATTAATGACTCAGGGCATGCATGCATGAAACATCATCAATTAGCTAGGCCATATGTGTGTACAGCTGCTTAATTACATTAAATGGATATGTATGAAACACTAATTAACTTGATGCATTAATTGGAAGAGCCAGCTAGCTAGCTGCTTAACTTCAACAAGCTATAGCTAGCTAGCCAACCTAGCCTTCTAGCTAGTTTGGAGCTACATGTATCTAGTTTAATGAATTGCAAGAAGAGAGAGAGGGAGAGTGTGAAAGAGTGATCGAGAGAGAGAGAGAGGTGATGAGAAGATGACAATATCGAGGGGGATCGAATTATCAACCTCTCAGCTAGCTTCTCCAGATCACTCTAGTTTGGAGCGTGGATGCACGTACGGTAGAAATGAATCGAGGATGCAGAGCGTAGAGCAGGGGTCGAGATAAGTTGTACAATTTTACTATCGGCTCAAAAAACACAACCGATAGTAAACTAAGGTCCCCACTGTCATAACCATTAGTTTATATGACGTCATTTTACTATCGGTTTGTTTTATATAACTGATAGTAAAATTTACTCTATTATATCGGTTTGTACAGTAGTAACCGATAGTATAAAGTCCGTAATTTCACTATCAGTTACGAAAGAAAAACCGATAGTACTATTTCATCTATTATATCGGTTGGTACAGTACTAACCGATAGTATAAAGTCCGTAATTTCTGTAACACCCTGGTTTCGGGGGTGAAAAGTTTTTGCATAAAATTCTGCATGCATGTATCCCTGTAGTTGTAGCCAGATCAGCTGAACCCTAATCTCTCTCAAACCCTAAAAATCTCCAAATCTATTCTCTAGATCTAGATCCAGATCAAGATCTGACCATCCAGATTTAACCTACCAGTTATTCTGAAGATAAAAGTCTTCAGGAGCCAGATTGAATTCTAACCCTAACACCCAGTATCTAAGCCTCTTTCTGTTTTTCGAAAACAGGAAATTCAGATTTACCCTAAGTACCCCAGTTTCCAGATAATTGAGTCATCATGATTTAACCCTATCCAGACTCAAGTATCTTTTGGAATATGTTCCTAAGTATATCCTCAACTTACTCCAAAAAGTTGGGAACCAGATTGTTTCATCTAAGCACTTTTCGCAGTTTAGTCCAGATTTTACTGCGAATAAGTCCTTTTTTTGTTTACCTGGAAGCCTGAAAAGGGCTAAAATCCACGAATCAACTCCAACCTCAGAATTTCTTCAGGGAACACCTCCCAAATGCTATTTGATACAGATTTCCCTTCTGTCCAGACTTCAAAATCTCACCCCAACTACCAGAATTTGAGATCGACAAAATCCGGATCTATTTTACCCTAATTTTACCCTATTTTCGAAAATAGGTGAAATCCCTCAAATCTTATCAAACTTTCTCCAGATTTGAGCTAAATGGGTACTAATAGAAACATTATACTCAGCCATGGAATCAAATTCCAAATTAATCCTCTTTAAGACCAGATTTGCAATTTAGTCCAAAACCCATCAAAAATCATCACAACCAGGCCCCTGGTTCGACCACGGGCTACTGTTCACTCAGTTCGACTTCGACCACATCTCCTGTTCATAGCCAGGCCGTTTAAATCGACCACAGCACCTAGTTGCGACCACCTCCTGTCTTCGACCACGCCTGTTGAATCGATCACGAGCACTGTAGCATAGACTAGTTACTGTTCACTTGACCAGCTGTTGTCATTGCTTCGACCTCCAGCTACAGTACTACATCCAATTGCTTGCCGCCACGTGTGTGCTCGATGATTGACACTGTGGATCTTCTCGGGCTCACCTCACGGCCAGCTGATCCTCCCCGATTGTGCACGCCACCGGCAACGTTTCAAACAGGAAAACCCGGCCACGTGGAGTCTATGCCGAAGCCCAACATCAATTCGCCTTCACCTCCACCAGAGCAGCAGGTTAAAGCCCCTAATCCAGCTGCAGGCCGTCACTTCGCCGGGATTTAGCCGAGTTGTCACCTCCAGCCCGCTTCACTTCCCCGTGCATTTCAAGCCGTTGCAGCCTCCCCAAATCGCCTATAAATAACCCTCAGGACTTAGCCAACTTCACCACACAGCAAAGCACCAGAAATCGCCACACTCCACCGTGTCTTCTTCTTCTCCGGTGAGCAGCAAGAAAGAGCTCCGGCGCCAAGCTTCTACACTGCTTCCCCCTCCAATCCAGATACTTCAGTAAGTTCCCCTTACCTCCCTCACCCTATTCGAGCTAGGAATTAACTTCAATCTCACTCAATCGTCGAAATTTGCCACTTCTGCTCATTTACTCCGACGAGCGATTAACTTCATTCCAGAACGAATTGATCTTCGAGCCAGTAGTGAAAGATGCTTAGAATAGCTCACTTAAGACCCCTGAGCTATTGGTTTGAACAAATTCGTTGTAAAACAAAAACTCCCAAATTCCAGCCATGAACATGAACTTGTACTTATTGATTTAGCTTCTCTGTTGAGCAATCTGTTAATCTAACTTCACCAATGCATTTCTAGTACCCTGAGGACCATACACAAGCAAGGAATTGAGTTCAATCACTTTAAATCAGAAATGCCCAAATCAGGTTTGAGTTAATCTTTTCTCCAGCCAATATCTCCTAAATCCAGCCAATCCAGCCCTAGAAACTTTGCCATCTAGATGTTTTGGACCATTCTGAGCAACTTTGTCTTCTATCACAACTTCTAATTCGGCCTAGATTGTGAGATATAGCTATGCCCTAGTTTGCTGTACTGTTCATATTACATGTGCTCCAGGCCAGTCAACTTCTTTGCCGGTTTTCATCACTTTCCAGCCATCTCCTGCCCTAGATCCTGTTGAGACATTTCCTGTTACAAATGCCTAACTACCAGACAAAGTGGTGCATCATTTGGAGCCCTAGATCAAAAGTTATGGCAAACCCTAGTTTCTGGCCATGTCAACTCTATGTCAAACTATGCCAGTCAGTGGCATTAGCCCTGTTCACCCACCTCTGGTCATGCAAACCAGAAACTACCTTGTCAAACAGTTTCCCCACTACCTTGTGCACCATATGCTTGAATCAAAACCCATTTTGGCCACTAGAAACTGTTCAAACCATGTCAATGCCATTCTTGGGCATTGTCAGCCTATGTCAGCCAATGGCATTGGGCCAGTTTGACCCCTTCTGGGTATGCAAACTGAACATAACTTTTCTCTTACACTCCTGATGTTGTGATCTACATTTTATTCTACTGTCACAACTTGAGTTGAGCCCTCTATCATCCATCGACCCTATGTCGATGCCTTAAACCGAATGTCGACCTAAAGACGTTCGCTGCTTTTGAGCGAACCAGCCGCAGCCTTGATATCATTCTGATATTTTGGAACATTTGGAACCATGTAAACCCTTGACAACTAATCTTAACCCTGGTTTCCACAGTTTAACCCTAATCGTTTCCCAGAACTCTCAAATCTTGTATCGCCTAAGTGTTTCTCCTTGCATTATCGCATATAAGTGGATTAGTAAGAGTAGGATTGATTGTAATGCCTGTTTGCTTGTTGGATCCTTGTTCAGAGCAAGAGTCCGAGTTCGAAGACTTCGTCGCAGACCCGACTTCAACTGCTGTTTCTTACGACGCGGAAGGCAAGTCATACTTTGATCATATTGAACCTATATTTTATGAATTGCTATGCTACTCCATGAGTAGATATCTCATTAATATTACATGTGTTGAGATCAATGATATTATGGCAGTGATTGATTGAATACTTGATGAATGTGAACTTGTTAAGATAGCAAGCCATGAACTAATAAAGGTATAAACATGTACATCTATATTCATGAAATAGAACCCCTAGCCGTGACCAGTATTTTGGTATGGAATGGTGGTAGCAACTGGAGGTGCTTGGCTGCACTGGATGTGCAGGCACTGAAGGTGCATGGTTTGTGGAATGATCTGGTCACTGGCATATAAGGACTAGAACCTTGTGTCGTGCGTCTAGTGGCATGAAAAACGTACCAACCACTTACCTGGTATGGGGCAGGCGCAATCTAGTAGCTTTCTTAGTGTTATCAGTTCCCTGCATGGCTTGTCGATCCGGTTTCTCGCGTGGAAACTGGTGGGACATAGTTCGTCCATGAGTGGTGTGAGATCAGAAAAATTATGAGAGGATAAGGTGTAAAGAAGGAAGACGCCCTACGTCAGATTAAGTCGTGCGCGATTGTAATCAAAAGAGGTTATGTGTCCTGCGGGAACATAGACCCAGGCTAGAAAGTAAGGCAGTGGGGAGGACCCACAACGGTACTTGGGACGGTATTGTCCATTTACCGGGCAGGGATACTGTTAATACTAGACTGCAAAACGTTGTGTGATCTCGGCCTTGTCACATGCGTATAAGTCGCATGGAGTTGGCCCGACTTGAAAGTCGAGTGAAAAAGTGGATTTAAAAAGAGGTACACCTCTGCAGAGTTTAAAAATGTATTCGAATACTTCGTGCTCCCGAGTTTTAGGAGTATGCCACGGTGGATTAAATCCACGGGGTGTGACACAAGTATTGTTTTATAAACTAAAATTTGTTAGCTCAAGATTACCCAAGTGGCATGTGTTATCACGATAAGGGGCGTTGCCGTGGGCTGTCATGTGTTGACCTGTCGCGGTAATACCATAATATAGAGATCATATGATAACTAAGAGGCATGTGGATTTGCCTTAAGCATATGATAATTAAGAGGCATGTGGTTTATGCCCTAAGTTTATGAAATACTTCTATGAGTATAAGATTGAAATGCTTGAATAAAAGTAATGTGATATGAGGAAATATCGCCTTGGATATGGGATATATGTATCACCATCAATATGATTTATTTACTGCCATGAGTATGATTGGAAGTTGAATAAGAAATGAGAAAGAAATGTATTTTGAGAAAAACCCTTCACTCTTTCCCCAATAGCATAGGTTCATGTCATTTATACTATATGTATCTCTACCTTCCCTATGACTTGCTGAGTACGTAAGTGCTCACCCTTGCAACTTATCAACAATAGATGGAGTGCTTCATGACCAAGACGAAGGCTTGGAAGATTTCGTGGATCCAGAAGGAAGAGAGCCAGTTCTGCCAGAGCCTTGATGTGTGTTGTTCTGCTGTCAACTTCTTACGACTGTGGGGTTTCGCCTAGCTTCCGCCGAGTAGTTGTCTTTTGTTTTAATTAGACCATTTGTGCCGTGAAGGCATTGTATTACTCTTTTACTGTACCAGGCCAGCAGGCCATACTGTTTATGTATGATATTTTGTAAGTTACTCTGCTGCAATGAACTCCTGTGCTTGACTTATCCTGGGAAGTCAGTGGTATGTAAGTATGAGGCCAGCTGCAGCGAGCTAGGTCTCCACGGGAGTAGTCGTGGTACCCTGTGCGGGGCGTGACAATTTCACTATCAGTTACGAAAGAAAAACTGATAGTACTATTTCATCTATTATATCGGTTGGTACAGTAGGCACCGATAGTATAAAGTCCATAATTTCACTATCAGTTACGAAAGAAAAATCGATAGTACTATTTCATCTATTATATCGGTTGGTACAGTACGAACCGATAGTATAAAGTCCGTAATTTCACTATCAGTTATGAAAGAAAAACCGATAGTACTATTTCATCTATTATATCGGTTGGTACAGTAATGACCGATAGTAAAAAATATTTGCATTTCACTAACGATGTACCAGTATATAACCGATAGTAAAATGCCTCTTCTCCACCGCTGTCGTCCTATTCTATCGGATTTTTCCCAGATTGCTTATAACCATTAGAAGATATGGGTTAGTGGATTGCATTTTTGTAGTAGTGATGCCAACATGAAGTAGTTCGGGAGTTTGGACGGTTGCTAATATACAGTTGCATAACTGCACTTTAATCCTTATCCCTTCGTCAGTTA
This sequence comes from Pharus latifolius, assembly GCA_019359835.1. Classification (NCBI taxonomy): domain Eukaryota; kingdom Viridiplantae; phylum Streptophyta; class Magnoliopsida; order Poales; family Poaceae; genus Pharus; species Pharus latifolius. Next base: position 66,374,787 of record CM033322.1, read on the forward strand.
ACATGTACAGTTATGGGTAACCGCACATCTTAACTCCTCGACGGTTATCTTCATACGTGGGAGAAGAAGTTATCTTATCCTGGAAACGTGTCTAGCAAACTCAAACACTACTCAGTTAAACATAACCCTTGGGTTACCTTGGTTGCGCATATCCTGCAACCTTATGGTCGCACAAGTTCTGCGACCATAGACTGATTCTGCACCCGCGACGTTCTGGCTAACAAGAAGTTGCTTCTGCGACCATAATGGCTGTTAATGCATAGATTCACATATCATATCCGAAATATCTTAAGTATGATATATTCAATAAATAAATAGCTCATGTAATAATCCTTGTCAGTCGGCATAATTCATGTCGACCATGAGGATCTCTTCGACTTATTCCAATTCAAGATGTTAGATATTTCCATCATCCTCACATCAGCCCTGTGAGTTTACTTACTCTTTGTCTGTTATAGTTTATTGAAGATTACTGTAGCTCATCATTTACATGCAATTGCATGTACAAACTGGTATCATTCACTAGGTGAGGCGTGGTGGGCCTCGTGGATCCAGAGAAAGTAGCACACATGATGCTCGACAAACAATTAGGGCATGTCGTAACCTACATGACGAAGTCATTGTTGGCGCAATAGGACCATGAATATAATACTAGCGCCGTACCATTAGGAGTAAGTGCAATTCTACGTACTTAATACCTTATTGTATTTCGTGCATAATATTACGGTCTTAATGATTATCTTCACTAAATAACAGAGCTCCCACTGGCACCTTATCATCATTCGACCTGCGACGAATGAGGTCTTCTACCTTGATTTGTTGGCAAAAACTAAAAGGAAGATTATTTTCTCGTGGGGTCTTAACATGTAACTATAACATATAACAATACTATGTGTAACTTAGGGCTTTCAAAGAGTACGTGCAAAAAGGTGGGAGACATGATAAGGGCAATAAGGTCACTTTGCACCATACATGGTAATTAGCTCATCAATATATTTGTTTTTTTTTGTAAGTTCTTATAAGACTGAGGGTTTGGGCTAATGTCTTAAAAAATACTATTATCTCAATGCCATCAACAGCCAAGCTCTTGAGAATGCTGCTATTACATTATGGCTTTCTTGTATGACCTGATCAGCTCAGACTTCACCCAATTCCCCCAGGTATGGTAGTTCCTAACTTGTACTTGAGAATTTCATCTTAACTTCTAAACTAACTGCTTACTAATTCTTGATATATTTATATGTATGCATGTGGAAAACCATACCTACTAAAAAATATGATACACAAGTCATCAAGAAAATAATGTCAATTTGGGAAGCACATGTGATGAATGAGGTGGCCATTAACCAAAATAAAATTTTGTAAGTTTTACATTTATTTGTACAATATTCACTTCAATATATGATTTGGACTTATTGTAGCTTCTAGGCCCCTAAAGAGTGTTTTAGTAATTAATGACAATTGCAAATGCTATATTAACGATACCTGCTAAGTTGTGACAAGAAGAAACTCAAAAGACATGTTAATGAAAAGCAAAGAAAGAGCCTCATGATGAAGAAAGGACATTGATCAAAGAGGCAAAGGTACGAAAAAGGGTCTTTTCCATTTAACCGGTCTAAGGTGATTAGAGAAGAATTTTGACCGGATTTTTTGGATAGTCGCCGTACTATTAAGAGGAGCATGTGGTGTATCACAAAATACTTCATCTATGTGCCAAAAATCATAAAATCAACTTGCATTGCATACTAGAAGGTCATATTCTTTGAGAATGCTTGTTTCAACTCATTTCTGCCAAATTCAGCCTCAGTCGGTCTGACCGATTGTGAGCTGGTCTGACCGAATAGACGGTCTGACCGAATGTTTACTCGGACTGACCAACGTTATGTCTAAGTGTAGTTTATTCCTTAAAAAGGTCGGTCTGTCCGTAGTTAAGACCTAGGTCAGTCTCCTGGAACTTCTTGATCTATCTTACTGATGTATTGTGTTATGACGGTCTGACCGTTTGTAAGACCGGTCTGACCGAGAAATCGGTCTGACCGTGTTTTTGAACTACGGTCTGACCGTATGGCCGGTCTGTCCGTATTTTATCGGCCGGACCGTATGAAGTGTCCAGAAACTATGTCGTCTCTGGACAGTTTCACGGTCTGACCGCAATTGGCTCCGGTCTGACCGTGAGTATGCCTGACAAGGGCAGGTGAGCATTTATTGCACCTGTTTAATGCCGTTGCAATTGCGGCGGTCTAACCGGACTTATACCTGCGGTCTGACCGCCAAGTGATCTTTTTCTCCCAACGACCTGTAACGGCTATATTTATTGTGGGGGGGGTATATATACTCCCATGCACGGCCCTGTTCACAACTTTTGGCATAATTTGAACATTGTCATCATCCTTGAGAGCTTAAGCAAGTTTCATGCACTCTAGGGTTCAAATTCTTGAATTTGTGAGAGTGTGCATTTGAGATCTTCTAGTGCATTGCATTTAGATCATTAAATCAATCTTGTGGCACTAGAAGAAGGTTGAGTGATCATCACCGGCTTGTTACTCTTGGAGTTTGCCGGCTCCTAGACGGCTCGAGAGAAGGTTTTGGAGAGCTCTTCAAGGAAGATTGTGAAGAAGCCTCAAAACGTCTTGTGAAAGGGTTGAGCACGCCTTGCCGGAGCGGTAAAGTGCATCATTAGTGAAATCGAGGTTTGGATAACTCATCACACTAATCCGGCTCAAGATCTAGGTCATTTCTCGAGAGAAGGTTGACTAGATAGAGGAGCGGTTAGAGATTTGAGTTTGCCTCAATGTGGATTAGGGGTGATCGGTAAATCACCGAGACCACGGGATATATCCTTGTGTTAAAATTGTTCATTGTTCTTCTTGTGTTAGTTATTTGCTCTCATTTACTATTAATTGTTTGTTTAATTGTTAATTTGCTAAAATCGCCTATTCACCCCCCTCTAGTCGATATCCTAGATCCCTTTCACTTATGATGTATAGTTTGAACGAATTGTGCTGTAAATATTTGTATTGAGCAGATTAATATAGTATGTTTCCAATTAACTATATAAGTGTTTTTATTTTGTACAGTACCAATTAGAACTGATAGAGATTAATTTTTTGTATCGATTACTGTCAAGGAACCGATAGAAAAGTTTGTAATCTTATATCGGTTATCCCCAGCTGATAGAAAAGATACATTTCTTCTATCAGTTCCTAAGTGCAAATTGACAGAAAATTGTAAGATCTTTCAGATTAGTCGTACATGACTTATCAACGATTGGGACAATATTCCAAGCCGAACTTACACAGATTTAATTTATTTAGAAGGGGGACAATACCAATCAATCACCAAAGAGTATCATCATAAAAATGAAATCAGACACACTGTGTTTATACAGGTTCGGGCCCTCGTAGTCTGAGTAATAGCCTACTCCTGTTTGGTTGTCACTTTCAGAATGATGGATTACACAAGGTACAAATTTTAACAATCTCTGTATAGTCCAACTCTCTATTGATTTTTCTCTTCCTTGTGTCACTTCATGCCCCTTACACAAGCCCTTAGCCCTTCTTTTATACTTGTTGAAAAGGCGTTGGCTGCTTCATTAGAGGGATTCTAGGCAGTTACCAGCAGTTGCTATACAGTGGTTTGAAGTAGTTGCTGTCCGCCAATTATACCGTGACGGTTATGGATAACCACACGTTCATCCTTCTAGGAAGTTTATCTTGTCACTGAAGAAAGACTTATATTACCCTGGGAATAACTGAATGTATGGTCAGAGAGCAGTTATGATGTATCAATCATGACAACACAACTGCATAACCCTTAAACCGTGGTTGGTAATATAAGTCTCGACCAAACCTTCCTTTCTTAATTTGAAAGTACTTCTAGGCTCAATATTTGTCTTAATTCACTAACATTGATCCAGGAGGATCTTCGGGTCTTTCAGGTCGAGTTCGGAAAAGCTTCACGACCTCGGAAGGGTTCATGACCTTGGAAAGCGTTCGCGACCTTGGGAGGATCCGACCTCTGGTCGGATTGTATTCCAATAAATATATATAACTGAGTCCTATCTATTTAGGTTTAGTTATCCGAGTCTAATACGTTTAGTCGGTTATTGAGTCTGATACGTATTCATACGATCGGACTATAAATACTTTGTAATAGATCGAGTAGTATCTATCTGGTGATCTACCTAAGTATCCACTTTTGCATAGATCAGATCAAATAGTTCATCGACGTAGGCGAGTGCGTCCTAACGTTCGACGTGTACAAAATCCCTCTTTTCAATAAAGAGTTGTGCTATTTTTGAACTGTGTTTTTGATCAACTTGGGTTTCGGTAAGTCCGAGTAAGATCCCGTATTCCGCATATTAGCATCTGATCGAGTATAGTCGAAGCCCGTCTATACTTCAATCAGAGCAAAATAGTATCCGATCGAGGCTAGATCAAAATGTGGTCTAGGCTTGAATCAGAGCAACTATCATGTCTAGTGGATGGTGAAGACTCACTAGGGTTACAAAACCTCTAGTGAAACTCCGCAAGAGGCTCTTGCAAACGAAGGCGATAAATCGACGATTCCTACAATCGCATCTCCGAAGATGTATGATGATACCTCTGTTCAAACTAACCTAGCCGAACAAGTGGCTAAACTTTCCACCGACATGGATACCGTGTTTGCTTGGATTAAGCAGCAGGCCATGGCTGTACCTTCTGAAGTTGATGCTTCAAAAGGCAAGGTTAAGGGTGTGAAGATTGGGGAAGGCTTGAGCAGGCCAGACGAAGATGAAGACGAAGGCGACCATAAGGTCAATGACCTCGCCAACACCTCCTTAGCTGTCGAATCTTTCAAGGTCGAAGCTAAGGTTGACATACCCATATACGATGGGGTGATCGATGCCGAGAAGCTGGATTCTTGGATCGACCAGCTTGAGACCTACTTTGACCTAAGAGCTTGGATTAAGCATAGGACTTACTTTGAAAAGTTATGATCACCTGTGAAAAGGAGATTTACATAGACTGCCTTCATCACCCCATTTGGTACTTAATGCTACATCAAAATGCCATTTGGGCTCAAGAATGCTGGTTCCACGTATCAGCACTTGATGCAAAAGACCTTTCTCTCTCAGATAGGGCATAATTTAGAAGCTTATGTTGATGATTTGGTTGTAAAGAGCCTTAAGAGCTCTAGTCATATAGATGACCTTACTGAAACTTTTTCTAATTTGAATAAGCATCAAATAAAGTTGAATCCTGAAAAGTTCTCTTTTGGGATTTCTTCGGGTAAACTTTTAGGTTTCCTTGTTTGTTCAAGAGGCATTGAGGTTAATCCTGAAAAAATTCAAGCCATTGAGCACATGTGATCCCCTTCGACTATGAAGGAAGTGCAAAGTCTAACTAGTCGAATGGCGGCTTTGAGTCATTTCATTTCGCGGTTAGGAGAACATGGGTTACCTTTCTTTAAGGTACTAGGAAAGCACAATGATTTTTGATGGTCGGATGAAGCCGAAAAAGCCTTTCAAGAAGTTAAGGAATATCTCACCAGTGTTCCGGTGTTAGTTTCCCCTATTAAGGGGGAAAGATTAATCATCTATCTGGCTGTTACCCACATGCGGTCAATACAGTTCTGGTCGCAGAACGAGATGGAATACAACGACCAGTCTATTACGTAGGTTAGGTGCTTAATGGACCAAAGGAGCATTACCCTGAAGTCCAAAAACTCCTTTATGCTCTATTAATGGCTTCTAAAAAGCTAAGACATTACTTTCGAGTGCACACGATTTTCGTGCCTTCATCGTTCCCTTTAGGAGACATTCTATGGAACCCAGAAGTCTCAGGTTGAATTGTGAAGTGGGCAATCGAACTAGGGGCCTTCGACCTCCGTTTTACTGCTTGAGTAGCAATCATATCCCATGTTCTTACTGATTTCATAGTCGAATGGTCTAATCCTCCACCACAGGGACAAGATAAAGTGGATTTGGATACTTCTGACTGTTGGACGATGTACTTTGATGGCTCTCGCAGTTATCAACACTCGGGGGCTGGAGTAGTTTTAATTACACCTCCGGGTGATAAGCTCTGGTATGTCATACAATTACACTTTGCTGCTACTAATAATGAAGCAGAGTATGAAGGTCTTCTTGCTGGGCTTCGAGCAGCCAAATCCCTTGGAGTTCGTCGTTTAGTGGTGAGGAGGGACTCACAACTAGTCGTAAACCAGGTAAATAAGGAGTACAGCATCTCTAATGAGAAAATGGGTCATTACCTGGACAAGGTGAGGAAATTGGAAAAATACTTCAATAATTTCGAAGTCCAATTCGTTCTGCGAACAGACAATATTCTCACAGACCAATTGTCAAAAATTGAGTCCTCACGTACATCCGCTTCGGCAGGAGTGTTCGTTGAGCACTTAAAATCCCCTTCTATCCAAGAAGGGTCAGAAGCGATAACTGACGTCGCGACCTTAGAGCTAGAAGCAGATTGGATTCATCCATTGAGAATATATCTTCGCATGGGACCTTGCCTAAGGATGAAACCGACAGTGATCGGTTAGTTAGAAAAGCACATATGTATCGACTCATTGAGGGAACTTTATATAGAAAGGGCACCCAAGGAGTCTTTATGCGATGTATTTCTCAAGAAGATGGTAAATCCCTTCTAAACGAAATACATGGAGGCATATGTGGAACACATGATTCTTATTGCACACTGGTCGGAAAAGCATTTCGACAGGGTTATTACTGACCTACAGCACTCAATGATGCCATGCAGTTGATCAAGACATGCCCACAGTGTCAATTTCATGCTCGTCAAGTTCATCAGCCAGCATATGCTTTGCAAGCCATTCCCTTAACTTGGCCATTCACTGTTTGGGGAATAGATATTGTAGGGCCTATGCCTCAAGCTGTTAATGGGTATAAGTTTTTATTCGTAGCCATTGATACATTCACCAAGTGGATTGAAGCTGAGCCAGTTCACAATATTACTGCTACTACTGCAAAGAAGTTCTTTCATAAGAACTTAGTGACACGATTTGGCGTCCCAAGTCGTCTCATTACTGACAATGGTTCACAATTTGGCAGCGGTCTTTTCTTAGACTATTACGACAACATTGGGACCAAGGTTTGTTTCGCATCGGTGGCTCATCCACACAGTAATAGTGCAGTAGAACGTGCCAATGGGCAAATAATACAAGCTACCGCTTTAAGATACGCTCGGGGGCTTGGGTAGATGAACTCTACTCAGTTTGATGGGCATTACGTACCACATCCAGTCGAGCCACAGGAGAAACACCTTTCCAACTGGTTTTTGGTGCTGAAGTTGTCTTACCAATTGAAATTCAACTTAGTTCAGCTCACCTAAGTCACTCAGATATTGATAATCAAAGTGATGCTCAAGAAGATGAACTTTCTCTTCTCGAGGAAAAGCGTGATCGAGCCTTGATTAGGTCCGCTGCATATTTACAAGCTTTATGTAAATATCACAGTAAGAAGGTGCGACCTCGTAGTCTTCATGTGGGAGATCTGGTTTTAAGAAAAATCCAAAACTAGTCCAATCGCAATAAGTTCTCTCCTCAGTGGGAAGGTCCTTATACTGTGGTTTCTATTCCGCGACCAAGATCGGCTCGATTAGCTATGGAAGATGGAAGCATCTTATCCAATTCATGGAATATAGATCAATTGCGTAAATTCTATGTGTAAGCTTTCCCCATTTCCATTTTTCTGTTCAATTAGCATGTTTTCTTTAATAATAAAATGTTTTCTTTCTCTCTATGTTATAATTGTATTCTCATTTCTTGTCCTTTGTTTCTCTTCAAGCTAATCTTGGAGCTGATCTTACATAATCCTCTCATTACAATGTTTAAAGTGGATTCACTGATCGATCTCATGGTCGCATCTAGATAAGACATCTCTAAATAAGCCGTTTCTTAAAGCATACGAGACTTACTAGTATGTTCTGATCATTCGGGTGACTGTCAGTTCATAACAAGCTTTGATATTTATTTTGAGTTGATTATCATTGAGATCACATAATACATTCTATTTGAGGTCTTTTTTTTTATCCATTATCCTCTAGTTCAGATTGTGAAGTTTTTTGAGACTATGTCCTCCACGGATATACTTCTCTTCGAAATCTTCCTTTTCCTTGGTCAGCTTGGAGTTTATTTCCCTTTGACCTAGCTAGAAGAAAGGATAATTTGATCAGATCATGAAACGCAATGACTTGATTCTGCGAGAATGAACTTACGATCAAAGTCTCGTTGTAGCTTTTCTTTTGCCTCTAAAGCTTTAGTTACAGCTGCCTCCTTCTTGGAGCATTCTTTGGAAACCTCTTCTAATAAAGCAGAGTTTTTCCTGCAACAATAAGCAAGTTTCATTCTAGTTCTTATGGGAATGAAATTAGAGCAAGAAACTTATTGTTCTAGTTGATTGCACTGTGCTTGTATGACCTTGAATTGCTCTACTAGCCAATTCACCAAGGTCGACTGCCAAGCAGAGTTCTACAGGCAAAACAAAACCTCTGAAGATATTTCTCAGAGATGATAATAAGATATACTGAGTAAAAATTTACTCACCTCTATGAGATCTTTGAGCTTGCTTAGCAATTGGAAGACTTACTTCCAGCGCAGAACGCAGATTGTTAGTAGGTTGATCTGCGGTTTCCACATTCTCTTCTCCTTGCTTAGGAGGAGGGAGGGCTTCTGCGACCATAGGAACCGTTGCAGACCCAGGCGGGTTTCCCATTCCCATGGACGTAGGACCGGCCGCGACATCCGTACTTTCATCATTAACATGTGCTGAGGTCTCGACTTCTTGTACAACCGTGTTAATGATAGGAACTCCGGTGGGTATAGTCACATCCTGTACTGAAGATGTACCTGCAACGCACCCTGTGGCCAGTGTTTCCACCATAGTAGTCATAGTTTCCTCAACCATACTTGCTTCAATTTCAGGAATTGAAGTTGACTTTATGGGAGTGGGACTCGCCCTGAACATACATTATGATTGTATAAGTTATGAAAAACTTAGACCGTATTCATACATAACTGAACAGGGTGATTAACTGTTACCTAAAATTGAGTCCAATGGAACTCATTGCCTCACTTCCAGGAGATAGCAGCGCGGTGAACATCTTCTTAGATATTCTCTTCAAAGGTTCAGCAGACTTTTTTCTCCGCAAGATGAGGGGGATTTCATCCTCTTCCTCCTCGCTTCCTTCTCCCTGTATGATTAAGGGATAATTTCCAAGTGTACCTGGAGAAAGGTGAGGGCAAAATAATTTTACCGTTTTAGCTGCTAAACTCGGTTTAACGGCCTTGGACGAAGTTGCCTTTGTGGCCTTTTTGGATTTGTTGGGGGCTATAGATTTCTACATTGATGTTTGACCTTTCCTTTTGGAAGGAGTTCTCTTCAGCTTCTTGGCTAAAGGACCCCCAAAAGTCCCAGCATCATCAATACTCCTTTTCGTTCCAGATTGTCCCAAAAGCAACTATTTACATCGAGATGAATTATTTCGATTATTATCAATTAAATTACATATGCAAGATTGTCGGAAGAGATTGTACCTTTCGTCGTTCTTGCAGCAATTCGTAGCTGTCATAGACTAGATTTTGCGGTCTTGATGCATTAACGTCACCTTCTATGGTCGAATTAAATAGCTTCAATAAAGCGTTTGTTCTTCTCTCAACCTCAGAAGAAGGTAGACCTATTTTGAAAATACACTAAGTACAGCTAGATTGAAGATACATTTCCAATCTACAAGGAAAGACTTTACCTTGCTCATAGTCCAAGGTCCCATCTTGCATAGAGCGCACCTCCCAAGTAGGGTGCACCCTTTTCTTCATTGGACTAATTCGGTTCTTGATGAAGTCCTGAATCACGTCCCGAGCCGTCAAGCCTTCTTGTGCAAGATTTTGGATAATGTAGGCTTGTTTCTGCAGCTCTTCGTTAAGATTAGGGGCGGAGTCCTTTTCATTGCTTTTCTCTAGCCGGCGATTTTCGAACTAGAGACTACTTTCTTCAGGAGCAGTGCATTAAAACCACCGCTAATTCCAGCCGTGGACAAAATCATGCAACAGGACGACAGGATAATCTTTTTTATCCCTCAAGCAGAAGTAGACACATCCGACTGCATTCGCGCTTTTGGACCATACCAAGAAATAGAAGCGGCGAAAAAGGGTGATGCTCAGCAAAATCCCAACAAAAGCTTCACATAGATGCTGAAAAATGGCTAAACTCAACACAGAATTGGGGTGAAGGTTCACCAGTTCAAGCCCGAAATGATTCAAGAGGTTGCGGTAGAATTCACTTTCTGGTAAACGAAACCCACAGCGCAACAAATCGTTGAAGAGCACCAGTTCATTTTCCTTAACAATAGGTGTTTCTTCCTTCTCGGTCAACCGAGAGGGAATTAGTTCCCTCGAAGGCAAAATCTCTTCTTTCTCCAAACTCTCCAGATGCTCGCTATCGTAGAAGATGGATAGGCTCCAGGATGCCATTTGATCACAGATTGAAGGAAGAAGGTGTGGGGAACCCCGCCCCGTACCGAACACCACGGTACGGAACAGCACTCCCCTGTCGCAACTTCCCAGGAGTCAGTTGCGAACCAGAAATGAATATCACAACAACCAGCAGAATACATAAATAATCCACAAAATATTGCAAGGTTCACAGATGACGGCACTAGGGCCTTACAATAGTAACACAACGAGGTACAAAATAACGGTTCAGTTTTTCAACAAAACGCGGAAGGAGCGGAACGCTAATCTTCGCCCACAGTCGCTCGACCGGGGTACGCGACGCCTAGAAGCTCGGATCATACTCGAAGGAGTCTTCACAAGGCTCAGGCTCACACTCATGTGAACCCAAGTCGCTTGGCTCTTCAACTTCTGATGGAGAAAGTCAGTCACGGGTGAGTACAGAGTACTCAGCAAATCACCACTTAACAAATGCAATATATATAACATGATAAGGAATTCAAGGAAATGATTGAGGTTCTTTCCCAAACCTTTTTCATCACCTAACAGTTGATAGTCATGAAAAGCATTCAAAACATTCTTTGAAAACTTACCTTATATATATAACAGTTCAAGAGTGCAGAATTTAAAGCAGTTGATAAAACAGTTCATAAAAACTACTTGTGCCTCACAACATGGATAAAACCCATTGACCATAACACACTCCAAAATCCGGGAGCACGGAGTATTTAAATACATTTTAAACTCTGCAGAGGAGTACCGCTTTACCCACAAGACTTCTCAACTACCACTGTTGACCACGAGCATAGGCCTTTTGCCCAATCACGCTACTTTAAGCATATGAGTCTCCTATGCCAGGTTCGATCACGCTGCTTTAAGCGCGCCACTGAGTTGAGAATAACACGCTTTTCACCCTACCTTGCCATTATGCTAGCTCTGCCCCGTAAAAGGTTCACCACCGGTCAGTGGCTCAGGAATTCCACCTCCTGGTGGGGTTCCTAATACAGTTGTGAAGCATTGTAGGGATCTTCCCTCTCATACCTTCACCCTACCCCTCACTCAGTATTGGGCCGCGGTGGGAGACCCTCTCCACCAATAGTGAGCGGACACACGAGGGGTTTGTGCTGGGAAACCACATCCAGCACTCGTGCCCTGGAACCACACCAGTTGCACGATCTTTCACTCAGACGAATCGGTTGGGCTCGTCCCAACCGTCAGTGTAAGTGGGCCAAGAGGGATCTTCCCTCCCTAACCAGTGAACAGTATTAGTGCAACTTTATCATTTAGGTTATAGACTCTATGCAGAGCTAGGGCAATAGTTCGGCAAGGATACTTGGTCGTGCCTGTCCCATACCAGGCTTGTGGAGGTACGATAACATGCTACTAGATGTTTAGCACAAATTGGTTGGTCCTTAAGCTATTCTAGAGAGGAGTTTCCCTATTCACATTTTTCACAGTTCACAACATTTCATATTTACAACATTACCATGTTATCACATCATCATCATAAGCATCACAGCATTTTCCATGTTCCGACTGACACACCTCTCCTCTCTCGGATAGACATTTTAAAAAGGCATTTTTAGTTTTGAAAACCATTTCTTTTGCTCATGTAGATAAATTATATTACTGCTATTATACTTTAACATTAACCTAGGGCATCAAGAACATTATACAAGGTTTGAGAATCAAGAATGGCTTTTCAATTTGGGGTAATAGCTAAACAGGTATATTCCAACATACTCAGTTTGCTTAAATAACATGCACAATATTTGCAAAACAAAATACTTAGCTAACTTGAAGACATGGGATCAACATGATCAAGGTGGTGGTGACTTGCCTTGAATTCCCGCGATAAGATCTTCAGCGACGTCCTCGATCGGCTGCTCCTCGGCTTCCGGACGGGCGGTTTCTAAACACGAAAAGAGCACCGATCAAACAAAATGCACAAGTATGAGACTAACAAATGCAAAATCTAAAACCTAATAAGTCTAGGCAAAACAGCCTCGGAGTTGGATCTGAAAAAGACTGAAAAACGGGAGTTTTTGAAAACGGCGGATCAAGGTTTTAGGATTAGAATCTGAAGTGGTTCCTAAAGGAGAATATGTGGCAGGAGCAATTTGTGGTAGGATGGTTCAAACGGATCTGGATTTGGAGGTTGGACGGAGAAAAACCACTTTTGGCAGAATTTTAGGATAAACCGGGTAAAATCGGATCTGGAAAAAGGTGAAAACAAGATCCGGGACTCGGATCTGAAGAAAAATTTCAGATCTGGAAGATTTGAGTTGAGGCGAATCTGATGGCGAAGACGGATCTTCGATCGGAGACTTCTGCGACAAAATCGGGGGAGGAACGACGAAGTTCAAAACAGCGAAACGGAAATCTGGACAGCGGATCAAGGATCAGAGAACACATTTGGAAGGAAAACGGCGAAATGAACAAAACGACGTAAACGGATTTTCAATCGGAGGTCCAGAAGGCAGAGAACGACAAAGTATGTCAGTGAGGCTGACATTGGGACAAGCTCATGCACTGTAGCAGTGCCAATCGGCCGACACAAGACATGGCCACGGCCAAGAGTTCGCCGGCGACGATCCAGACGTCGGCCGGAGCTGAGACTTGAGGGGTGGAGGAGTCACGGCAAGGGGAGTGCAAAGGACAAAGTGGTACGGCCGGAGGAGGCTTCTACGGCGAGCTTCAAGGCGAGGTGGCGCGCACGGACACAGCCACGGTTGCATGCACGGCGGGAGCTCGCCGGAGAGGGCGGGGAGGCCAGAGAAGTGTGGGGATCGGAGGAGGAACACTAGGGGAGGAAGATGGTATGGCCTGATTGGAGAGAAAATGGCCGACACAAGCTAGGATTTGGTGGGTGAGCTGCTGGAAACGAGGGGAGGACGATGGTATGGCCTGATTGGAGAGAAAATGGCCCGAACGACGAGAAACCCAAGATGGCCGGCGGCAGGAAAAACAAGAAGCGCCGGTGGAGGGAGCTCCGGCGACCATTTCGCCGAGACCCAGAAGAGAAAAAGGAAGAGAGTGAAGAGGCACACCTGATGGACAAGCTCGGACAAGCAGAAAAACGTCTGCAGCGAGGGAACGATGACGAGGTGATGGCGGCCGGCGCTGGAGCGCGGCCAAACCAGCGGCTGAAGAGCAGAAATCACCCCCTTTGATATTTCATGTGAAATGTTTCAACCAAATGCAAAACTCTTGAATGCTCTGCGTGTCTAAGTGTTTCCTCTACCACTCTACAGAAGACTTGTGAAAATATTCTGGTTTGAGCTGTTTTACAGCCATGCCAAAGCTTATAAAGAATGACATTCAGGTGGACACGAGGTGTAACAGTGGCATGCTGACATGTAATGCATCTAACAGGGTCATGCAGGTCTTTACACTGTGTTTGCTGTGGAATGGGTGAGGGTAGAAGGGTAATTGTGCATAAAATATTGTTTTTGTCAATTCTAGGGGCTTGTTTGGAAATTTCTGAAAATAGGAGGGCTGAAATGCAAAATGTCAGTGCATGGGAAGTTGTGGAACCTGGTTACTTGTGCAAATAAAATATATTAAATATTTTCACAGAATTTTTAATGCATTACTTTAAATTAAATATATTCCTTTATACAATTTCCAAATAGGAAAATCATTATTTCATGTGGAAAAATGATTTGTTTGATGCGTAAAATCATGATGCCATGAACTTAAAAATATGCATGCATGAGAAAAATATTGGGGGGATGATTTAGGATTGAACAGGTGAAAGAATTTCGCTGATCGGAATAAGAAGATAATTAAACAGAATTTCAGAAGATTTAGACCGGAAGGAAAATCTGAGAAGTAGAGAGTTTAAGAATGGAATTTTGCGACTGTTACAGAAGGGTTTTGGAAGACGAGGGTTTTTGGCGGCGTAAGGAGGCGAAATTGCAAAGGCGAGGTTCTTTGAGACTTTGGACACTGTAGGTTGCCCTTACACCCGTCTCTGGCATTAAATGTCTACCATGATGGATCTGAAGGGTGCACCCAAAGTCCCTCTTGGGACCTGTTGGAATCCGAAACAAAGATGAATATTTTTGAAATCCGAAAAGTCATTTCGTTTTGAATTCGGGGGCTAGTTGTTAGTCACTTATACTATAGCCAGGAATTCTATGGTCTCAATTTCTTATCTCTGAAACCTTGGTTATAGTTAGACTTCCTGTGAAAAGTTATGGTCGCAGAAGATATAATTGCCTATGATTATTTCTTCTCGCAGGCAAAAATGGGGTGATCAAAAATGCCTTATTTCAAGGTGTTTTTTCTGCATCAGGATTTTTGGTAAGCCATTTCAAGAGTTTACAATTCCGAAAATGATTTTGATCTTGCGGATTACGCTGATCTTAATATGGAGGATGAGACTCTCTACATGGAATAAAATGAAGTTCCCTCAGAGCCTGCTACTGAGGAGTATCCTCAGGACTTGGTCTATGGCCAAGAGCCTGAATGGGCAGAACATTCATCTCCTGTGAGTCCTACCACATCAAACGATGAATATGTGCCAGAACCCATTGTCCCAGATGATCCGAGAGATGAGAATATTGAATTCAATCTAGAAGGTTTTGCTCCAGAAAACTTGAATTCTATTTTTGATTTTGAGTCTGACTCAGATGAGGAGATGCTCTCCCCGTCTGTGACTTCGGTTCCTCGGGAAGTTGATGTGCTAAGCCTGTTCGACGTCCAGGATATCATGACCGCGAGCACGACTGCTATGGCGATCGAGAAGAAAAATAAATCCCGCAATGACAAGAAAGAGAATTCGACCTCGTCAAAAGAAAAGTTGAGTCCGAAGAAGAGTACTCCGAAGTCTAGTATGAGCATCTCTTGTGATCATTGTCATGTTGCTGGGCATACAAAGGATAATTGCTATAAGCTCCATCCTTAGCTTCGACCAAAGAGAAACGAACCAGGAAAGAGAATAGCTACAGCTACTACTGCTCCACCCGAAAGAGTTCTCCGAGTAAATTCGGTCGATGAGGCGGATACGACCTTGTCTCTGATGGAAATGCCGAAGGAGAAAGGTTCGGATTCATCTAACGACCTCACTCAACAGAGGACTTTTTCACTATCAACATCCAGGTGAAGCACGTAGTGGTCACAATAATATTCGATCCCGAAAGTCAGAAGAATTTGGTTTCTGCTAGACTAGTTCGACGACTTGGTTTGAAGATGACCACACACCCATGACCGTATCCGCATGGTTGGTTTACATCTGACATGAACCAACTAATCACAAGTTAGTGTGTGTTGAAATTTGTGATCTCTGCTCGATATATCGATGTGGTTCAATGCAACGTTGTTCCTATCAATATCTCTCAGGTGATCCATGGGAGTCCATTTTTGTACAATCGAGACATTCACTTCCATCGATGACGGAAAGCATATGAGCTCACTAAAGACAGAGTTAAATTCATGATTGGTAGAGACGTCCACGTCCACAATTCAAACTTGATTACTGCAAATCAGGCTAAAAGAATTGTCAATGCATGTCACAAATACATGCTTGTTATGATTCGAATAGTTGGTCTAAGTGATAGTACTCGAGCAGCGTTGTCATTGATGTGCTGAGAAGATTCTGGTCGTTTGTCGGGATTGCTCGAGAAATACAGTGATCTGTTTGAAAGTACCCAGGGTCATCCGCCGAAATGTCCAGTTGAGCATGAAATTCAGCTCGTGTCCAATGCGACACTTCCCAATCTGAGTATGTATCGCAACTCGGTATTGGAGAATGAAAAAATCAAAAAAACTTGGAGAATTGCTGAATGATAGTGTCATTCAACCAAGTAGTTTACCTTGTGGATTTCCTATGGTGTTAGTGCCAAAGAAAGATGGGACTTGGCATTTGTGCATCCACCACCGAGCACTGAACAAGATCACCATCAAGAACCGGTGCCCCCTTCCTCATATTGATAACCTATTAGACCAACTGAAGCATGCTACTATCTTCTCAAAATTGGATCTAAAGTCAGGGTATCATCAAGTCAGCATCCGAGAGGAGGATACTTGGAAAACCGCGTTCAAAACATGACAAGGTCTGTTCGAATGGCTGGTCATGCCGTTTGGCCTCTGCAATGCCCCGACTACTTTCATGTGTCTCATGAATGACGTATTGCAACAATTCATCGATGACTTTGTGATCGTTTACCTCGATGACATACTGGTCTATAGTCGTTCGCGGGACGAGCACCTTATTCATGTCGAAAAGGTGTTCGAACAGCTTTGACAACATCGACTTTGCCTCAACCGTAAGAAGTGGGAGTTCAGCCAACACACTTTATAGTACCTGGGATTCGTGGTCGGCAACAGCACGTTGTAAATCGACTTAGATAAGGTAAAAGTGATTCGCAAGTGGCCTCGACCGTGAATAGTTACAGAAGTGCGCAGTTTTGTAGGAGCATGCATTAACCAGGATCGATCAGAAGTTCGAGTGGACAGGAAAACATGAGGATACGTTTCTCTTGCTAAAGAAGAAGATTAGTGGAGCTCCTGTTTTAGCTTTGCCGAATCTATAGAAATCATTCGAGCTAGAAACCGATGCCTCAGGTTATGCAATGGGTGCAGTGCTCATGCAAGAAGGTCAACCAATAGCATATCACTCAGAGTTATTCCAAGGAGCTCAGAAGAACTATCTGACTTACAACAAGGAGTTGTGTGCACTGCATCAGGCCATAAAACATTGGCAGTGTTACCTTTTGGGTAAAAAGACTGTGGCCCACACTGACCATCAACCTTTACAATATTTGCCAACTCAATCGAAGTACAATAAGCTTGACATATGAAGTGGATGTCGTATCTGCAACAATTTAATCTGGTGATTAAGTACAAGAAGGGCGTACATAATAAACTGGCTGACATGTTGTCATGACCACCAGTTACGACCCTCTGCTTATCAGTGTTTATGCAGATCAAGCCCTCATGTCATGATGACTATGCCACAATGTACAGTGAAGATCCTGATTTTTTATCAACACTGGCTGAGCTCAAAACAGGGAAACCTACAGAGTTTCTTCGGCGAGAAGGACTCTTGTACAAGGGCAATTTACTTTGTATACCTCATGGAGCACCTCGAATTCAAAATGGCTGCGAGAAGCGCATACATCGAAGGTTGCTGATCACTTTGGGGTTATAAAGACTTTGCAAAATCTTCATTCACATGTGTTCTGGCCGCGGATGCAACAGGATGTGGCTAGTTTTGTTCAGGGCTGTGGTCTCTATAGCATCTCGAAACCAGCAAACCAAAAATTGGGTTTGTACACTCCTTTGCCAGTTCCTTCACGGCCATGGGAAATCATATCCATGGATTTCTTGGGAGGATTTCCTAAGACCCGACGTGGTAACGACTATCTATTTGTGGTCGTTGATCGGTTCTCCAAAATGATAATTCTCATACCTTGTCGAAAGCCTATCACGAGAGAAGAGGCAGCTCAGGTATTCTTTCAGCACATTTGGACACATTTCAGACTGTCGATTTCTATTTTGTCTGAACGTGATACCCGGTTCCTTAGCCACGTTTGGCGATCGCTCTGGACGATGATGGATACAAAGCTGAAGAGGAGTACTGCTTTTCATCCTCAAACTGATGGTCAAACCAAGGTGGTAAATTGAACAGTCATTCATCTCTTGAGGGGCTTTAACTCTAAGCACCTGAAGACCTGGGATGAAAGCATACCGTACCTGCAGTTTGCTTTTAATCGAGCAGTGCATGGTTCGACTGGAAAGTCGTCGTTTGAGGTCTGTTTAGGATTTCTACCACAGAGGCCTTTCGACATGGAGTTTGTGATCCCTACCTCAGCACAGAATAGCAAGGAAGCATCTGATCAGGATCGAGCACAAAAATTCCTGGAAGGTATTCAACGGCTCCATGGTGAGGTCGAACAAAACTCGCTGAAAGCTCAACTCAAGTACAAAGCACGACATGATAGGCACCGAGTTGATGCTCAATTCCATGAAGGTGATATGGTTTGCCTACATCTGAGTAAGGAGAGACTTAAAGGGGAGGGGAAAAAGCTCAAACCAATCTGTTATGGTCCTTTTTGGATTTTGCGGAAAATTGGTACTAATGCTTGTCTGCTCGAGTTACCACCATACATGGATATTTACTCGGTTGTCAATGTTGAGCACCTCAAACTCCTCGAGCCTTCTATGCTGGATGATGAGTCTGATACCATAATACCATCTGTTGAAGACTTGGTCTATCAACGGGAAGAATCTCTACCTGACAACGTGATCTTGGAGAAGAAGTTGACGGCCACCCGCAGTGGCACAAGAGAATCTTTTCGAATCGGACGGAAAGATCAATGAGCACGTGCGGCAAAGTGGTACACCCAAGAATATGGTCAATCTCAATTTCCACATCTCTAGTTTTGATCCAGTGGTCACCAACGGGAGTTGTCTCCTTCTCAACAGGGGAGTCATGATCCGGGAGGATCTTCGGGTCTTTCCGGTCGAGTTCGAAAAAGCTTCGCGACCTATTCGAGTTCAAAAAGGCTTCGCGACCTCGGAAGCGTTGGCAACCTTGGAAAGGGTTCATGACCTTGGAAAGGGTTCACGACCTTGGGAGGATCCAATCTCTGGTCGGATTGTATTCCAATCAATATATATATACAAAACTAAGTCCTATCTATTTAGGTTTAGTTGTCCAAGTCTAATATGTTTAGTCGGTTATTCAGTCTGATACGTATTCATACGATTGGACTATAAATACTTTGTAATAGGTTGAGTCTAGTATCTATCTAGTGATCTACCTATGTATCTACTGTTGCATAGATCAGATCGAATACTTCATCGACATAGGTGAGTGCATTCTAATGTTCGAGGTGTACAAGATCCCTCTTTTCAATAAAGAGTTGTGCTATCTTTGAACTGTGTTTTCGATCAACTTGGTTTTCAATAATTCCGAGTAAGATCCCGTATTCTGCATATTAGCATCTAATCGAGTATAGTCGAAGCCCGTCTATACTCCAATCAGAGCAAAACAGTATCCGATCGAGGCTAGATCAAAACCTGGTCTAGGCTTGAATCAGATCAAACATGGTAAGGATAAAGAAACCACTGTTGGATTCCTCGTGAAGCGGGTTAAAGATAACTATTTTATTACATGGTCGCATACTGGCTATGATCACATAATGGGAATTACCATGTCTCCGCGACCATAGTGTCCGCGGGTAGTGATAACGCACTATGCGACCTCAGGTATTGCGATCACAGAGGTCGCAGTCACAAACATTGAGACCACAGATACTGCGTTAGTGTAATGATTATCCATGATGGGCCTTTGTGTTGTTTGGAAAAATAGGCCATATAGTCCAGAAGATCTTGAACTATCTCATGATCTCTCTCCATGGTCGTGAGCGACCATGGAAAGGTACAAACAGATAACTTTGATTAAGTCCAGAATTTATTGGACTATCACATGATCTCTCTCTGTGGTTGCGAGTGACCACAGAAAGGCACAAAGAAATTACTAGAGTAATAATCTCCGTCATCTAGCCCCCGAATATGAAACGAAAACGTTATTTTAATTGAAGAGTCGTTTCAACTTCTCAAAATGGCACCTTTTCGTTTCAGATTCTAACAAAGCCCAAGAAAACCTTTGGGTGCTTTTGGCAGACTCATCATGAGAAGCATTAAATGAGAAGGATATCTGTCATGATAAAAGGTTGTCTTTTACGGGATGTAACCCACAACTGAGAACCACTAGTACAGAAAAGCTTTCTTCTATCGGTAAAAAAACCCTTCTACTATCGGTTTTTGTACCGATAGAGATAGACACGATAGAACAAGACAGAACATTTTCTATCGGTAAATAACCGACAGAAGAAAATAACAATTCTATCGGCATATTAGGAGTGTACCGATAGAAAATCCGTCGTAGTCTGACGATTAACGGTGGGAAAAGTACCACTATTCTAACGGTTAATTACATGATTACCGACAGGAAAATATTACTATTCTATCGGCACCTTATGATTGTACAGATAGAAAACCCGTCGTCGTCTGACGTTTAGCGTTGGAAAAAAAACCCATATTCTAACGGTTAATTATAAATTTACCGACAGAAAAAAGTGCAGCACTCTCTCGGTTGGAAATGACATTATCGATAGAAAAAATCTTAGTACTCTCTCGGTTGTGGATGAGTTCACCGGCAGGAAAAGTCACTCTATTCTGACGGTTAATTTCAAGTTTACCGATAGAAAAATGGGTAGTAGTCTCTCGGTTGTTGATGAGTTTACCGATAGAAAAAACCACAGTAGTCTCTCGGTTGTGGATGAGTTCACCGGCAGGAAAAGTCACACTATTCTGACGGTTAATTTCAAGTTTACCGATAGAAAAAACTACAGTAGTCTCTCGGTTGTGGATGAGTTTACCGATAGAAAATTTGTAGTGGTCTGTCGGCTGTGAATGAATTTACCGATAGAACATTGACATATACAGTACATTATTTGCATTCACAATACAGTACATTCACATATACAGTACAAATGCAATACATTATAGATTGGATACACAATACAGTACAGATGCAAAGAAGGGTAAATTCACAGAACAGATTGACACATTAGACAGTTATTCACATTTATTCACATATATATGGACAAATACAAATTGCAATCTAATGTGGACATTTATTGACATATATATTTATTCACATGTATATAAACAGTCTATGCACAGAGTACACGAAAAAGAGAAAATTATCATGGCGGATGGTTGGGCGCAACTTCCTCCATGACATATTGAGCCCAGATTTGTCGAAGATCTCTAATCTTTGCATTTCGTATGAGTCTTTCGACATGGCGATCTGCAAGCATGTGTGAATACTTAGTAACTAACTTCCTAATTTAGAACGTGACACCCAATTTTCAAATTTGAGTTAGCTATCGATGCTTACCTGGGGGAATTGGGCAAAGTTTGTCTGCCTAGGTCGTACATGTAGCGCAACACATAAAACCAGCATTCCCACGATTGCGGCTGCTGATGGCACTGAGATAATTGCATATGCGAAGACATGTTAGCTATTGTTTCCATAAACTAATTAAGCATAAACAAAAAGTCTCGTGAGTACCTCATATTCTTTCCAAGCTAGTAGGGAGCCCTGCGGTGCGGCATGCCTCCCTCCAGCGGACGCATATTTATCAAAAGCCCTGCATTTCAGTTAGTATTGCCCGTTAATGTATTATCATTAGCTAGTGAGGTGAAAATTTAAATCAAACATAAGTTACTTACGCCTCCATATTCCCCTTGACCACATATTCCATCGATAATTTGTCACGCATCGAATCGAGGTAGTACACCTCGTTCCTCGGCGGACAGATCACAATGAGGATCCAGTGGCCCCTGCATTGTACGTAAAAGAGGACCGCTAGCTCAAAGTATATCTCAGGTGTAACATACAAGATCGAGTTAAATTAGTACGAAATGCACTAACCTTTGGTGGTATGGCACCAGAATGAACTCCCTGTCCTGTTGCGCCATCAGCGCCTTGGATATGTACAGCTCAGCGTGCGCGGCGTCGTGCTCTAGCATCGTGAGGCTTATTTTCTCTGGGTCGAGGAAACCCACCTTGTCACACGCAGCCTCCGATGCTAGCCTGTACATGCACCTGCATGCAAAGGACGACATTAGTATTGCACAGAAAGTTACTACATTTCAAATGAACTACAACAATGCAGAGTTAGCAAACAGAGTTAGAAAATAGCAATACATAGCATCAGCAAACTCATAGAACTCCAGTCCGTATGATGGACATATCGAGCTCCCGCCAGTTGTAGAGGTCGAACAGATCCTCGTGTGCCACGGATATACTCCCGGGCTCACGGTGGAACTGCCCAGGCCTGTAGGGAACTAAGAAGTTCAGATTGCGCCGAGCTCGGTGTAGGTACCACTCGTGGAGGTCTCTGCTTGATCGATCCAATTTGCGCAAAGCTGCCTCCGACATGAGTGGGAACCCGTTCGTGAACCTCTCCGGCTGTCCCTGTCGCCCTTTTCCCTTGCCTTTGCCCTTGCCTTTTGCCGGGGACTGAGCGCGTACCTTCGAAGGCAAGGGCGAGGTGATGGCAGCTTTCTTCCGAGGTGAAGGTGTGGATGCGCTGGGTGGGGTCGAGGCCGTCTTTGATGTGTCCAGGGTCGCACGAGATCGGGCCTCATGCCCTGAGCTGGGGGCGCAGTCCCCTGGTAGCCCAGCGGCAGGCCACTTCAATTAATGAGCACGTATGTTAGATTATGCAAGTTGAGTGTACTGAGTAGGATGTAATCTAAAATGTGTAGGATTTACCAGTTGTATTACAATACACTTCTTGGGCCACTGTACGTAGGAGCCCACTGCCTCAGCAAGTGTCTGCAGTTCGTCTGTTGGGACTGGCAACGGAGAATCGTTGTAGCCCGGCATGGCCATGTCCACCTGTACCTTTGCGAAACCCAACCGCAGAGGTACACAGTGGACCCAGACATCCGGCCCAGACGGATATACGAAGCCGTGTCCAACCACTTCCTGCTCGGCGCCTACGTGATTCTGTAGGATGCAGCCCTCCGGCCCCTGCAAATTTGTAACAATTAAAATAGGTTAGCGAAACAACTCTAACAGAATGGGAGTGGCATCAACTTAAGTGCACAGATGAAGGCTTGCAGTACCTCAAGTAGATCCACTGGATCCGCGAGTACCTTCGAAGCGCAACTGCTTATCCGACCCCGCGGGGTACCGTCGTCCTGGGGATCCGCATCTGCACTCTTGGCCAGCAATGCTTCTCTCAACCGTGCAAACTCTTCCCTCATTTCTGCGACCTCGGACTGCACCTCAGACTGTACCTCAGCCCGTATCTCAGCCCGCATCTCCGCCCGTATCTCCTCTCGTACCTCAGCCCGTATCTTATCGGAGAGGTCAGCTTCCTTTTCCTTCCAGCAGCGGGCCTTCTTCCTCGATGGAGCCGGATCTACGAAACCGGCCTTCCACGACACAATGGCTCCCACGGCCCGTGTCCGCCCGGGATGCTCCTTATTTCCTAGAGCCCGGGTGAGGATGTCGTTCTCCCTCTGTGGGGTAAACAACCCCTCCGCTGCCTCCTTCTCAAAAGAGATATGTTACATTTAAAGGTACCTTGTGAGACAAATTGCCTTATATACACTTGTGCGCACACAGTTTACAAGGTTAGCCAACTTACCATTCGCCTCACAACATCAGCGTCCCCAGGGATTGCGAACTGCACAGACCCCGTGGACGACACGGACCCCCTCCCCCTCCACCATCGCTTGCACCTCTCATCCCGGATCTCGAAGAGCGGCAACTCAGGGGTGTCGATGACAGGATTTTGCTCGTCTTCCTTCTTCCACTGCTCCTCCTTCCCCGCATAGCCCCGGGATCCGAGCCAATGCGGGTGGTCGTTCCTCTTCTGGATCACCCTATTCTTCTCGCTAAGGGCCTTGAACTCCTCAGTCCCCTTCTGCTTGGTGAATTCCTCCCATACCTCCTCCGATATGAAGGGGTACTTCTCGCAAGGAGATTTCCCCGCAGCGAGGAATTTACTGACGAGCCAGCTCTTAAAGGTTTTCCTTGTTCCGTTCATGTCCTTCAAGCGGGCAGTCCTAGGTGTATCGTCGGGGATGTTCCACTTAGCCTGTTTCCAAAATATGCATACAATTAATCACGAGTTAGTTAAACTTTAGTATAAGCCAAGAGAACGTGATTACGAAAGAGTTCAGCGATTTCAGTTCATTTAACCTTCACTTCTGCCCACAACCTATCCCTCTCGTCCGCCGTCACGTCCTTCCAGCTCTGGACGGTGATCTTCACCCTTTCTTTCGCCAACAGCCCAACGTAGGCCGCGTACCTCCCAGCATTCTTTCCAATCGGCCTCCCAAATTGGTTGAACTCACAAGAAAGATCGTGCGTTTGGCCAAACGCCCCAACGTCGTCGCGCCTCGCCCCACCCTCTTGCGCTGGGATGTAACAGCTGCATCTTCAGTAGTTACGATGGGGTTGGCCCTAGTCGAACCACTAGTACCATCCGATGAAGACGACGACATGTCTTCCCCTACAAAACCTTCAACAAACCATATATATGGCAATTAATTCGCCTTGGAGTTCCATAACTCAGCCCAGGACTGGAGACTAACTAGGGCGGCAAAAGGGAAAATAATACAAAAAGAAAGACATGCATAAATTACTTCCTGAACTCTTCAGAAATATGTTCTATCGGTAAACACATGAGCTGCCGATAGACCATAACCTCCACAGAAGACAATTTTTCTATCGGCAAACCCGTGAGATACCGATAGAACATAACAATGTTCTCTACATATGGAATTTTGTTGACAAGCCACCATTCACTGTCATCACATAACATTCTCGATGATTTGCTATACTAATATTCATGGGCCAGCATTATTATTTCACACGTAAATATGCACACAAGCATCTAAGTGCCACTGTGCATAATCTTTAGCCTAGCCTGTATGTGAGTCATCAGGACTTCACATCTATTAGGTTGGGAAAAGTCATGTATAGGCATTTGAAACATATACATCGAAGACCCATCCACATTGCCATATATTCATACGAAGTGAGTAAAAATTCCCAACCAAACTAGTACATTGCATGGCTCATGTCCTTCCAGATCCAAATTAAGTTTTACTACTTGTGCAGAAATATTTTCTATCGGTAAACACATGAGCTGCCGATAGAATATGTGTAAGAACACCTCCAACATATAATGTGCATTACATGGCAGTTGGATATAATTGATCACACATACAGCAATATAGATAAGTTAAAATCTCAAAACAGGTTCATTACAGCACTGGAACATATTATGTAAACCCTAATTTAAATCAACATTGCGTGCGGAATGTACATAATCCAACACAATAGGGAACCCTAGTGTAATTGCAAAACTCGAAGAATTAGTACGTGCAAAACACTAGGATCAAATAAGGAAGATGCTTGAAATAGAACGACGAATTAGGATATTTACGGCGGCGATCAGTTCTGGTGATGGAGAGGCGGTGTAGAACGCAGCGGCGACCGGCGAAGGACGAAAATAAGAACCGGTGGCAGTGGCGAACCAGTGTCCAGCCGGCGATCGTCGTGTGGGAGAGAGGAAGTGAGTGGTCACGGCGGAGGTTGTGGTTTTCTTCGCTCTCAAAGAGACGCAGTGCTCTAAGGTGGAACTGTTCGAGTGGAGGGAAACTAAAGCGCCGTGTACGAGTAATAAAGTAGTGGAGGAACTTTTCTATCTGTACAACAAAATGATACCGATAGAATTATTTAATTTTCTATCGGTACAACAAAATAGTACCAATAGAAAAAGTAAATTTCCCGGAAAAATATTTGAAGTAGTAGATGCCTTTTTCTATCGGTATACACAATAAAATCCCGTGAGACCAATTTTCCCCAGAAAAATTTTTTAATTAAGTGCTTGAGATTATAGTATTGGGTGCCCTTTTTCTATCGGTAAAAACAACTAAATTCCGTCAGAGTAATGAAAAGGTGCCTTTTTCTATCAGTATAAACAATAAAATCCCGTGAGACCAATTTTCCCCAGAAAATTTTTTTAATTAAGTGCTTGAGATTATAGTATGTGTGCCCTTTTTCTATCGGTAAAAACAACAAAATACCGTCAGAGTAATGAAAATGTACACACAATTTAACATCAAACAGACCGTGGTTGAAAGCTGCAGGATGATAAAGAAAGAGGGAAGATAGCCGGAAAATTGGAAAATTGACATAAAAAGAAATTGTTCATTCATTGTTGTTTTATCACTTACAAAAAAAAATAAAACCCAAAATGCTAAGTCAAGGGGTCGTCTTAGTCCTGGCTGCATGTAGAATAGAGTCAGTTAGACTTGCAGCCAGGACGCAGGACTCCTCTAGCGACAAGTTGTCCCTAGGATCAACTACTACCGCGTCGAGAAGGCCTGCGACCTCCCTCAGCTTCGCTATGGTATCCTTCATAGTCAAACCGCAGCCAGCGATGGTCATATCCGCGGCTTTCTTCTCCTCGCGAAGACGCCTCGTCCTCGCCCTAGCATTGTCACCATCCGTCTTCATGCGCTTAATGCGCTGGAAGAGATCGTCAAGGTCAAGCCGTAGCTGAGTGTGCTTGTCTGTAAGGAGCTTGTGCTCCTCCTGGAGGGCCCTCAGGTCGGCCTTCACTTTGGCAGTGTCTTCCACGGCTACCATTCCCCGTGCAAATCAACAGGTCAAGAATGAACTGAACATGGATTAACTATACAGGGGTAAACCGAGGAGATTTAGAGTTCTTACCGAGGAGGGCGTGGCTGACGATCCCATGGAGGTTGCCATTGTGAAAGAGAAGATGAGGAGTCGAACCGTTCAAGAATTAGAAAAACAACAAATACCGCGACGCATGGCGAGGTACTTATAGAGTTTCCAAGGCGACGCATGGCGACACTGTTGAGAATTCAAAGCGGCAGAGTATTCTTCTATCGGTAAAAACAGGAAAAAACCGTCAGAAAACAAATACCGTGAGACTAACGAATTTATTCTAACGGTAAAATATAACAATACCGATAGAAAACGTTTTGAAGTGCCTGAGAGAAGTGCCTGAGACATGAAAGTAGCGGATGTCCTTTTCTATCGGTATAAATAACAAAATACCGTCAGAAAAAAGGGATTTTTGCAGAACTTAATTTGTAGAAGCAAGAGGCTGCGATGAGATTTTTGCAAGTGCTATTTGAAGGGAAGAATTAAGTATTTACAGGATAAAGGTACTGTACATGTTAGAACTCATGCTGTGGAGTAAAATTGAGATGTATTAATGCTGTGAACTAGCTTATCATTAAGTTCTAAAGAAAAATGTACTGCCTGATGTATTAATGATAAGTTCCTCACCTTGCTGCAGAACTTGTGGGCTGTTTGCTTGGCATTTATCCCTGAAATAGAAATTAATCATCAATGGTTCTCAACCCATAATCCTTCTTCGTGGTCATCTCACAGATACGTTGTTTCGTCGATATCTTCAGTACGGATAGATTGAATGTCCTCTAAAAATGGAGGTATTTCATCGAATTGGTTATACTCCTCTTCGTCGACAACATCTTCGACCCCAACAATACGTCTCTTGCTATCGAGGACAACATGCAAGTTTGGATTGGCCGGGTCAACGATGTAGAATACATGTGTGGCTTGCTTTGCATGTATGAATGGATTGTCTTGGTATCCGACTCTACCAAGATCGACGAGAGTAAACCCGTAACTGTCAACTTGAACACCTCGAGGGATTTCGACCCATTGGCATCGAAACAGGGGAATCTTAAGTAATCCGTAATCGAGCTCCCATATTTCGTCAATAACACCGTAATATGAGTTCAGTGCCCTTACTAACCTGGCATCCTCGGAAATAGCAAACAGTGTCACTCCGCTACATTGCGTGCTACTCTTGGCGTCTTGAGCTCTTGTGTAAAATGAATACCCATTGATGTCGTACCCCTGCCAAGTCCCTACAGTGAATCTTGGGCCTCTAGCCAACCATGTCACAGTTTCACTTACGGAGCCCTCGGCAGCTCGCGTGACTCTTTCTTGGATCCACTCAGCAAATTTCCTGTTATGTTCTCTGCTGACCCAAACGTCTGACTTCGAAGGATTCTGTGACCATAACATTACCTTGTGCTCGTGTATGTATGGCTCGACCTCCGTCATGTGTTGTAAGACCCAAAAATGTGATTTTGCGTACACATCACGAGCGGGGACGATAGCTTTGAATCCAATCGTTCCGATTCCCTGAAGCCTACCCTCGTGTCGGGACCTAGGAACGCCAATTGGGTCAACCCCGGCCATATAATATGTGCAAAATTCAATCACCTCCTCGGCGGCATAACCTTCCATGATACTCCCCTCGGGTCGACGACGAGTCCTTACGTATCCCTTCAATACACCCATAAATCTCTCAAATGGATACATGTAGCGCAGGCACACGGGTCCACAAAACTTAATTTCTCTGATAAGGTGAACAATCAGATGGACCATAACATCAAAAAAGGATGGAGGGAAATACATCTCGAGCTGACAAAGAGTTGTAACCACGTCGCGTTGCAAAGCGTCCAGTCCATCGGGATCAATTACCTACGAGGACACAGTTGCGCCAAATATTCATATCAGAAAAATCTTCTAATTAAGCTCCACAAATGGAGGTAATGAACTTATAGTACGAGTGCACGTACTTACCTTGCAAGATATTGCGTTGAAGAAATAACATAGGTTTGTTATTGTCTCTCTGACTTTAACTGGGAGAATGCCTCTGATAGCAATGGGAAGCATCTGTGACATCAAGACATGACAGTCGTGGGACTTCATGCCAACCAGTCTTAGGTCCTTCATAGACACAAGTTTTTTCAAGTTCGCGGAGTACCCACATGGAACTTTAACACCGTGCAGGCACCGACAGAGTTCTGTTTTTTCGCTCTTGGACAACGTATAGCAGGCCAGGGGGAGGTATGTACGCTTTCCATTCTCTAAAGGTGCAAGCTCAGTCCTTATCCCCATTTCCACCATGTCACGACGATCTTTCACACCATCCTTTGTCTTTCCTGGAATGTTCAACAACTAACCAATCAAACTGTCACAGACATTTTTCTCTACATGCATGACGTCAATGCAATGTCGAACTTGTAAGTGCTCCCAGTACGGTAGATCCCAGAGAATCGATCTCTTCTTCCAAACATTTTTTTCTCGAGGTTTAGAATGCTTACCGAACTCAACTTTGATGTCGTTCACGTGCGAGTAAATCTCCTTACCGGTCAGAAACACTGGAGCTGATCCCTTCTCAGGCTTCCCGTTAAATGATTTCCTCTTCTTACGGTACGTGTGATGCACCGGAAGAAACCTGCGGTGACCCATGTACACTGTTTTCCGGCAGTTTCGCAGCCACATTGTAACACCCTAGTTTTGGGGGTGAAAAGTTTTTGCATAAAATCCTGCATGCATGTATCCCTGTAGCAGTAGCCAGATCAGCTGAACCCTAATCTCTCCCAAACCCTAAAAATCTCCAAATCTATTCTCTAGATCCAGATCAAGATCAGACCATCCAGATTTAACCTACCAGTTATTCTGAAGATAAAAGTCTTCAGGAGCCAGATTGAATTCTAACCCTAACTCCCAGTATCTAAGTCTCTTTCTGTTTTCGAAAACAGGAAATTCAGATTTACCCTAAGTACCCCAGATCCCAGATAACTGAGTTATCATGGTTTAACCCTATCCAGACTCATGTATCTTTTGGAATATGTTCCTAGGTATACCCTCAACTTACTCCAAAAAGTTGGGAACCAGATTGTTTCATCTAAACACTTTTCGCAGTTTAGTCCAAATTTTACTGCGAATAAGTCCTTTTCTGTTACCTGGAAGCCTGAAAGGGCTAAAATTCACAAATCAACTCCAACCTCATAAATTCTTCAGGGAACACCTCCCAAATACTATTTGATACAGATTTCCCTTCTGTCCAGACTTCAAAATCTCACCCCAATTACCAGAATTCGAGATCGGCAAAATCCAGATCTATTTTACCTTAATTTTACCCTATTTTCAAAAATAGGTGAAATCCCTCAAACCTTATCAAATTTTCTCCAAATTTGAGCTAAATGAGTATTAATAGAAATATTATACTCATCCATGAAATCAATTTCCAGATTAAACCTCTCTAAGACCAGAATTACAAATCAGTCCACTTTTCAACCGAAATCATTACACTTATACCCCTGGATTCGACCTCACCTCTGTTCACGACCAGAAGCCGCCTTCGACCACGACCTGGGACAGCGCACGAGCACGGGAGCTTCGACCTCGAGCACGCCCTGTTGCACTGCTACAGTAGCCGTAGTCGTTGAAGCCAGGCCGTGGTCGTCATCTTCACCAGCTGAACAGCGCCACGTGTACGAGCACGGTTGGCTACTGTGGATCTTCCCCGGCGCAACTCACAGCCAGCTGATTTCCTCCCGTTTGCACGCCACCGGCAACGGCTACCGCAGGAAAGCATAGCCACGTGGAGAACTCGCCGCGGCCAGCCATCAGTTCACCTTCCCATCACCTGTAAAGCGTTCACGGCCACTGAACCAAGTCACCTCGACGCCAGCTCGCCGTGAAGTCGCAATCCAGTCTTTTCCTTGCCGGCTACAACTCCCCGAGCACTTCTAGCCGTTGAAGCACCTCCAGCTTACCTATTTAAACCCCCTGGGACTTAGCCAACTCCACCACACTCTAAAACACCAGAAAACCAGCAGCAGCACTGTGTCTTCTTCTTCCCCGGTGAGCAGCAAAGAGGGAGCACGGTGCCAAGCTTCTCCACTACTTCATTCTTCGATCCAACACCCCCAGTGAGCTTCCCTCATCTCCCTCATGCTTCTCGAGCTTGGAATTTAGTCTAAATACCCTCAGCCGCCGGCAATTTTAGTTTTACTCCAGTAGCTCCAGCGAGCAATTAACTTTATTCCAGAACTTATTGATCTTCGAGCCAGTAGTGAAAGATGCTTAGAATAGCTCACTTAAGACCCCTGAGCTATTGTTTTGAACAAATTCGTTGTAAATCAAAAACCCCCAATTTCCAGCCATGAACATGAACTTGTACTTGCTGATTTAGCTTCTCTGTTGAGCAATCTGTTAATCTAACTTCACCAATGCATTTCTAGTACCCTGAGGACCATACTCAAGCAAGGAATTGAGTTCAATCACTTTAAATCAGAAAATGCCCAAATCAGATTTGAGTTCATCTTTTCTCCAGCCAGTATCTTCCAAATCCGGCCAATCCAGCCCAAACCACCTTGCCATTTAGGTGTTTTGGACCATTCTGAGCAACTTTGTCTTCTATCACGACTTCCAATTCGTCCTAGATTGTGAGATATAGCTATGCCCTAGTTACTGCACTGTTTATGTTGCATGTGCTCCAGGCCAGTCAACTTCCTTGCCAGTTTTCATCACTTTCCGGCCATCTCCTGCCCTAAATCCTGTGGAGACATTTGTTCCTGTTACAAATGCCTAACTACCAGACAAAGTGATGCATCATTTGGAGCCCTAGATCAAAAGATATGGCAAACCCTAATTTCTAGCCATGACAACCCTATGTCAAACTATGCCAGCCAGTGGCATTAGCCCTGTTCACCCACCTCTGGTCATGCAAACCAAAAATTACCTTGTCAAACAGTTGCTTCACTACCTTGTGCATCATATGCTTGAATAAAAACCCATTTTGGCTACTAGAAACTGTTCAAACCATGTCAATGCCATTCTTGGGCATTGTCAGCCTATGTCAGCCAATGGCATTGGACCATTTTGACCCCTTCTGGGTATGCAAACTGAACATAACCTTGTCCCTTAGACTCCTGATGTTGTGATCTACATTTTATTCTACTGCCACAACTTGAGTTGAGCCCTCTATCATCCATCGACCCTATGTCGGTGCCTTGAACCGAATGTCGACCTAAAGACATTCGCTGTTTTTGAGCGAACCAGCAGCAGCCTTGATATCATTCTGATATTTTGGAACATTTGGAACCTTGTAAACCCTTGACAACTAATCTTAACCTTGGTTTCCATAGTTTAACCCTAATCGCTTCCAAATCTTGTATCGCCTAAGTGTTTCTCCTTGCATTATCGCATATAGTGGAATAGTAAGAGTAGGATTGATTGTAATGCCTGTTTTCTTGTTTGATCCTTGTTCAGAGCAAGAGTCCGAGTTCGAAGACTTCGTCGCAGACCCGACATCAACTGCTGTTTCTTACGACGCGGAAGGCAAGTCATATTCTTGAACATCTTGAACCTATATTTTATGAAATGCTAGAATATACCTTGATTATAAAATAGTATTGCATGAATTGAGAAAAGAGATGAAATGGCAGCATCAGGCTGATTGCCTGTGGAAAGATAAACTGTTTAGCAATGAGCCATGAATTGATAAGTATATGTATATAAATCTATATTCATGAAATAAAACCCCTAGCCGTGACCAGTATTTTGGTATGGAATGGTGGTAGCACTGGAGGTGCTTGGCTGCACTGGTTGTGCGGGCACTGAAGGTGCATGGATTGTGGTATGATCTGGTCACTGGCATATAAGGACCTAGAACCTTGTGTTGTGCGTCTAGTGGCATGATTAACGTGCCGACCGCAAGCCTGGTATGGGACAGGCCTGAACAAGTAGTATGTGGATCACACATGAAACCCCTATATGACAAACTCACGATTAACACGGGGTGCGCTCCAACACATATCACAGGATGTGATCATGCACGCTGACCCTGAGGGGAAGACGCCAATTAGTGGGGGTTGTGAAACCCTGCCACAACTGTGGTTTGCGTGAAGAAAACCACGGGGTCTGGGGTGAATTGTGTGTGAAACATGGCAAAAGTTCTTGTTATCTCCACCTTGCCACTCACAGTATGAAGTGAGTCAGGGGTCCAATCCTTGTGATAGGAAGGGCATGAAAGTGGATATATCTTGCGGGTAAATTGGTACCCCTCTGCAGAGTTAAAAATGTATTCGAATACTTCGTGCTCCCGAGTTTTAGGAGTATGCCGCGGTGGATTAAATCCACGGGGTGTGACACAAGTATTGTTTTATAAATTAAAATTTGTTAAGTCAAGATTACCCAAATGACATGTGTTGTCATGATAAGGGGTGGTGCCGTGGGCTGTCATGTGTTGACGTGTCGCGGTAGTACCATAATTTAGTGATCATGTGATATCTAAGAGGCATGTGGATTGTGCCCTAAGTATATGAAATGCTGCCATGAGCATGAGATTTGAAAAGCTTGGAAGAAAAGTATTTATGGAAAAACCCTCTCACCTCTTTCCCTCAATAGCATAGGATCATGTCATCTCTACTATACGTATCTCTACTCTTACCTATGACTTGCTGAGTACGTAAGTGCTCACCCTTGCAACTTATCAACAATAGATGGAGTGCTACAATACCAAGACGAAGGCTTGGAAGATTTCGTGGATCCAGAAGGAAGAGAGCCAGTTCTGCCAGAACCCTGAAGTGTGCTGTTCTGCCGTCAACTTCTTACGACTGTGGGGGTTTTCGCCTAGCTTCCGCCGAGTAGTTGTCTTTTGTTTTAATTAGACCATTTGTGCCGTGAAGGCATTGTATTACTCTTGTTGTATCAGGCCAGCAGGCCATACTGTTTATCAATGATATTTTGTAAGTTACTCTGCTGCAATGAACTCCTGTGCTTGACTTATCCTGGGAAGTCAGTGGTATGTATGTATGAGGCCAGCTGCAGCGAGCTAGGTCTCCACGAGAGTAGTCGTGGTACCCTGTGCGGGGCGCGACACACATGCTCTCAGTTTCATCTAGGCAAATAGGGCAATCCTTGGCTCCTTTCGTACTATACCCCGACAAATTTCCGTAGGCCGGAAAATCATTTATGGTGCAAAATATCAGGGCCCGCAAGATGAAATTCTCTTTCTTGTATGCATCCCACACCTGCACACCCTCGCTCCACAATTTCTGTAAGTCCTCGATTAAAGGCGCTAGAAACACGTCAATATCATTTCCGGGTTGTCTGGGTCCTGAGATTAGTAACGCCATCATAATGTACTTGCGCTTCATGCATAACCAAGGAGGAAGATTGTAGATGCATAAAAGAACCGGCCAAGGGCTGTGCCGGCTGCTCATATTACCATGTGGGTTCATACCATCTGTACTCAGCCCGAACCTTACATTCCTAAGTTCGCCGCCGAACTCAGCAAATGTTCTGTTGATATTTCTCCATTTATATAGAATCAGCTGGATGTCTCAGTTTTCCGTCTTGTTTCCGGGCTTCAGCATGCCAACGCAAGTGCTTCGCGACTTTCGGATTTGCAAACAGCCGCTTCAATCTAGGTATCACAGGCAAGTACCACACAGTTTTTGCCGGGGGTCCTTTCCTTACCTGGTGACGTTCACTGTCAATCCGGTCCCTACGCGTATACCTCGATGCACCGCATCTTGGACAAACATGCAAACTAGAGTACTCGTTACGGTACAACACACAATCATTTGGGCATGCGTGTATTCTTTCGATTTCCATTCCCAACGGACACAACAGTTTTTTGGCTTGGTAAGTAGATCTTGGCAACTCATTTCCCTCTGGAAGCATGTCCGCTAGAAGATCTAATAGTGCCGTGAAACTCTTATCACGCCAACCATTTCCTGCCTTCAAGTTATATAATCTCAGCACAGAAGATAGTTTTGTAAATGTTGCACATCCAGGGAATAGAGGCTTCTCAGAGTCAGCAATCAGTTTCTCAAATTCACAGAAGTCATTTTCGTTGTAATCTTCCTCTACATCACGTAACATCTCATCTAGATTGTCATCATCATCATCATCTACGTGCACATCGGAATGAACATTACCAAAATTGGGATGATCATCGATATTATTGCAATCCACATCCGAGTCGTACTGATTGGTAGTAGTTGTGCTTGTTTCCTCAAGATCTTCGCCATGCCATATCCAACGGGTGTATCGCGCGTCAAAACCACGACGAATCAAATGACTCTTAATTTGATCAGAGTTGCTAAACCTCTTCAAGTTCATACAATCTGTACAAGGACAGAGCATATTTTTTTCTCCCTTCCTCTCCTTTTGTTGCTCAGCAAATTTAATAAACTCATTCACACCATCCAAATATTCAAGAGTAGTACGTTTTATTCCATACATCCAATATTTCCTGTACATCTACAATTAACAAAATTTAACGAGTAAGCCATTCATGAAACCTGCCCGATTAAGTTATGTATATGTACATGTACAGCCTCTTACAACAGATACATGTGTTGAACCCTAGCCTGACAAAATTAACACTAATTAACCTAGCTAACTACACAATACAAGCTAGTTAGCTCCTAAAACATGACGCATTTCCAGCTACCAAGCTCCCAAGCTTAGAGCTACAAACTTGGAACTACACAATACAGCTAGCTTGCAAGTAGAGAGGAAGGGAGATCTAGAGGGAGAGAGAGATAAGTGTCGACGATTAAGCGTACCTTAAAGAGAGGGGCGCAATCAACTTCCCTCCAGCCTGCGCTGATCACCCTAGCAGTGTAGCTGGAACTTTCGTCACAAACAGAGGGACACAGAGTGCAACAGAACAAATTAAAGAGCTGCTCAGCAATGGTCGAGTGGGGTTTTCCTTATAACGGACATTTTTCTAACGGTAAATACATAAAATAACCGTTAGACTAACTTAGGTAATTTGCTGCTCACATATTCTATCGGTAAAAACACACACATACCGTTAGAGAATGTGCATTACCGAGCAAGTACAGGACTTCTTCTTTCGGTAAATATGTGTATTGACCGTTAGATCATGCATGACACAGCACGCACATGAGTTTTTCTATCGGTAGATATGTGTACGAACCATTAGATGATGCATAACACACGAGCAAGAGTTTTTCTATCGGTAAATATGTGTATTTACCGTTAGAATATGCATGACTGAGCAAATATATGTGTTTTCCTATCGGTAAATATGTGTACTTACCGTTAGAGGAGGTACTGGTACCAAACTGG
Organism: Pharus latifolius; assembly: GCA_019359835.1. Lineage (NCBI taxonomy): Eukaryota > Viridiplantae > Streptophyta > Magnoliopsida > Poales > Poaceae > Pharus > Pharus latifolius. The sequence continues at coordinate 66,410,776 of CM033322.1, forward strand.
GACAAACATGCACATGCCATTTCTTACATTCAAGGAATCATATCAATGTAACATCAAACAGATCTTACATCAAACAGATCTTACATCAAATGGATCTTAACTAGAAGATAAAGCAATATATTTCAAGAAATGCTAATTTGTGGATTAACTAGGAGACACAAAAATACTTTTCTTAGGTACTTGGGACTTCATCTTGCCAAAGAAATTACACATGCCAGTTCACAAATTCACGTACAAAAATACACATGCCAGTTCACCAATATAAATTCAGGTACAAACATACACATGCCAGTTCACAAATTGAAGTGCATGTCTGAAACAGCAGTACAAATACACACCTACCTACCAATACAATTAAATACACAAATACTCCCTGCACATTCAAGTTCATGTCCCAATTAGCAATACATGATACACAAATATACAACAATATACAAACACAACAATTCACACATTCGATGTATATTAGAAAAGCCACGTCTGAAATTAACAACAGATCACGACGAGAACCCAATGGCCCATACATGCATTTTACATAAAAGGGAACCTTTGTAGGTTGCCACAATGCAACTACCGACTACAAGTTAGACCTGATACATCACAAATCCATTCATCCAAAATAGCAAATGTCTGAACCACATTGGATTTAACCATAGGAGTTCAGTTCGAAGACGCCCGAGGAGCTGGAACTGCCGTCGACATACATTTGTACATATTGGTGATTTCCTCGGACTCAAACTTGATCAACTCAACTCAACTCAACTCAACTCAACTCCATTAACAAAAAGAACCTACCTTCCAAGATGTTGTTCTGTGTAGTGATGGTGTAGAATGGCTGTGCAAATAACAACAATTCTTCTTCTCCAAGTAGGTAAGCATCTGGCCACAAGCTGGTGCATGCAAAAAAATGTAAGATGCTTTCTATAGGTCCTGATTTGAGAAACACGCCGGGCTTAAGCATCTTCTCGACCGAGCCAACCAAGATCTCGCCCTTCACGTCCTTCCAGCTCTCGACGGTGATCTTCACCATTTCTTTCGCCAACAAGCCAACGTAGGCAGCGTACTGTGATGAAGAACCGTGAAATACGTTGCCCCTCACGAGCATCATCCAAGGACCTGAACAGATCATAATCATATTGAAAAGAAGACACATCAAAATGAAGGATACAAAAAAAGCAGAATTATTGCCATAATCGGATTAGAATAATCTAACAATATTGCATAAATTTTACGTACCTTCCTTGGGATGCCGACGTCTAGAGGGCGTCGATGGAGGTGCGGAGGTGCAGCGGTCCCCTGTAGAGGTGCGCCGGCCGTCCATGGAGCTTACGGGTTAGGACTACGAGCCCCAGATGAACTGTGAGAATGAAAGAGACATACCCTTGTATTTATACAAATATATATTTTCTATCGGTACGAAAACAGAATACCGTTAGTAATAAAAACATCTGTAGAAGGCGAATGGTTCTATCGGCACAATAAAAATTACCGATAGGAATTTTTGTACATACTCTATCGGTGTGTACGTACATTGCCGATAGAATATTACTAGTTGTAGAAGGCCAACAGTTCTAAGATATTTTTTGCAATATTCTACCGGTATAAACATTCATTACCGATAGAATAAAACTATTTGAAGACGAACGGTTCTAAGCAATTTTCTATATATTCTAACGGTAAAAGAATCCATTACCGATAGAATAAAAATATTTGTAGAAGGCCAACTATTCTATCGACGCATTACATATTGCCGATAGGAATTTTAATATACTCTGTCGGTATATTCATACAGTACCAATAGAATAAGTCTAGTTGTTGAAGTCGACCAGTCCTATTAGCGCACAACATTCTTCCGTCAGTACTTATGCATCTCTTCTAACGGCAAATATGTTCATCACCGCTAGAGTAAATCATACTATTTATTCTATCGGTAAGTTTCTTATAAACCGATAGGGAAAATACATCCGTCGGGCTTTTATGACCGCGAGGCACATTTTCTATCGGTTTTCTGCTGTATCGCTAATAACCGATAGAAGATAGAGGTTAGTAGACTGTATTTCTGTACTAGTGAACTCAAAAAACCCTCTGAGACTTAGCATTCTTAGCCTCCAAACTTTCCTTCTTCAAGATCTTTCTTTTTCCCCAATCTTGAATCAATGGTTTCCTAGACCCTTCTCACCACCACACTGTTGAGAACATGCTGGCCTTGGAAATTGAGGGTTACCTCCCCTCAAGGTCACTGATCCAATGGCGCTCTGCCGGGGATGAAGAAGAAAGCCCCGTCATGCAACCAGGCGAACTAGTGCGCTTCGAGGATTTTTTGTGGTGCAGGTTTCGCCTTTCGGAGAGCGATTTCTTCCAGAGTGTTCTCATGCACTACGATCTGGCGTTGGTAAACCTCAACCCCAACTCCATTTTGATTCTTGCTATTTTTCAGCATTTATGCGATGCATATGTTGAGTTTTTGCCCAGCATACCTCTTTTCCTCCAATATTATTTTTTGGCGTGGTCAAAAAACTCCAATGCTTGCGGGTGTGTCTACTTCTGCCTTCAGGAGAGGAAGGGCTATCCACATCTTTCCCTCCATGATTCCATCCATGGATGATATCAACGGTGGTTCAACTATTTGGCTCCCAACGAGAGCCATCTCTGGTTCGAGAACCATCGACCATAGAAAATCAGAGAAAAAGATTCTGCTCCTCCCCTGGACGACGAGCAGAAGAGGCAAGGCCAGGTCATTCAATACCTGGCAAATGAGGGCTTGACAACCCGCGATGTGATCCGAGACTTTGTAAAGAACGGATCAGCCCTCTGAAGAAGAGGGAACACCCTGGCTGGGAGGTCAGGGTTATGGAGGACAGCACCAAGGACTATGTGCCAGGTAATGGCCAAACTGTTGGAATTGGTTCAACCTTTGAATCTGTTGATCCGGGAGGATCTTCAAGTCCTAATCGCATACGGCTTCGTGACCAAGTCCTGATCGCATACGGCTTCGTGACCTTAACTGTGTTCGGATAGGTTTCGCGACCATGGATTAGTTCGCGACCATGAAAAGGAATTCGTTCCCTTTTCAAAATTGTAATTCGATTCGAATATGTATAACTAGGTTTATCCATTTAGGATTAGTTAGTTATATGAGTCTAATACGTTTAGGTTACTGAGTCTGATACGTACTCATACGATTGGACTATAAATACCTTGTAATAGGACTAGTTTAGATCATCGAAAAAGTCATAGAACTTATTTGAGTTTTAAACACTTATAGCTCCTTCGACGTAGGCAAGTGTGCCTAACATTAGACGTGTAAAGCCCTCTTTGAAATAAAGAGTTGTGCAATTACTTTGAACTGTGTTTTTGATCAACCTTTGGGTTTCAGTATTTCCAAATAAGATCCCGTTATTCCGCATATTAGAATCTGGGCGAGCCTAGTGTGAGACCAAGGCTAGGTCTCAAATGGATCAAGTTGGTATCAGAGCAACTTTCCTATCCTGTGGATGGTGAAGACTCGCCAGGGTTACAAAACTTTCGGTGAAACTCCAGGCGATCAGTTGACGGTTCCTACAGCCGCGTCTCCTACAATGTCTGACGATACCTCCGTTCAAGCTAACCTAGCCGAACAAGTGGCTAACCTCTCCATCGACATGGAAACCATGCTTGCTTGGATTAAGCAGCAGGCCATGATTGTACCTCCTGAAGTAGGGAAAGTTATGGGTGAGAAGACTGGTGAAGACTTGCGCAGGGCAGACGAAGATGAAGACGAATGCGACCACAAGACCGATGACCTCGTCAACACCTCCTTAGCTGTCGGATCTTTTAAGGTCGACGCTAAGATTGATATACCCATATATGATGGGGTGATCGATGTCGAGAAGCTGGATTCTTGGATCGACCAACTTGAGACCTACTTTGACCTGAAAGGGTTCAGTAGCACTCAAAAGGTCAAATTTGCATCTTTGAAGATGAAGGACCACGCCAAGACATGGTGGAAGGCCCTTGTCGCCAGTGGTGAAGTTGACGACCTTGCGTGGGGTCAATTCAAACGACTTCTGTGACAAGAATTCTCTCCGATGGGTTACCTTGAGGAGAGATGGGAGCGTTGGCACAGATTGTACCAACGGCGCGACCAGACTGTCCAAGACTATACGGCACAGTTTCGGCAACAAGAAATGATCATCAGCATCTCACTATCCTATCCTCAGGTGTTTTGGAAATACACATCTGGACTTCAGAAATCGATCAGTACTGAACTAAGTCTGTTCGGCGTCCAAGACATCGCGACCGCAAGCACAACTGCTATGGCGATCGAGAAGAAGAACAAATCCCGCAACGACAAAAGCACGAAGGAAAGTGCGACCTCGACAAAGAAAAAGCTGAGTCCGAAGAAGAACGCTTCAAAATCGGGCACGGGTGCCTTTTGCGAACATTGTCAAGTCGCGGGACATACCAAGGACAAATGCTACAAGCTTCATCCTGAACTTCGACCAAAGAAAAACGGACCAGGGACAAGAACAGCCACGGCTAGTGCGACTTCACCCGACAAAGAAGTTGTCCGAGTGAATTTGATTAATGAGGCAGATACGACCTTGTCTCTGATGGAAATGCCGAAGGAGAAGGGTTCCGATCCACCCAACAGAGGACTTGTTCACCATCAACATCCAGGTGAAGCACGAAGTGGTCGCAGCGATATTTGATCCAGGAAGTCAGAAGAATCTGGTCTCCGCTGGACTGGTTTGGCAACTTGGTTTGAAGACAACCACACACCCGCGACCATATCCGCTGGGTTGGTTTACATCCAATGTGAACCAACAGATTACGAGTCAGTGTGTGTTGAAGTTTGCGATCTTTGCACGATATATCGATGAGGTGCAATGTGATGTTGTCCCTATCGATATCTGTCAGGTGATCTTTGGGAGTCTGTATTTGTATGATCGAGACGCTCACTTCCATCGGCGAGCGCAAGAGTACGACCTCACCAAAGACGGAGTTAAGTTCGTGATCAATAGAGACATCCACGTCAACACTTTGAACTTGATTACCGCAAATCAAGCCAAATGAATTGTTAATGAATGTCACAAGTATGTGCTTTTCATGATTCGACCCATTGGTCAAGTTGAGGGTACTCGACCAGCATTGTCGTTGGCATGCCGAGAGGATTCTCGTCGTTTGTCGGGACTACTGGAGAAATACAGTGATCTGTTCGAGACTACCCAGGGTCGTCCACCGAAACGTCCAGTCGAGCACGAAATTCAGCTTGTGTCCGATGCGACACTACCCAATCTGAGTACGTATCGCAACTAAGTATTGGAGAATGAAGAGATCAAGAGACAACTTGGTGAGTTGCTAAACGATGGTGTCATTCAACCGAGTAGTTCACCTTGTGGATCTCCTGTGGTGTTAGTAACAAAGAAAGATGGGACTTGGCGTATGTGCATCGACTATCGAGCACTGAACAAGATCACCATCAAGAACCGGTACCCCCTTCCTCGTATTGATGACCTGCTAGACCAATTGAAGCATGCTATTGTCTTCTCCAAATTGGATCTTAAGTCAGGATATCATCAAGTCAGCATTCAAGAGGAGGATACGTGGAAAACCGCGTTCAAAACACGACAAGGTCTGTTCGAATGGCTGGTCATGCCGTTTGGTCTCTGCAACGCCCCGGCAACTTTCATGCGTCTTATGAATGACGTATTAAGACAGTTCATCGATGACTTTGTGATCGTTTACCTCGACGACATATTGGTTTATAGTCGCTGTGGGATGAGCACCTCATTCACGTCGAAAAGGTGTTCAAACAGCTTCGGCAACATCGACTTTGCCTCAACCATAAGAAGTGCGAGTTCGGCCAGCAAACTCTACTTTACCTAGGATTCATGGTCGGCAACGGTGGGTTGCAAATCGACCCAGATAAGGTAAAAGTGATTCCCGAGTGGCCGCGACCGTGAGCAGTTGCGGACGTGCGCAGTTTTGTGGGAGCATGCCAATACCTTCGGAAGTTCATCTGTCACTTCTCGATTATGGCTTCTCCATTGCATGCATTAACCAGGATCGATCAGAAGTTCGAGTGGACAGGGAAACATGAGGACACGTTTCTCTTGCTGAAAAGGAAGATCAGTGAGGCGCCTGTGTTAGCTTTGCTGAATCTCCAGAAACCGTTCGAGCTAGAAACCGATGCCTCAGGTTATGCAATGGGCGCAGTGCTCATGCAAGAAGGTCGACCAGTGGTATATCACTCCGAGTTATTCCAGGGAGCTCAGAAGAACTATCCGACTTATGATAAGGAGTTATGCGCACTACATCAGGCCGTGAAACATTGGTGGTGTTATCTCTTGGGTAAAGAGACTGTTTTCCACACCGACAATGAACCGTTGCAATATTTGCAAACTCAATCTAAGCTACAGCAAGCTCGGCACATGAAGTAGATGTCGTATCTGCAGCAGTTTAATCTGGTGATTAAGTACAAGAAGGGCGTACACAACAAATTGGCGGACATGTTGTCGCGACCACCAGTTACGACCCTTTGCTTATCAGCGTTCATGCAGATCGAGCCCTCATGTCATGATGACTATACCAATATGTACAGTGAAGACCCTGATTTTCAAACAGCACTGGCTGAGCTCGAAACAGGGAAACCTACGGAGTTCGTTCGTCGAGAAGGACTCTTGTACAAGGGCAAATTACTTTGCATACCTCGTGGAGCACCTCGAATTCAATGGATGTGAGAAGCGCACACATCGAAGGTAGCTGGTCACTTTGGGGTTACAAAGACGTTGCAAAATCTTCACCGACATGTGTTCTGGCCACGTATGCAGCAAGATGTGGCTAGTTTTGTTCGAGTTGTGGTCTCTGCAGCATCTCGAAACCGGAAAACCAAAAATTAGGTTTGTACACTCCATTGCCAGTTCCATCGCGACCATGGGAGAGCATATCCAAGGATTTCTTAGGAGGATTGCCTAAGACCCGACGTGGCAACGACTATCTATTCGTGGTCGTTGATGGTTCTCCAAAATGATTATTCTTATACCTTGTCGAAAGACTATCACGGGAGAAGAAGCAGCTTGGGTATTCTTTCAACACATTTGGACACACTTCAGACTGCCGACTTCTATTGTGTCTGATCGTGATACCCGGTTCCCTAGTCACTTTTGGCGATCTCTCTGGAGGATGATGGACACCAAGCTAAAGAGGAGTATTGCTTTTCATCTGCAAACTAATGGTCAAATTAAGGTAGTAAATCGCACAATCGTTCATCTTTTGAGAGGATATAACTCGAAGCACCCGAAGACCTGGGATGAAAGCATACCGTATCTGCAGTTTGCTTTTAATCGAGCAGTGCATGGTTCGATTGGAAAGTCGCCGTTTGAGGTCTATTTAGGATTTCTACCACAGAGTCCTTTCGACATGGAGTTTGTGATTCCTACCTCAGCACAGAACAGCTAGGAAGCATCTGATCAGGATCGAGCACAAAAGTTCCTGGAAGGTATTCAACGACTCCATCGTGAGGTTGAACAGAACTTGCTGAAAGCTCAACTCAAGTACAAGGAGCGACATGATTGGCACCGAGTTGATGCGCAATTTCAAGCAGGTGATATGGTATGGTTACATCTGAGTAAGGAGAGACTTAAAGGTGAAGGTAAAAAACTCAAACCCATTCGTTATGGTCCTTTTTGGATTTTGCGAAAAGTGGGTAATAATGCTTGTCAGCTCGAGTTACCTCCATACATGGATATTTACTCGGTTGTCAATATTGAGCACCTCAAACTCTTCGAGCCTTCAATGCTGGATGATGAGCCAAATACCATAGTACCATCTGTTGAAGACTTGGTCTATTAACGAAACGAACCTCTACGTGAAGATGTGATTCTAGAGAAAAAAGTGACTACCACCCGCAGTGGCACAAAGGAGACTTTTCGAATCGGTCAGAAAGGTCAACGAGTACATGCGGCAAAGTGGTACACCAGAGAACATGGACAGGCCCAATTTCTATATCTCCAGTTTGATCGAGAGGTCGCAACAGGGGTTGGCTCCTTCTCAACAAGGGAGTCATGATCCGGGAGGATCTTCAAGTCCTGATCGCATACGGCTTCGCGACCAAGTCCTGATCACATACAGCTTCGTGACCTTAACCGTGTTCGCATAGGTTTTGCGACCATGGATTAGTTCGTGACCATGAAAAGGAATTCGTTCCCCGTTCGAAATTGTAATCTGATCCGAATATGTATAACTAGGTTTATCCGTTTAGGATTAGTTAGTTATATGAGTCTAATACGTTTAGGTTACTGAGTCTGATATGTACTCATACGATTGGACTATAAATCCCTTATAATAGGACTAGTTTAGATCATCGAAAAAGTCATAGAACTTATTTGAGTTTTAAACACTTATAGTTCCTTCGACGTAGGCAAGTGTGCCTAACGTTCGACGTGTAAAGCCCTCTTTGAAATAAAGAGTTGTGCAATTACTTTGAACTGTGTTTTCGATCAACCTTTGAGTTTCAATATTTCCGAGTAATATCCCGTTATTCCGCACATTAGAATATGCGCGAGTCTAGTGCGAAGACCAAGGCTAGGTCTCAAACAGATCATCTGTTGATTTACCTGAACTGAATTCTTTTGAACAATCTTGACTGTCTTTTTTCTTCGATAGTCTTGCCTATTTATGACGTGATCAGGAGGACAAATTTCCTCCTGAAGGCGTATAACACTGCTGCCGAAGGTGATGCCAGTGCACTAAGGCCGGAGAGCATGGTTGGCAACACAAACGACTTTGCTCGGTAGCATCCAAAGGTATTTCTCTTTCGAATGATCTGTTTACATCAGATTCTGGACAAAAGTTACCAAAGAAATTCATTTTGGTTTGTATCAGATGTTTGAGCACCCAACAGCCCAAAAAAGGCGAACCGGCGATGATGTGAGATCCTCAAGTGGTTCCACATCAAAGAAGTTGAAGAAGGCCCCTCCTGCGACCAAAGGTTTGGCCAGGACTGGAGCCTTGCGAATCACTCCTCCCGCAATAGTGGCGACAATCGCAGCAGCTGTGGCTACTATGGCTTCAGCCGGGCCCACAGGAGTCCCCACGACCACGACGGCTATCATGGCCATGGAAGCTCTCGCGACCGTGAGGGTGAGCCAACCAGCCCTTGCTGTGGTCAAGACCCCAGCTAACCCTCTGGTCACAACCACGCAGGTCGTTACGGTAAGTGCTCCCACTCCTCAAACTTTACCAAATATGACTAGGAATTATCTCATTGTCGTACAAGGAGAGGGGAGCGATGTGGAGGAGGAACAGGGAACCTCCCTGTTTGCGATGAGGAGGTCATCAGCAGCTCCTGATGAGTCTTCTCCCATGGAACTTTCTTCACTCTTGTCTCCAAGAGGGGAAGCTTCGAGTTTCCGAAACCTCTTGGGACTCAGCATCAGGTAAGCATTTGTCTTAACTGAGTTTCATCGCTCAGTTAGGAATAGTTTACCAAACTTAGAACTGAATATGCAGGGCTCCTCCGACCACTAGAACGCTTTCTCCGATGGTCGCAACTGAACCATCTGTTGCTGCACCCGAAGAGGTGGTGGCGACTATTATGGCGGAGCTTCCTACCATAAGCGAGGCAGTAGCATAACCAATGGCTGCTGAAGAGGCCTCCGCTACTACTTCGGCTGAAATTGCGCCTCCACAAGACGTTGAAGAGGCCCCTACAACCATCATTGGCGAGGTGGTTCAAGATATTCAATCAACTGAACCCACCAATGATGAAGAGGCTGAGGTCGCAGCTGCGACCATGACCATGGGGATGAACGAACAGGAAAGTACATCTGCTCCCCCTCTAGTCAAAGAAGTTATTCCTCCCTCCTGTTCAGAGGAACAAGGAGAAGAGAGGACACAAAAAATGGCAGTCCAACCCACCGAAATCCAGTGCCATGCCCTGGACTTGAGCATTCAGTCTCAATTCCTTGACAAAGTTAGGCAGGCGTGGGAAAGCTTGGCATCAACCAGCCAAGCGGCTGGATTTGAGGACCTCTTGGAGAAGTACTACGAGAAGTTCTTGGAAGTAAGTAAAAATCTTTACTTCTCAACTTCATATATTTCTTCTGGAATCTTCTTCAAGTATTTTTCTCCTTTGTTCTATTCAGAACACTGCTCGTGACACGGCCATGTTTGGCCTGCTGGTGGAGCAGGTCAAGGTTGCTCAAGCAGAATGCGAAAAGCTAAAGCAGTAAGTATCTTGCTTTAAACTCAGTTTCTTATAAACTAGAATAACAATTTATGTTGTCACAGGGAAAAATCAACTTTGCTAGAGGAGGTCGCCAATGAACGCCACAGCAAAGAAGTTGCGATCATTGAGCATTCTTCTCTAGAGAAGGAAATGGTTGAAGCCCATAAAGTAAACAGCGAAAGACTTGCTAAAACTCTGGCACTTGGGGCCAAACTGAAGGGCGCTGAAGGACAGACAGCGACCTTGGAGCAGAAGGCTATGTTAGCCGATTCTCTCCTAGGAAAAGTCGAGCGCCTTCAAATGGTTTGCAACCAACTGCAGACCAAAGTGGATGGTAAGCTCGTTTTGGCAGAAACTTACATTGCCTTTATGAACTTTATGAATTTCTCGAACTCAATTGAATTTGTTTCCTCTGCTTAGAACAAAGAGAGGAGAACCTGAAGCTGGCTGAAGAAAAAGACTTTTATGAAAAGAAGAGCACTGAGCATGGAGAAGATCTGGATAAAATCCAAAGGCTCATCAACCGCTTCAGGACGGCCAAAGAGAAGGCCGAAGAGACCGCAAAGCTTGCCCTCAATGAGAAGGGTGCTTTGGAAGAAATCATCAAAAGCGGTGGTCTCATAGAAAAGGAAACCTTCGCAAAGCTGTGGGAGGTCGCAGACTCACTGAAGGCGGATGTTATCAATCCTAAAAAGGATGATTTTTCCTTTGGTGAGTCCTGCAAACTGATCGCGGCTCAAGCTAATCTCCTGGTCGCTAATGTTCCTGAAATTGCGAGGAGGCACAAAGAGGCGCTAAAGCATGATGTCATATCTGTAGTCTTTGTCATCCTCTGCAAATTTAGGCTTCACTAGGATCCGAATTTGAATATGAACCTAGTGGTGGAAGATGCAACCTTTGATAGCCAAGACTGACTAGAGGCGACCATGGCTGAGGTCAGGCCTTTAATTGAAAAATTGGTGTGTGACCTTGGCCTCTCTTGAAGACAATGTCTCTCCTCTCATGTAAACAATTATTATGATGAAATGAAAATACAATGCAAGTATTTATCTTATTATTGCAGTAAAAGCTTTGTTTTATACCTTGCAAATGTGAAGCACTTAGTTTTCTAACTCAATGCTATAGTTATATTTCCCTAACCCCCTCTTGCGATCAGTTATACTGGAGACATAGTATAGTGGTCGCAGGATAAGTCACTTGGAGTAAGGAGACAACTATGGTAGCATGGACAACTGGCCTAGTTCAAACGTGTAAGTTTTTTGCTAATTGACAGCTACTCGAATGATCAGAACATACTAGTAAGTCCCTTATGCGGTAAGAACCGGCTTAGAAAGAGATGTCTTAGCTAGATGCGATCATGAGTTGACCAGCGAATCCATTTACACGTCAAACCAAAATACTTGTCATATGTCATGACCAGCCCCTGGGTATGACCCGATAAAAAGTAAGGCCAAGAATGGGAATGCAACCGTAACATAGAGTGATAAAAATACTTCTTTAATGATAAGGAATTTAAAATGGGAACGAGAAAGAACTTACAAATAAAACTTACGCAACTAGTCTATGTTCCAGGTGTTTGATAATATTCTTCCGTCATCCATAGCCAACCGAACTGATCCTGGTCACGGGATAGAGACCATAGTAAAGGGACCTTCCCACTGAGGGGAGAACTTATTGTGACCAGACTGGTTTTGGATTTTCCTCAAAACCAAGTTCCCCATGCTTAGCGTACTTGGTCGCACCCTTTTACTATGATATTTATGCAGAGCTTGTAAATATGCCACTGAGCGGATCAATGCTCGATCGCGTTTTTCTTCAAGGAATGTAATATCATCTTCGCGTTTTTCACTTTGACTTATGACATCTAAGTGATCCAAGCGAGCAGAGCCAAATTTAATTTCAATTGACAGCATGACTTCTACACCATAAACTAGTTGTAAAGGCTTTTTGCTTGCGGCCCTACTAGATGTAGTGTGTAATGACCATAGAACGGAGTAAAGTTCTTCCACCCAAGCCCCTGAGCGTAACTTAAAGCAGTCGAAATCACGTTTCTTAACCCCTTGTATTATCTACCCGTTGGCACATTCAACTGCACCATTACTCTATGAATGAGCAACAGATGCGAAACAAACTTTAGTCCCAATGTGTTCGCAATTATCCAGAAAAAGATCACTAACAAATTGGGAACCATTGTCTGTTATGAGACAACTTGGAACGCCAAATCACGTCACAACGTTCTTTTGAAAGAACTTCTTCGCAGCAGTGGCAGTAATATTTTGGACTAGTTCAACCTCAATCCATTTGATAATGTATCAATAGCTACGAACAAGAACTTGTACCCATTTATTGCTTGGGGCATAGGACCCACGATATCTATTCCCCAAGTGATGAATGGCCAAGTTAAGGAATAGTTTGTAATGCATATGCCAGCTAGTGGACCTGCCTAGCATAAAATTGACACTGTGGGCAAACCTTGATCAATTGCATGATGTCATTAAGCGTCGTTGGCCAGTAATAGCCCTGCAGGAAAGATTTTTTGACCAGCGTTCTATAGGATGTGTGTGCTCCACACATGCCTCCATGAATCTCTTTCAGAAGAGATTTGCCATCTTCTTGAGAGATACAGAGCATCAACACTCCTTGAGCACCTTTTCTGTACAAGGTTCCTTCAACCAATCTGTACATTCGCGCTTTTCTAACTAACCAGTCATTCTCGGTTTCATCCTCGAGCACAATCCCATGTGCGAGATAATTCCTCAATGGTAGGATCCAATCTGCACAATGCTCGAGGTGGCAACATTAGTCATCGCCGTTGGTGCCTCTGTGGTGGTCGTGATTGAGGGCTTTTTTAAGTGCTCAATGAACACTCCTGCCAGGGCGGATACACGTCAGGAACCAATTTTTGACAATTGGTCTGCAAGAATAGTCTCTTCGCAAAACGAATTGGACTTCAAAATTTCTGAAGTATTTTTCCAATTTCCTCACTTTGTCCAGGTATAGAGCCATTGTCTCATTGGAACATTGGCATTCCTTGTTCACCTGATTTACGACTAGCTGTGAATCACCCTTCACTACTAATCGATGGACTCCAAGGGATTTAGCTGCTCAAAGCCCAGCTAGAAGACCTTCATACTCTGCTACATTATTTGTAGCAACAAAGTATAATTTTACGATATACTGGAGCTAGTCGCCCTGGGGCGTAATTAAGACTGCTCCAGCCCCCGAGTTTTTCAAACTCTGAGAGCCATCGAAATACAACGTCCAATGGTCGGTATCTTCTAAATCTACACATTCTTGCGTAAGTGGTTCTGGATTAGTCCATTTAACCACAAAACCTGCAAGAATATGGGATTTAATTGCTAACCGAATAGTGACATGGAGATCGAATGCCCCAAGTTGTACTGCCCATTTTGCAACTCAACCTGTTACTTCCTAATTACGGCATGTCGGGGGAAATCTCCGCGGGACAGTCCGGGTAAGTTATGTCACGGTGGCCCGAGGATCCAGCCCCCGGGGCCTCCCCGGGCGCCGCCTTTTGGCTCCCGGGACGCAGCCTCCGGTGGCCTCCCGGGCGCCGCCATTTGCCCGGGGACGTGGCCTCCGGGGCCTCCCCGGGCGCCGCCATTCGCCCGGGGACGGGGCCTCCGGGGCCTCCCCGGGCGCCGCCTTTTGGCTCCCGGGACGCAGCCTCCGGTGGCCTCCCGGGCGCCGCCATTTGCCCGGGGACGTGGCCTCCGGGGCCTCCCCGGGCGCCGCCATTCGCCCGGGGACGGGGCCTCCCCGGGCGCCGCCTTTTGGCTCCCGGGACGCGGCCTCCGGTGCCCTCCCGGGCGCCACCATTTGCCCGGGGACGCGGCCTCCGGGGCCTCCCCGGGCGCCGCCTTTTGGCTCCCGGGACGCGGCCTCCGGTGCCCTCCCGGGCGCCGCCTTTTGGCTCCCAGGACATCGCCTCCGGTGCCCTCCCGGGCGCCGCCTTTTGGCTCCCGGGACGCGGCCTCCGGCGCCCTCCCGAGCGCCACCATTTGCCCGGGGACGTGGCCTCCGGGGCCTCTCCGGGCGCCGCCTTTTGGCTCCCGGGACATGGCCTCCGGTGCCGTCCCGGGCGCCGCCATTTGCCCGGGGACGTGGCCTCCGGGGCCTCCCCGGGAGTCGCCTTTTGGCTCCCGGGACATGGCCTCCGGTGCCGTCCCGGGCGCCGCCATTTGCCCAGGGACGTAGCCTCCGGCGCTGTCCCGGGCCTCATCGCCCTCCTAAAGGTAAAGTCTTGAACTGTTTATCACATGCAGGTCACGCGAGGGGCGCCTCGGGAACTAGCGACCACCTGTCAAGCATCCAAGGCATTTGACCGGGAGAAGGACGGTCCTGCCCTTCAATCCGACGGTGGCTTCCGGGGTAGTTTAGGTTTTTTGCTGCTTTTTGGGGCTATAAATAGCCCTTGTACCCCTCTGTTGTAAGGGATCGGTTCTTTTATTGGAATAGCTAAACTCACAGGCGTGCTCCGGAAGCCTCTCCCCCAGAGAGAGCCTCCCCAGCCGACTCCGGTCGGGAGCGCGTCGACAGGACTAAGGCCCCCACTGGGACCCGAACCTGCATAAACCCGTGTGTCATTCTTTGTGCTTGTCCGGCGGGGGAGGACCGGTCATCCGGTCAACCCGCGCCGCATAATCTTCGCTAGGACACTCTCAAAACCTGCCGGGGTATTCGCAATACCACGACAGTTGGCGCCGACCGTGGGGACTCGTGACAAGACGCCATGGCTCCCCCAAGAACAAGGGCTCGCACCCTTCCCGGTGATCCGGGTCTCGGAGACCCGGCGCCGTCCGCCCGGGACACTGCTGTCCCAGCGGTCCCTTCCGGAGGCGACCTGGCCCAGGTACCGCCTCCCTCCTTTCCTCTTAACTTAGGTGCTTCCACCTCCAGGTCGTTCCCGGTGACCGCGGGGACCTCGGCCGGGACAAGCGTCCCCCCGACGGCTCCCCCGGCTCCCCGGGAAGCCCTGCTCGAAGCTCTCGTGGAAGGCCAGCTCTGCGCCCAGCGCTCTATGGACGAGCTACTTAGCGTGTTGGCGCGGCCTCCGGCCCCCACATTTGCGTCGCACCCATATCCGGGGAACATGCCCCCGTTTATGGTTACCCGGCGGCCCCTCCGGCCTCGTGGGGGTTGTCCGCCCCGTATGATCCTACCGGGGGGTTCCCTCCCCCTGCGGGATATACGTCCGGACCCTTCCCGGCACCCGGGCCCGTCCCGGTACCGGGAGGTTACTTCATGCCGAGGCCCCTCGTGGCACCAGGGGGGTACCCCGTCCCCGGCCTATTCCCGGGGCCGGGAGCCCACTTCTTGCCGGGGGTTTACCCTGTGCCGGGAGCCAGTCCCGCCCCCCGCGTCGCGTTTACCGCACCGGGGGCGGTTGACAGAGCAACCCCCGTGCGGCAGCGGACTTCCCCCCGCATGGGCTCCCCGGTTCCGGACGCCTCCACGGGGGCTCCCCCCTCGCCGGTTCCGGGTGTTACAGGGCCTGCCCCCTTCCCGGTTCCGATCGTGGCCACTGGGGCCCCCTCCACTTCGATTCCAGGCGTCGCCGCGGGCGCCCCCTCCCCGGTTCCGGATGATACAGGGGCTTCCCCCTTTCTGGTCCCGGGGATCGTCGCAGGGGGCTCGCCCCAACCGGCTCCGGAAGCTACAGCGCACGAGCTCCCTCCCTCGGCGGGACAGGTCCGTTTCGCCCCGGGGGAGGTCGAGCGAATGCGTTCACCAGAGCGCGGGGAAGAACTTCCCCCCGGCCGCGGGCGCGGGGAGCCTCGCTCTCGCACGAGCCGGGGGAAGAGACCCGCTGAAGAGCCAATCTCTCCGGCGGAGAGCCCAGACGTCCGGGAACTCAGTCCCGGTCCGGAGGAAAAGCGTCGCCACCGCCATTCTGGCGAACCTCTCGGACCGCTTCCAGACTCAGACAACGAAGGTCCCATGAAAGAAGACAGTGACCGGGGCTCTCCCCAGGAAGTGCAGGGGGCCAACCGCCCCTGTGCCGAAGACTTCGCAGCATCCGGTGGCAGCGGCCCTACCGCCCGCCACACATCGAACACTATAACGGTGAGGCGGACCCTTACGAGTTCGTGCAGGTCTACTCCACTGCCATCTCCGCGGCCGGGGGGGACGAGACAGTACAGTGCAACGTCTTCCCCCTCTACCTCTCCGGCATTGCCCGCTCCTGGTTCTACAACCTGAAGGCCGGCTCCATCAAGTCTTTCTCGCAGCTCAAGCGGGAGTTCTGTGCCAACTTCCAGGGGAACTACGTGCGTCCCCTGGACTCCTCGCAACTGTACACTGTCCGGCAGAGGACTGGGGAAACCATCAGAAGCTTCTTCAAGCGCTTTGCTCAGGTGAAGAGCAAAGTGACCCACGTCCCCGACTCTACGGTCATCGAAGCCTGCAAAAGCGGCGTCCTCCCGTGGGAGCTCCACCGAAGGCTCTCCCGGAGTTGCCCCTCTTCCACCGACGAGCTCTTCAACGTGCTCGAAAAGTACGCTCGGGCGGAGGAAGACGATATCTGGAAGAAGACCCAGGGGGCTCCCACCCCCGTCGACCGGGGGGCCAGGGATCCCCCCAAACACTCCAGGCAGGGGGGGCGTAGCGAGCCACGGCCTCGGGACACCTTTGTCCTCGAGGGCGGAGGCGGCTCGCGCAACGCCCCGAGGGCCAACCGCCCCTTCCCCAAACCGAAGGGCCATGGGGGAGGACAGTCTTCGCGCGGCCGGGAAGGCCCCGCGGGGAGAAGGCGGGAAGGACCATGGTGCAGCCTCCACAGGTCCAATACCCACGCTACCCGAGATTGTAGCCAGCTGCTGCAGCACTTCGCAGACTTCCTCGACCAGCGCGGGCAGGGGGGGGACTCCGGCCTCCTTGCTCCCTCGGCCAGCTGTTCCGGCTCTTCCCGCTCCCACGGGGGGTCAGCAGACGCAAGAGGGGGAGCCTTCAGAAGCTCTCCCCTTTCAAACTTCGCAGCGGCACATCAACGTCATCGTGGGAGGATCTGCCTCTGGGCGGGACTCTAAGCGCCAGTGTAAGGAGTACGCGCGCGAGGTCAAGGTTGTGGGGGTGCTACACGCGTCCCCGCCACCGAAGTGGTCGGACGTCCCCCTCACCTTCACGGCAGAAGACGCGCGGGGGGTTCGCTTCCCCCACGACGACGTGCTCATTGTCTCCGCAACCATCTACAACTACCATCTGGCCCGGATCCTGGTGGACGACGGGAGCTCCGCCGATGTCTTATTCCTAAAGGCCTTCAAAGAAATGCAGGTGGATGAGAAGCTCCTGCAGCCCGCTGCCGGGCCCCTGCAAGGTTTTGTCCCGGGGAAGGCGATCCACCCCGTGGGCAAGGTAGATCTTCCAATGACCTTCGGCACCCCGGAGAACTACCGGACCGAGCTGGTCCGCTTCGATGTAGTGGACCTCCCCTCCTCCTACAACGCGATTATGGGGAGGACAACAATCAACCGGCTGGGGGCTGCCACCCATCAAAACTATCTCTGCATGAAGATCCCCGGGCCACATGGTGTGATCAATGTCCGGGGAGACCAAGACATGGCCCGTGCTCTATATGAGCGCGCTGCGGCCACAATCGGAAGCGTCAACTTCATAAAGACGCCCGGGGGGGAGGCTTCTCCCCCGGAACTAGATGCTGCTGCGCCACCGCCCGGGAGGCCCCTCAAGCCGCGTCCAGAAGGGGGCCTCCGGAAGGTCCTGCTGTCCCCAGGCAACGAAGACAAAACCGTCCGGATCGGGACGGAGCTCCCCGAGGAGCACGTAGCGTAACTTGCGACTTTTCTGCGCGAAAACTCTGATGTTTTTGCGTGGAAGCCGTCAGACATGCGGGGCGTCGCCCGGGAGGTCATTGAGCACAAGCTTGCAGTGGCCCCCGGTCACCCCCCAGTCAAACAGAAGCTGTAGAAACTCTCCCTCGAGCGCCAAGAGGCAATCAAGGCGGAGATCACCCGGCTCCGAGAGGCGGGGTTCATTCGGGAGGTCTTGCACCCCGAGTGGCTCGCGAACCCCGTCCTCGTCAAGAAATCAACCGGCAGGTGGCGGATGGCGTGTACTTCACCGACCTTAACCGCGCCTGCCCCAAAGACAACTTCCCGCTCCCGCGGATTGACCAGCTCGTCGACTCCACTGCGGGGTGCGAGCTCATGAGCTTCCTAGACGCCTACTCTGGCTACCATCAAGTCCGGATGGCGGAGGGGGACGAGGAGAAGACGAGTTTTATTACTCCCCTCGGAACCTTCTGCTACGTCCATATGCCCTTCGGGCTCAAGAACGCGGGGGCAACCTTCCAGCGCCTCATGACATTGGTTTTCAAAGAGCAAGTTGGCCGCAACGTCGAAGTATACGTAGACGACGTGGTCGTCAAGAGTCCCCGCGCAGCCTCCCACATCGACGACCTGGCTGAAACCTTCCGCAACCTCCGCGCGTTCGGGCTCAAACTCAACCCGGAGAAGTGCGCCTTAGGGGTGCGCGGGGGGAAGCTCCTAGGTTTCCTCGTGTCCCAGCGGGGCATTGAGGCAAACCCCGAGAAGATCCGGGCATTCCTAGACATGCCCCCGCCGCACTCCGTTAAGGATGTCCAGCGGCTCTCCGGCCACCTAGCCGCACTCAGCCACTTTGTCTCCCGGTCGGGGGAGCGGGGCCTCCAGTTCTTCAAGATCCTCCGAGGGCTCGAGGGGTTCCGCTGGACCCCCGAGGCCCAGGAGGCGTTCGACAACCTCAAGAAGTACCTCACGAGCCCTCCAATGCTCGTGAGTCCGTCCCCGGAAGAGCCCTTGCTCCTCTACCTCGCCGCGACCCCTGTCGCCGTCAGCGCGGTCTTGGTGAAGGAGCAAGGGGGGCAGCAGCGTCCCGTGTACTACGTGAGTGAGGCCCTCCAAGGGGCCAAAACTCGGTACACGGAGATGGAGAAGATCTACTACGCCCTTCTCATGGCGTCCCGGAAGCTTCGGCATTACTTCCTGGGACACCCCATCACCGTCCCGTCGTCCCTTCCCCTTGGGGAGGTACTGCGGAACAAGGAAGCCACTGGCCGGATTGGGAAGTGGGGGGCCGAGCTCGCCCCCTTCTCCCTGTCCCTTACCGGCCGCTCCGCCATCAAGTCGCAGGTCCTCGCCGACTTCGTCGCAGAGTGGACTCCCGCCTCTGGGTCCGGGGACGAAGATCTCCCTATGCCGCCCCGACGCAGTGATCATTGGACCCTTATGTTCGATGGGTCGCTGTGTCTCGCCGGGGCAGGTGCGGGAGTAGTCCTCCGGAGCCCCGAGGGGAAGGAACTCGAGTACGCCGCGCGGCTCGAGTTCCCCGCAACCAACAACATCG
This sequence comes from Pharus latifolius, assembly GCA_019359835.1. Lineage (NCBI taxonomy): Eukaryota > Viridiplantae > Streptophyta > Magnoliopsida > Poales > Poaceae > Pharus > Pharus latifolius. Next base: position 66,430,346 of record CM033322.1, read on the forward strand.
CCGAATACGATGCTTTGCTCCTCGGGATGCGCCTCGCGGGCTCCCTAGGGATCCGGCGCCTCCTAGTCAAGGGAGATTCTCAGCTCGTAGTTTGCCAAGTGGACAAGTCTTACCTGTGCCATGACGCAAACTTAAGTCTTTATTTGCAGGAAGTGCGAAAGATGGAGAGGCATTTCGACGGCCTCGAGGCCCGGCATATCCCACGGAGGGACAATGACCGGGCCGACGCCTTGGCCCGGGTGGCAAGCACCCGAGAATCGCTCCCCAAGGGGGCTTTCCTGGAGATCATCACGAAGCCCTCGGTGGCCTCCCCGGGCACGGGCAACGAGCCTCATGTCCCGGAGGTCGCCGAGATCACCCAGACTCCGTCTTGGATGGACCCCCTCATCTCCTTCATCAAGGGGGAGGGGGACCCTCCTAGTGAGACCGAGGCTAAACGCCTCCGGGCTAAAGCCCGGGCATATCTCCTGCTGGAGGGGAGGCTCTCCAAGCGGGGGGCTTCCGCCCTCCTGCGCTGCCTCCCCCGGCCGGAGGGACTTCAACTTCTCGAAGACATCCACGCGGGGAGCTGTGGTTCTCACCTAGCCCCGCGTGCCATCGCAGCCAAGGCCCTCCAGCAGGGCTTCTACTGGCCCACGGTCATGCGCGACGCGCAAGACCTCGTCTCCGCGTGCGAGGCATGCCAGAAGATGGCCAAGGGCTCGAACCTCCCCCCTATAGCGCTGCAGACGATCCCCATCACTTGGCCCTTTGTGCGCTGGGGGAGGGTCAACGGCGTGATCCTACAGGGGTTGCGCCGGAGACTCGAGCAAACCGCCTCTAAGCGGGGTGCATGGGCGGAGGAGCTCCCTAGCATCCTCTGCTCCATGCGCACGACCCCGTCCCGGGCGACGGGGCGTACTCCCTTCTCCCTGGTCTACGGGGCGGAGGCAGTCCTCCCCCCGGAGATCGGCTTCCGGTCACTGCGGGTTAAGCTCCTGGAGGGAGCTACGCCCTCGGCGTACCAGGCCAACGAGGCCAACCAGCGTCTGGAGATCGACCTCGTGGAGGAGGAAAGCGACCGAGCGCTCCTCCGCCACGCCATCTACGAGCAAGAAATGGCGCGTGCGTACAATCAGCGCGTGCGCGAGAAAGCTTTCCGCCTTGGGGACCTTGTCCTCAAGCGCGTGACGGACCCCCAGGCCCTGGGTAAGCTCTCCCCCAAGTGGGAGGGCCCTTACAGGATCTCCGCGGTCTTGGGCTCGGGGGCCTACAAGCTCTCCAACCTTCAGGAGGAGGAGCTGAAGCACACATGGAACTTGCGTTTACTTCGCAAGTTCTATGTTTAGCCTTACGGGCCTGTCCCCTCCCCCGGAGCATTCACGCTGGAGGGGGAGGAGGGACACTGTATTTTCCTCCCCTTTCGCAGCTTCGCAGGGGGAGGCCTTGTACTTCATTTTATTTGCAATGCATAGGACTTGCTCCTTAAACTCTCATTGCCGCCCCTAGCGGCGATGCCCTCCCCTCGAGGATGCCCTCCCCGCGAGGAAGTGGGCCAGCCCCAACAAGTCCCTACAACGGGAGTCCCCACTCCCGTAGGGCGGCTTACGATCAGCCCTCGTGGACTGAGGGTGTAAGCGGCAACCCGGTCACAGTGGCCATGGTAACGAGTCACTTTGGGAGACTAGTCCCCTGCCCAAACACTCAAGCCCCGTCTTCGGGCACTTCCTCCTCCAGGAGTCGACGCTATTCCCGGCTCCCCGTTTTCACGGCGACCGGAAGATCGGCCCCTTGCGGCTTGATTGGATCTATCTTCCTCCTCCGGGAGTCGACGCTATTCCCGGCTCCCCGTTTTCACGGCGACCGGAAGATCGGCCCCTTGCGGCTTGATTGGATCTATCTTCCTCCTCCGAGAGTCGACGTTATTCCCGGCTCCCCATTTTCACGGCGACCGGATGATCGGCCCCTTGCTGCTTGATTGGATCTATCTTCCTCCTCCGGGAGTCGACGTTATTCCCGGCTCCCCGTTTTCACGGCGACCGGACAATTGGTCCCCGGCGACCTTATTCCCGGCTCCCCGTTCTCACGGCGACCGGATGAATGCCTCCCGGAGACCCTATTCCCGGCTCCCCGTTCTCGCGGTAACCGGACGATTGCCTCTCGGAGAAGTCACGGATTTCTCGGGCATTTTCTTCCCCAAAGACCCTATTCCCGGCTCCCCATTCTCACGGCGACCGGACGAATGTCTCCTAGGAAGCTCGCCTCTAGAAATCTCATCGGGTTCTCTTGGACATTCCTTCCAGTTGAGGCCTTATTCCCGGCTCCCCGTTCTCACGGCGACCGGACGATTATCTCCCAGAAGGTCTTCTCCTTGAAAACCTCACTTTAAAATTTTCTAACTTAGAAAATTTCCTATGCTACAGGTGACTTCCTTCCCGGGGGCCTTGTTACCCCCACAGCGCGCGGAGCTATTCTCCGGCCCGCTGTGGGCGGGGGGGATAAGGAACCCCCGGGTGTCGACCGCACCACCCACGAGGAAACTTAGCTCATCCTTGTTAAGATGAGTCGTCTAGACCATCCAAAAAGAAGAAAATAAAGAGGCAATGAAAGGAAACAACAACACAGCGCTTTATTGATTAGCAAACCCGGAGGACATCTTCCCCCTCCGGTGGGCTTCGGAAACGATACAACCCGGGTTCTAACCCGGGGGATTCTCTAAGACCTAAGGCTCCTACGCCTAATACTCCCGGAGGCACTCCGCTAGCTCCCGGGTCAAGTCCCGGTACAACGCCCGCACGCGGCGCCGAGCGTCCCGGAGCACATCCTCAGGCCAGAACTCGTATCCCGCCGGTGGAAGTATCCGGAGAGGAGGGACCATCCGGAGCCCCGGTCGCGGAGGGGACAATTCGGCACGATGATTATCGAAGTTGTCCAAGTGCCACTCCGGACGCCACCTCAACCGGATCGGCTCCCGGACACTATCCTCGCCGCGATTCCCGGAGATAAGGCTTAGCAAAATTAAAGCCGCTTGGGCGTCCCCCGGGGAGCCCCTCCCGGACCTTCGCCCAGGAGCAAATTCTCGGGAACCCTGGTAACAGTAAGTTCAATTCAAAGACTTAGAAAAAATTCTAACTTCATTGCATTCAAAATTTTTATGTACAAGTGCCCGGGGCTTCTTCTAAGAAGCTACCGGAATCAAAAAATCCTAAAACAAAAAAGGGCCCTAGCTAAGACCCGGGGGGAGGCTCATACATGTTCATTGGCATCCTCCCCCCGGGGGACTTCCTCCGAGGCCGGGGCTGGGGCGTCTCCCGCCGGAGGCGCCGGAGCCGGGAACCACGCCCGGATGATCCAGTCGTAGAACCCTCCGGCGAGCTGCTCGACCTCCCGGCGCGAAGGCTCGAAGGAGTCCGGGAAGCTTCGGGGGATGCGGCCCCCGATCGCCCGGGCGCCGACCCCCCGGAACTCGACGAGCCCCGCAGCGGCCGCGACGACGGGGATCGCCCGACCCCGCGCCCGAACATTGGCAGCCTCCGGGATGGCGGAGACCTGTGCGTTGAGGAAACGCACAGCCTCCGCGAGGGTCGCGGGCGGCACCTCCCTGCTCCTGGAGCCGAGGCTTACGCCAAGGTCCTCGAGGGCCGTCCGGACGGAGCGGCCCGCGTCCGCCACCGCCCGGATGCTTGAGCTCTCGAGCTCACGGAGCGCCTCCTCCCGGAGGCGGGGGTTGATGGCCTCGGAAATATGAACCTGGGCCCCGGCCCGGGTCAATTCCGCGAGGGCTTCGTCGCGTTCCCGGAGGGCCTCCTCGCACTGCCCTACGGAGGCCACGGCCCGGCCCTCCGCCTCCTTAAGCAGCCGGGCGACCCGCTGCTCAAGGCCCCAGGTAACAGCTGCCACCTACGAAATATATAGAGTTAGAAAAATCTCGAAGTGCAGGAAATAAATGAAGACGTCATCGACTTGGGTTACCTGGGCCCCGAGGGACTGAAGCCCCTCGAAACGCTCATGGAGCGTCCCTCCCGCGATGAAGGCCTGCACCTTCTGGGTATGCAGGCCCTCCGAGTAGCGGGCGACCTCCCTTACGGGGAGCAAAGGGGTCTCCCGCCCGGCGCCGCTGGCGCGGCCGACGGGGGGTCCCCGGACCTCAAGGTCCGGTAACGCGGCCGGCGTATTCGTCGACGAGGTAGTGCCCCCCGAAGACGTGGCCGAGGAGCTCTCGGCGGGAGCCTCCGCCCGGGGGGGAACCATCAAGCCTTTCCCTACCCCGGGCCCGAAGGTCCTCGGGGCCCCCTCCTCCGGAGGAACCTCGTAGACCGAGGGGTTCCCCCCTCGTCCACCGGCCAAACCCGCGGGGGCGAGGCCCCCGCGAATCTCACCTCCAGCCTCTCCGGCTCCAAAGAAGCCGGAAGGGGCGGGAGGAGCTCCACCGTGAGCGGCGACGGGGCGTAGTTCGCCGAGTTGGACGCCGCCCCGCCCGCGGTCGCCTCCTTCCCCCGCGCCTCGACGGGGCCCTTCGGGGGAGGAGGTGTTTCTTCCTTCCAGGACGGTGCCCGGGCACGTTCGCTCCCGGGGGTCTCGTCCCGGGGCTTCGCCGGTGTCGCCGCCGGCGTCGTCAATGGGCCGGGGGTCTTTTGAACCCGGGCCTTCTTGGGCTCCGAGCCCCCGGCCGCCTCCTTCCCCCGTTTGTGCGACCCGGGGGTGGGGAGAGGCTTCCTCTCCGGCAGCTTTAGCCCGAAGGCCGCCGCTACCAAGTTCTTGGGGGGGCCCTCGCCCACGGCGCGCACGACGCGCTCGTGCTCATCGGCGAAGTACCTCCCCAAGAGGTTCTCCGCCTTCTCCCGCGCCGCCGGGTACGGCCGGACTACAAGAGGTAAAGAGTTAGTCAATTTCTTAAAAATTTGTAAGTACAATGCAGCGGGTTCCCGGAGCTTACGTCGCGTCACCGGCTTCACCGGGTGCCGCTGCTCGGGGCCCATGCCGATCCCCCTCTTCCCGCCAGTAAAGGGGGAGATCCGGAGGAGAGCCATCTCCTCAGCCGCGTCCCGCATCGAGCGGGTCTTCTTGGAGAGGATCACCTTGCCGAGGAGCTCGTACTCCTCGTCCGTCCACACCGGCGGCTTTGGTGCGGACGACCGGCTGTAGGTGCGGGCCTCTGGGGCGTACACCACCGCGTCGTCCTGGACCCAGAGGTAGAACCACCTCCGGACCCAATCCCCCCAGTGGTCCCGGGAGGCCGCCGCCGGGTAGTCGATTACCCGGGCCGGCAACATCTGGACATCACCGAACCGAAGGGGGACTTGGGGCCCCCCTTCACCAGGTGGGAGGTCCGCGCCGCCGGTTCGTAGAAGTACTGGAAGGCACGAAGGTCGGGCTCCCGCCCGGTCGCTGTCTCGTAGAGCCAAATGAAGAGGCCCATCCGGACGAGCGCGTTCGGGGTGAGGTGGTTGAGAGCCACCCCGTACTCCTTGAGAAACTCCCGGAGCATGGGATGCACCGGGAGCCGGAGCCCCGCCTCCAGGAAGGCCTCGAAGGCCACGACCTCTCCGGGCCTGGGGCGGGGGGCTCCGTCCTTCTTCACGGGGACTCGAATTTCCCCGTCCGCGACGATGCCTCTTTCGGCCAAGGACTCGGCGTCCTCGGCCGTGAACTCCGATGCCCAGAGGAAATCCGAGGGGATCTCCTCCGGGGGCACTTCCGTGGTCTTCGCTCGACCCTTGGGTGCCATGAGGTTAGTTTTCCTTTTTGGTGGCTAACTTTGCAGGAGGCTACTACTAGAAACCCCCGGACGGCCGCTACCGGAAAGGGCTACCAGAAAGAGCTACCGGGAGAGGGCTACCGGGAGAGCAAAAATCGTTGAGGCTGAAAATGTGGAATGAGCTTCCGGGCCCCCCAAGGTCCTATTTATAGGGGCGGGCCGTGGTCTAGATGCACGCCACGTGGCACCCGCGGATCAATCTGGACCGTAGAAGTTCAAACCATGCGCGGGAAACGCAGGGACGGGCGCGTGAATCGAGGCGCCGGTTCGAACCGCGCGCGCATTTATGGCGAAACGACGCGGCTTTAAGCGTGGGGCACGGAAACCGAAGCGTCGCGGCTCCGGTGACTTGGCCCAGAGATCTTCCCGGTGACCTGAACCATACCCACCGGGGACTCGAGCATCGTCTCCGGCGTGCATGGGGGGCTGCTGTCGGGGGAAATCTCCGCGGGACAGTCCGGGTAAGTTATGTCACGGTGGCCCGAGGATCCGGCCCCCGGCGCCTCCCCGGGCGCCGCCTTTTGGCTCCCGGGACGCAGCCTCCGGTGGCCTCCCGGGCGCCGCCATTTGCCCGGGGACGTGGCCTCCGGGGCCTCCCCGGGCGCCGCCATTCGCCCGGGGACGGGGCCTCCGGGGCCTCCCCGGGCGCCGCCTTTTGGCTCCCGGGACATAGCCTCCGGTGGCCTCCCGGGCGCCGCCATTTGCCCGGGGACGTGGCCTCCGGGGCCTCCCCGGGCGCCGCCTTTTGGCTCCCGGGACGCGGCCTCCGGTGCCCTCCCGGGCGCCGCCATTTGCACGGGGACGCGGCCTCCGGGGCCTCCCCGGGCGCCGCCTTTTGGCTCCCGGGACGCAGCCTCCGGTGCCCTCCCGGGCGCCGCCATTTGCCCAGCGACGCGGCCTCCGGGGCCTCCCCGGGCGCCGCCTTTTGGCTCCCGGGACATGGCCTCCGGTGCCCTCCCGGGCGCCGCCATTTGCCTGGGGACGCGGCCTCCGGAGCCTCCCCGGGCGCCGCCTTTTGGCTCCCGGGACGCGGCCTCTGGTGCCCTCCCGGGCGCCGCCATTTGCCCGGGGACGTGGCCTCCGGGGCCTCTCCGGGCGCCGCCTTTTGACTCCCGGGACATGGCCTCCGGTGCCGTCCCGGGCGCCGCCATTTGCCTGGGGACGTGGCCTCCGGGGCCTCCCCGGGCGCCGCCTTTTGGCTCCCGGGACATGGCCTCCGGTGCCGTCCCGGGCGCCGCCATTTGCCCAGGGACGTAGCCTCCGGCGCTGTCCCGGGCCTCATCGCCCTCCTAAAGGTAAAGTCTTGAACTGTTTATCACGTGCAGGTCACGCGAGGGGCGCCTCGGGAACTAGCGACCACCTGTCAAGCATCCAAGGCATTTGACCGGGAGAAGGACGGTCCTGCCCTTCAATCCGACGGTGGCTTCCGGGGTAGTTTAGGTTTTTTGCTGCTTTTTGGGGCTATAAATAGCCCTTGTACCCCTATGTTGTAAGGGATCGGTTCTTTTATTGGAATAGCTAAACTCACAGGCGTGCTCCGGAAGCCTCTCCCCCGGAGAGAGCCTCCCCAGCCGACTCCGGTCGGGAGCGCGTCGACAGGACTAGGGCCCCCACCGGGACCCGAACCTGTATAAACCCATGTGTCATTCTTTGTGCTTGTCCGGCGGGGGAGGACCGGTCATCCGGTCAACCCGCGCCGCATAATCTTCACTAGGATCACTCTCAAAACCTGCCGGGGTATTCGCAATACCACGACACGGAGAATGTCCCCTAGGGGAAAGGACGAGGGCACAATAATCTTGTGCGCTTGAAAGTAATGTTATAACTTCCTTGAAGCCATTAAGAGAGCGTAAAGTAATTTTTGGACCTCAGGGTACCTCTCCTTTGGTCCATTTAGCACTCCACTTACATAATAAACTGGTCGTTGCACTCCTTCGCTCTCTGCGACTAGAACAGCACTGACCGCATGAGGGGTAGCAGCCAAATAGATGAGTAATGATTTTCCCAAAGTTAAGGAAACCAGTACTGGAGCACTAGCTAAATATGCTTTCACTTCCTAAAAGGCTTTTTCGGTTTTGTCCGACCATTGGAAACCATTGTGCTTACGTAGGACTTTAAAAAAAGGCAACTCATGTTTGCCCAACCTCGAAATAAAACAACTTAAAGCTGTCATTTGACCAGTTAGACTTTGTACCTCCTTCATGGTCCAAAAAGATCGCATTTTCTCAATGGCCCGAATTTTTTTTAGATTAGCCTCAATACCCTTGCTGGTCGGAGACGTCCCTGACCTTCAGCCGAGAAGATTGCCACAAAGGATTATCGCAACCATGGAAACTCCCTCTGGTCATATCTCCCACGATTAGCAATGCGAAAGTGGGCAGAGTCTTAGTCGATGAAAGTAGTTCTCCGGACTTACTTTTTGTAAAAACATTTGACAATATGCAAATTCCTCGTTTAAGAATTAAACCTGTAGTTCACCCATTTTTTGGGATCATTCCTAGCCCTTCAATGACTCCTATCAGCCAGATTGTACTGCGGGTAACATTTTCTTCAAGGAAGGTAATATCATCTAATTGGACTTATGATGTATAGTTTGAATGAATTGTGCTGTAAATATTTGTACTAAGTAGATTAATATAGTATGTTTTCAATTAACTGTATAAGTATTTTTATTTTGTACAGTACCAATTAGATGTTCACTATTTCTATCAGTTACTGATAAAGAACTGATAGATATTAACTTTCTATATTGATTACTGTCGAGGAACCAATAGAAAAGTTCGTAATCTTATATCGGTTATCACCAACCGATAGAAAAAATACATTTCTTCTATCAGTTCCTAAGTGCAAACCGATCGAAAATTGTAAGATCTTCTTTCAGATTAGTCGTACATGACCGATATGAAACTTTAACAACTTCTATCAGTTCTGTGTGAGAAAACCAGTAGACAGGGTTACTGTCCTCTATCGGTTCTGTGTGAGCAACCGATAGAAATATTTAATATTTTATATTGGAGCTACATAGCAACCAAAAGAAAATTGACATATCTTCTATCGGTTGTTTTTCTGGATCGATAGAAAATGTTTGTATCTTCTATTTGTTTCTTCATAGCAACCGATATAAAAGTAGTATATCTTCTATCAGTTCTTTTGTAAAAACTGATAAAAAAAGGTGCGTATATTCTATTGGCTATCGTCACAAGTCATCCATCTTTATTATCGTGTTCATCTCTAGTGGTACGATTAACCGTTACTAGATTTCTTTTTGAACCAATAGTAGAGGTTATTTCTGTAGTAGTGTTAGACACTTAGACAGCAGCCAACTTAAGCACTAAAACTACTTATTGCAACCATTTATATGAAAAGTAAGTGGTGGGAGCGGTTACCACTTAAGCGGCCACTAGAACTATATTTTAGAACAATGCCAATTTTCCTTGTCCATCTGCTCACACGTGCTCCCATGCGCCCCTACTACCTGCTTGCCCTCTAGCACTCTTGCGCTCCCCTACCTCTAATTGCAAATCCGAGGCACATCAATCTCCTCAAGTGTCTCATATTTTTTCCTATTTTTAGGCCCTATTTTAATTTTGACAAGAGGCCCCCAAATAGAAAGACTTGATTGATTCTCCATCAATGATAGAGTTGAATATACCACCAATGTCAAGGCAAAAAAATTATATAACATCTATGCTATAGAGAATCATATGGTACCCTCTCTAAAAGGTGACATGGCAAATAAGGCTATCAAAAAAGCCCTAGCTTGCACGCTACTCAAGATCAGCCCAATTTTAGGCTCCGCTCGAGCTCGACTCAAGACTAAATTAAGCCAAGCTTGAACCCAATCACAACCTCAAGCTTAACCGAGCTCAACTCAAGATCGACTTGATTAGGCTAGTATACAGCTACCCTCCTCTTTGGGCCTGTAGCCCACTAAGCCCATGTATGTTTCCACAAGCGATAGGACCACAACCACCCACTATTCTCATCTTGTTTTTTAAACCCTAGCTGCCAAGACTCCGAAACTTGTGATCCTCCAGTCCTCCGCCCCAACTCCTCCTATCCTCCATAGCCCCACACACAGTTCCCCGTTTTCTTTGGCTAGATCAAACTTGCACCGGCATATAGTGTACCCCCTCTGTCCAAATCTAGTAATCATGTGGCCATCTCCCTCTTAATTTGTCCCTTGCCAGCGAGCATGCGACCACCTCCCAGTAGCAAGCACGAGGCCACCTCTTGCTAATTTGTCACTAGTCGACTATGTTGCAAGACACTTCTCCTAGACAACATATCTATGCCAAGCGGCATATCAAACACAAACACAGCTCCGACACGCCTTTGATACTTGTCTAAGGTGTGCAGGAGTATTTTTCAATTAAAAACATTCAAATTCAATATCGGGCACGGTGGCTTGGCCACCTTACTGGCCAATGGCAACAAGTCATCTCCTCCCTATAGTGGTAAGCACACGCCTTCTTCTTTGTTGTTGGTTTTGGGTCATGTTTTGAGCTTGAGCTTTTATTATCTTTCCTCGAGCCGAGCTTGAGCTCATTCTCAAGCTCGAAACCTCATCCACGCGAGCTCGAGCCAAGCCTTAATGGGCTCGCATCAAGATCAGCTCATTGATAGCCCTAGTGGCAAAAAACCAATCTCAAAGAAACAATTGTTCTTCTTCCTCCTCTCCAGAACTTCCCAAAGGAATAGTACATCATTGCTCTGACCCACACAATGTCGACCAACACACCACTGGCACAACACCAACCTACGCAACGCTGACTGGTGCAATGCCACCAACCCATCCCCTATTGCTAAGCTGCCCTTCTTGCCTACCACCGCCGACCTACGCACCCTCATTGCGCTGCACCACCGACCCACACAATGCGAACAAGCATCGTGCACCCGTACAACACCAACTTGCACAATGCCGACCTATGTCACCAACCCATGCAACACCGACTACCACGCTGCCGAGCAACCCCACCACAACCACTGACCCGCATGCCTCCTCATCGATGCTGCTGACCTGACCTCTAGCAGCCAAGTCCTGATAAGCATTAATTTTATATATTTAAACCCCTAAATTTGACTCATTTTTGGAACCATTACATGCCCATCTTTGTAAATTATTGTGTTATAACTCTTGCTTGGATGAAAATATTGCCGACATTGTGTTTAATTTTGTTTCAGGAGAAAAGATGCTAAATACGATCAAAACTGAACAAATATGCAAGATACTTGAGAAAAAATGGTGTTTCAAAGACGAATAAATAGTCGAAAGGAATACATATTCCAGTAGGCTTCAAAGCAAATTCCATTACGGATTCAAAAACAAAGTTCGAGATGGATTCAAATTATGTTGATTATGGACTCTGGCTGTGATATGCCCAGGCATGCGTGAACATGCATAAGCACAAGGATGGCCTGATGTCATAAAGTAGGAACTTAATAACTGGATAGATTGGTGGTTTGTGATCGAACGAAAAGGTAGCCAACAACGAAAGTGATGTGTGAACAACACGCCAACTGATACAGAGACATTCGCCCTTCCATGCGCCAATAAAACCAATCTATTCAACTACGTCGTATAGACGTAGAGCAGAAATTGAGGGAAACCTAAGTTTCTTTCTCACAATTCCAATCTAGAAACTCACAAGAACAAAGGAAGCAAAATACTCATCATGAATAGTGTATAATATCAAATATCAAATTCAGGGGTTGCCTCAAAAGTGGGCTTAAGGTATATATTTATAGTCCTAAAACAAAAAAATAAAGTAGAACATTCTCTCAATAAAACTAGAACTCTAAAATAACCTAGAGCTAAGATTCTAACTTAAATTAGGCAATTCAAATACTATTATGACTCCAAAAACTAATTTAGAGGTCATTTGTACAAAATTAGTATGGAATTGTACGAAAATCATACAGAATGAGCAAGACACTCCAATTTTAGAAAATCATAATTTTCAAACTGTAGCTCTGATTGGCAATCTGCCTAAACCAGTTGTTTCGTGAGGTTGAGGAGAATGTTACAGTGTTGATTTGATTATTTTTACTTATTTTGCACATGCTCAAATTTGATGTCCTCCTCATTCTCACATTGCTCTTATACTTCAATTTCTAGCAGTAACTTGGTTCAAACCTTCTAATCCAACTCGGATTATGATTTGATACATTGATTTGAACCTTAAATTGAATTGATCTCAGGCAATAAATGTGAACCCTAGTTGAACCCAGATTTGTATTTGGTTTATATTTGCCAACTTTGTTTCTGATCTCAATTTATATAAGAATTAGGATCTTGATCAGCTTCCATAGCAACATTAGTCTATTGATTACACCTCAGATGCCCTCAATAGCTTGTACCTTGTTATTGCATGCTCTTGCCCTTGTTTGGTTCAAGGGAGGTAGGGTTCACATTAGGCCATGAAGCAGATTACTTCATGAATTCAAAATAGAGTTTGAGATGGATTCAAGTTGCGCCGATTACAGACTCATTCGTTATGAAAAAAGAACCATCAACCAACAATTCTTATCATCCAAAGTTTTAGGCCAGTTGTCTAGTTTCAGCTTTAGAGATCCAGAAATTTAGGTTTAGTTCCCTTTCTCAAATTCAGATTTTAGTTTAGTCTAGTGTTTGGTTTTAGTCGAGTTTTGTAATGCTAATCCGGACAGCGATTCTTCATCATTAATAAAATTCAATACATTTTCTTTTTTCTCTATTATTTGATGGTTTTCTCAATAGATTTGTGAGTTGTTTTTCTTCTAGAGTTAAGAATGACCTAATCTGGAGGACATGCTTTTTGACTCTATTTTGTTCGAATGATAGTCAATTAATTGTCTGAATTCTTATACTCTAAACTCTAGATTCATACTTCATCTGCAATACTGTTTATATTCTATGAGACGATCTATATTCGTTCGTTAGGACAATACACAACCGCTACACTCTAACGATTAATCTAGGGTTTGGCGGAGTTTTGCGCCTAGTTGAGACAGAACAACAGAAATGATCCCTATGACTATTGTATGATTTCCAAACTATCAACTTAATCTGTTTCACTGAGAATTCCGGTAATTAATTCATCGATTTACTATCTTTGTCAAAATTTGTGCCAGAAAGTGATAGAATTCTCGAAACCCTAAGTTTCTCGTGATTTCTTTGAATTGATTTCCGTAGTTTTAATAGTTTTAGATTTAACTCTTAAAAACACTCAAAGACTCGTAGATTTAAATTAGTAATTTTAATTCAAGAGAGTTTCATATTTGTACCCTATAAAATTCTCTCTCAAATACTCATCAATAAGCCGTTCACTTAACAAAATACACTCTTCTAAGCCGTGTCAAGTCCCATGTCCTAGGCAGCAAGGTGGTAGGTCGACAACTGTTGTCGGTGCTACTCAGAGGCCCAACAAGGACGTGACTCGATGCAATCCAGGATGACAGAGGAATTCATCGATGAGCATGGGGTGGTGTTGGTGGCATGCCAAGGCCATGGTTTGGTTGGTGACTTCTAGAAGAGGAGGAATTACAACTGTTGGTTTGAGATTGGTATTTGCCATATGAATCTCTATAGCATAGATGCAATAGAATTTTCCCATGTTAAGCCAGGAACACATCAGACCATGACATTTACACATTGGAAATCGTAGAAGAGACCCACCATGGCAAAAGTACATAGATACAAGATATTTTTTTTAGGGGTTTTTGCAGCGATTTCGATAAGCAAATTCTAATCTGGTGAGATCAACAGAAAATGTCCGACAAATTTGCTGGGGTTTTTTAACTTTGGTTAAAATCTGCTCCATTTATTAGGTTCTCTAAAAGTTGTGTTTACTTTGACATATGAAACAAAGAGACATCCATTTCTGGAATGGAAGAAACAAGGTTTTCTTCTTGCAGCTGTGACATTTCACTTCTGCGCATACCAGGCACTTGCTCATCCTTCCTATACTTTCTTTTCAGTGAACTTCTACAGCACCTCAGAACAGTTATTGGAACCCGTCGGGTCTCTCAGACAGCGTGATATCGCCATCACAGCAGCTTCGATGGATGCATCCTCTCCCTATTCCGTGTTTCAAATAGAGAAACACATGGTCAGAAACTTTCTTGTATAAATTCAGCCATATATGCAAGGTGCTATTGTATTCAAAAACATTATCACAGAAGCAAACAGCAGGCAACTAAAAACTTCATTGAAACAAAATAGCGAATGCCCTCTTAAGCCTTATGGAGAGAATATTAGCTCATCAGATCATCTACAGATGGGCTAAATGGGAAGGTGCTGAGCAGCAGCTAGGCCTTGGATGGTTCTTTAATTTAAAACTGCTCAAAAATTAGGTAACCATGAAACACATCAAAGTTAATGGGCCTATATAGGGTCTTCTAAAATGTTTCTTTACTTTGCAGGATTCACTTCTGAACCATCCAAAAGAAAATTTTAGAGAACTAGATACCTGACAAAATTAATTAAATGAAAATGTGATTGCATGTTAACCAATTTTCACTGCGTGATTAAAGATTTTCTCAGGTGGATACTACGCTCATTGCAAATGACCATTTTACATTTCAGTCTGAGGTTTTTTTTTTTTTTGTCTCTTAAATATATATGGCTTTGCTCATGAAATTTTGTGGGGTTTTATAATATTCCTTCCTCTATGTCATCTAATTTTTTAGAATTTTTAAAAATTTGGAAACACATGAGCTTGTTATGTGTATTACTCACCACACATAGTGCCAAATCCGCATCCTAAGAAGCATACATCGCCAATTTTCTAATCAAGAGAACAAAGGAATAGCAAGTAACATGGACTTTAACTAATATACCATTTTAATTGCTGTAGTCATGCAATAGAATATCACCTTTTCTTTCCAGTAAAACATGTTTCCATACTTCCCTGCAATGCGACTCCAGAAGTTCCGGGGTACGTCTAAATCAACTAATGAACCAACATTGAATTTTATGATGTTACCTGCCAAAGGAGTGTTAGATACAGTATGTCTGTCCTGGCAATAAGCATCAAGAACTGCTAAATTTCAACAGTTTTTTATGTAATTCAGATAGGAATATAAGAATGATTATGATTCTATTGTGAATCCTGAAACATTGCCGTCTGATAAAGGAAACTACGTATGTTGCAGAGTACTTCGCACAAACCAACTAGCACAGCTTAATATGGATCCAATATGTAAGCTTGTATGATCATAAGCAGGGTAACCAATGGAAATCGGTCAGTAACCGGCGGTAACTAGTCAGATTGGCAAGGGCCGAGATACCAAATTACGGTCAGTTTTAATACCAAGTTATAACCGATTTAAGCTGATTTATTACTGATTCAAGCCAATTCATGACTTTTCAGGAAAAGTTCGGGAACCGAGCGGTTCCTGGCAAACCCGTTGGGTCTAGGAACCACCCAAAATCCGGTTTTTTAAACCCCCACAAGTACCAGCAGCACAGAACAGATGCACCAACAAATCAACTAATATGCTTCCAGCTAAAGTGACACCAATTGCCTGGATAAGTGAATTCATTTGTTGTCACTCATTCATAGCTATCGAATAGTAAAAAAATAGATCATACTTCATTTGATATTTCATCACAATTTTTCTCATTATGTTTAGTTCCAAGTATTCGGTTCACTAATACGATACTGTCTCGACTGATGTACTGTCAGATGCATAGTTTTTACCATTCAAATATTATTGAGCTTTTTTTGTGCTTTCAAGTCACTAACTAATGTGTCATCAACCACACAGATATGCCATGCACCAACCCAACACTTAATGGAAAACAAAATAGTCATGATAGACAAAAAAGACGAGAGTCTAAACTGCAGAACTGCATTTTAAAACAAACCTATCTTACCAAAGGTTGGATCAGCAACAAAGACTATAGTTCGGTCATCAACTTGCCAAAAATCTTTGATAGCCAATCCTGGAGAAATGATTGCCCAAGCAGCAATGATTAACATCCTAGTATAATCTTTATTCCAAAAAATAAATAATAAATAAAAAAAAGCGGCTCCTGGTGCGGCAGTGCCTCATGTAATCTTAGTATGAGGGACTTACAAAGTTACATGCCAGCAAGTCATATAAGTCTATATGAACTCCTGGTTGTTGTGTTTCAACAAAAAGCAGCTCCTGCTGCAAAAAAAGTGCCACGTACATTTGTTCAACTTATGATATGGCCCAAAGGTAGGTATGTGGGACATGAGGGTGGTCAATTTTGACCTCCCGACAGTACTCTCCTCGTCCTACCATGATGTCAATCGACCAGAATAGAGGAAGAAGATAAGGAAACTTTAATTTTATTTCATGGCTACCATCTTACCAACAAAGATCACCTATGAATAGGAGCCCTAACAAATCATAAGAAATTTATTCCACAAGATACTATTTACTAATTTAAACTTATCTCCTTTCTGACTAAAACTTATCTCCTTCCTGATTCTATTGAAACTAACTAGTCCCACCTATGATTTGCTCGCCCCCTGGTTTGGCTTGCACCAGCTATAGGTGTGGCCTTAGAACAAGTCCACAACATTTCTCCCCCCAAGAGAAACAATTCATCCTCAAGCTGAAACGTTGTGTAGAGTCAACAAAAATCTTGGAACTTTTTCACATGAAGTCTCCGTTTCTAACAAGCCTTCCTACTGAACCAAAATTTTCCTATGACCCACAGTTCAGTCAGCATGAAGCACTTCGGCCGGTATAGGAACCACCTTATCATTTGCCAAGTCCGGCAATGCTGGAATCACAGATGGCCGCTCACCATGATATGGTTTTAGAAGAGACATGGAAAACATCATGGATGTGTGCCTTTGTCGGAAGCCGAAGTTGATAAGCCACGAACCCCATGTGAGCCAATACTTGGTACGGCCCATAGATACGAGGTGCAAGTTTGCTACACGAGGTTGGAACAATAGATGTTGGTTGTCGATGCTGGAGCAGCAACCAAATCCACTGGCCAACCTCGAAGAAGAGCTTACGGTGGATAGAATTATGGCGATTCTTCATGCGTTGTTGTGCTTGGAGTAAGCGACTGCGTATATCAACATAGAGTTGATCGCAATCGACAAGGGACTGCTCCACAACTGCAACATGTGCCGCTCTTTGTTCGTAGGAAAGGAGGGAAGGTGGATCATGGCCATACACAACTTGGAATCGTGTTGTCCACAAGGAAGTGTGGAACAAAGTATTATAGCAATACTCCGCCCATGGAAGCCACTAAATCCATTGCTGGCGCTGATCACAGGCTAAGAAATGCAAGGACATCCTGTTGACCACCTCGGTTTGACCATCTAATTGAGGATGAAAAGCAGAGCTCATGTTGAACTGTACGCCAGCAAGACAAAAAAGATCCTTCCAAAACTTACCAGTAAAGATGGTGTCGTGGTTACTGACAATTGATTCAGGAATACCATGGAGATGGACAATGTCGTCGAAGAAAGCTCGGGCCACAGAACTAGCTGTATAGGGATGAGCCAAGGCAATAAAGTGAGTATATTTGAAAAAGCAATCGACCACTGTTAACACCACCGATTTGCCACTAACACAAGGAAACCCATCAATGAAATTCATGGAGATGTCAACCCAAATTTGATGATGAACAGAGTGGTTGGAGAAGGCCCGCTGGATGGAGATGTTCAGATTTGTTTTGTTAACATATAGAGCAACTTTGAATGAAGTCAAGGACAGCCTTCATATGAGAAGTGTAGAAGTTAGCCCAGAGGCGATGCAATGTCTTTTGCACCCCTTTCTGACTCATGCCGTGGGCTGAATTGAAAACACCTTGTAAAAAGGCGGATGTGGATGACATAATCAATTTGCAGAAATCCCACAGGGTGGGTCCAAGGGTTCTCAGCCACTGAACACCTAAGACACATCAAATCCACCTAGTGGAATGGCATAATAATCCGCGACAAATACCTCTCTCTCTATTCGGATCTCCAGATTCTGACAAATTCCTGTGCTTGCTAGCTAGTGACCATTGGCAACCGCTACTTTAAGGTCATGGCATGGCTGCAAAGGAGTATTTGTTTGGCAAACCGCTGAATCACTGATGAAGTTATGCGTACAGCCTGAATCGACCAATGCAAGTAGCACCTGATCCTCGACATGGATGTACAACTGCATGGTTTAGCCGGCATTAATGCCAGTTAAGGCATGGAGAGAGATTTGGGGAAGTGAATCATCTCCATGGTAGCTGGAGGCACCGTCCTCGAGTCATCCATGACCTCAAGCCAAAACGACTACTTACATTTGTGGCCAAGGCTGTAAGGCTCATCACAGTTGAAACAGAGGTCTTTCTGACGGTGGTCAGAGATTTCCGTAGGGTACAACTGCCAAAAGAAACATGGCATGCTTGCTACCTCGACTACACCAACCGATTGGGGCATCGTCTTGATTGACACTGTCAGTGAACGGTCGCCAGTACTAGCATGAGCTTGGCCCATTTTGTTTGTTGGGGCTCGGCCTAAAATGGAGGCTCCCATCTAAGTTCTTTTCCCATAGGCTCATGCTAAGCTCATTGCTGTCGATAAGCTTGTGAGATTCTACAACTCCACATCAGTACGGAAGGGCTCTGTTAGTCTGATTGTAAAAATCTGCACTTGTTGCAGCAGAGTAAGGGAATCAACATGACAAATCAGCACACAAACTCCTAGTACTCTTCCACCGATGCAGTGAGGTGAAGGCGCATCAATTCTCCTAGTGGGTTACTTCACAAGGGTGGTCCAAAAAGATTGAATTTGGGCCATGACAATACTACCTCATCTCGTTCTAGTTGGACATACCATAGTTGGGCAGCTCCAGTCATGTGGTACAATGCCGACCAAACTGTCTCCTCTAGAATGTGTTGACCTCGAAAAAACTACTCGCAACGATTGATCCAGCCCAACAAATCGTCCTTGCTGTCAAAGGTTGGAAACTCCAATTTGTGGTAACAGGAACACCCAAAGTCTCAGCGCGGTTGGAGTGGGCCAGAGCGACTGAACTCGGGTCATTCAGCTTGCTTCCATGAGCCTTGGTATCGATGCCTTGTCCAAAGCCTTCATTCGAGCATCAGTCAGATTGAGTCATTTCAGCATCTCCTCCTGCTGTTGTAGCAACTTCAATAACATATCCTGGACACTCGATTCCTCGGCACCAGAAGGCATGGTGGTCAGCTGTAATACCAAGTTGATATGGGCCCGAGATGGGCGCAGGTTGTAGATATGTGGGATATTAGGGTGGTCAGTTTTGACCCACCGGCGGGACACTCCTCATCCTACCATGATAAGCCGATCGACAAGTCTAGAATAGAGGAAGAAGAAAAGGGAACTTTAATTTTATTTCATGGCTACCATCTTTCCAACAAATATCTACAAAATAGGAGCCCAACAAATCATACAAAATTTATTCCACCAGATACTATTTTCTAATTTAAACTTCTCTCCTTTTTAACGTCAACTTTTCTTTTTCCTGATTCTATCGAAACTAACTAGCCCCACATATGATTTGCTCACCCCCCGGCTTGGCTAGTCAGCTATAGGTGTAGTGCTAGAATGAGTCCACAACTTAAAGAGCTATACAAAGGAAGGTAATCATTTCTAAAAATATATATAAGGTAATCATTACAATTTTTACTAGATACTTCAATCGTAAAGGAAAAATTAACATAACTACAGAAGTGCACAGAACAGGATCTCAACATTTCTTAATCCACAGCTAATTAACAAAGGTGAACTCTATTGAGAAGTATAGATGAGGGGTATATTTGTAAGAAAAGAAACAAGTGTCCTTTATGTATCCAGGTCTTAATGAAAAAAACCATCCCTTTTTTTTTCAAACCTACATGGTATCAAAGCCTATTCCCATCCACGCCGCCGCCGCCACCGCTGCCGCCGCCTACCATGCCTTCTTCGCCTCCATGCTGCCGCCGCCACTGCTGCCGCCACCGTTCTCTCCCCCTGATCTAGGATTTAGGGAGAACAGGCAGCGGACCATGTGAGTGCCACTCGTATCAGAGAGGAGGCGGTGGCGCGAACCAACGCCGCCGGAGGAAGGAGCTCCGCGCACCTTCGACCAAGGAAGAGGCTCGCACAAGGCTCGCACGCTACTGACCTCGCGAGCCGCCGGCAAGGAACCACGTTAGATCAAGCCTGACGTTGATGGACAGCGCATAGGCAACATCGTCGACGACGAACCCTCCTCCCACTACGGCGGTGCCGCCCGGCCCACATCAAGTCGTGGATCTCCAACAGGGTGGCGCCCAGCTGCCGCGCCGACGCCGCAGCTGTCGCCTCCTAAGTCGCCGATGCGTTCGTCAGCGGAGACCCCTCCAGTTTCCATGATGGGGACAGCGTGGCGGGCCCGGCCCTCCGGCACCCCTGCGGCAAGTACACTTATAGCAGCTCCTCATCCCGACGATGACCACCGCCCGCAGCCTCCGGTTTTTGCACCGCCGCATCCATTCCAAGAATTGCCCCCAACGGGTTCTACTGCTGCTACTGATGTGAAGAATGCTACAATAAAGGAGGCTGCCGCTAATGGACAAAGCGGCTGAGGAGGAGATCAAAGTTGAGGTGATGGATGAGGACACGAAGAGGTTGTTGACAGCATTTGCAAATCTTCTCAAGACAACGGGAGTTGCATCGTCCTCTTCGGTGGGTTCAGTACTACCGCCACCACCTCCCATGCCTCCTAAGTTGAAGTTAATTCCAATTGATTTGAAGCTTGATGGTATAGGGACATACTTGGGTTGGTCCCAACTAGTAAGGGGAGCACTGGTTGCGAGAGAACTCGAAGAGTATCTGACAGGAGGTGAAGGCACCGACAAATCGAGGGTCCAGTGAGTGGCAGGCATAGAGGTCCACTCACATGACGATCTATCTGTGGCTCCTTGTCTCCATAATTCCCTCACTTGCCAGTTCTGTTGATGGGTTGGAATCTGTAAGTGACATGTGGAGTAACTTGCATAAGAGGTTTGCGTGTGAGGGAAATATCATGAGAATTTTCCAAATCAAAGAGTAAATCAAGAATGCCACATAGGGAGACCGCTTAGTCTAGGAATGTTCTACTGAGTTACTCCAACTTTGGACGGATCTCAATTACTTTGAGAGGGCAATGTGCACCAATCCTCACTATGGTAGATGTGAAATTCCCACCTATGCGAGGGACAAGTTGGACAGGACCATGACTTTCTTGCAATGCCTCAACAATGCATTCTATTCACGAAGATCTCAACTTCTGGGCAACAAGTAGTTCCCCTCCCTTGATGAAGCAATCTCTGCTATGATTTATGAAGAAAGCAGGATGAAGTTGATGCCCAAAGTGTCATACAATGCTGGAGCAAAGTCAGCATTGGCGGCCTCAAACTCGAAGGCTCCTGGAGACCTCAAACAAGGTGTGGAGTGCTATACCTGTGATGAGATTGACCACATTGCTCGCTTCTGTCCCAAAAACGGTGAGGCACAGTCTCCCAGGGGTAGAGGTCGAGATCGAGGAGGCCGTTCAAGAGGCCGAGGTAGTCGAGGAGGTCCATCTAGGGGCCACAAAGCCCAGCTAGCTACCTATGAGGAAGAATCCCAGTCTAACCGCTTTGGAGCGCTAAGTGCACATGAGAAGGAGGTGATCAAGATCATGAGGAAGACCAAGCCTCCAAGCGATAGTGAGGAGACAAGCAGCTCATCATCTGCCACCATGGGTAACATTGCCACCTTTGCTCATTCTGGTGCAGGTACTTCCACACAAGCCCTTGCATCTTTTCACATGCCCAACTCACAGGATTGGGTCTTAGATACAAGTGCATCTAGTCATGTCACAAGTTCCCAATCAGAGTTTAAGACATACACCCGACTGTCTAAAATCGATAGGATCACTACTGCAGATGGGACAACACAACTTGTTGGTGTTGGTTCTATCAAGTGCACTGAGTCCCTCACATTGTCTAATGTTTTGCATGCTCCTTTTCCTATTAGCTTACTATCCATTAGTGCACTCATTCTTCGACTTAATTGTCATGTTGTCTTTGGCATTCCAAAGATGCAAATTCAGGAAAAGGGGTCTGGAAGAGTATTGGGGATTGGCACTTGGCACAGAGGACTATGGTACTTGGACAGGGGGGCTGGATGAGGCAATGATGACTGTATTAGCTGATCTAGAGTTAAGGAGAGTGGAGAGTGTGGAGCAACAAATCCTACTTTTACATTGTTGTATGGGACATTCTTCTTTTTTGTCGAGTAGTGTTTCTACACTTGTTCACGAGGGCAGAGGGCAAACAATTTGTATGTGATGCATGTGAGTTTGGGAAATACACCAGAAGCTCGTATGTGAGTTCTGGTCATAGAAGCTCTGCTATATTTGAGATGATACATTCTGATGTATGGGGTCCATGCTCTACAACTTCTATAAATGGATTTAAATGGTTTGTCTCCTTCATTGATTGTTATACTCGGTTAGTGTGGGTTTACTTGATGAAAAGTAAGAGTGAAGTGTTTGAATGTTTTCAAGACTTTCACAGGTATATTCAAACTCAGTATGGTACTAAGGTGAAGATACTGAGGACAGATAATGGTCTGGAGTATATCAACAAGGCCTTTCAAGTCTACTTATCAGCTGTTGGGATTCATCACCAAACCACCTGCCCGTACACCCCAGCTCAGAATGGGGTTGTAGAAAGAAAGAACAGGCATCTTCTAGAGTGGTTCGATGCATGATGATGGGGATGAATGTTCCCAAGAACCTGTGGAGTTATGCAGTGTTGACTACTGCCTATTTGATTAATAGGATGCCCTCACGGATTCTGGATTGGAAGACACCTTATGAAGTGTGGTATGGGAAGAACGAATACATCGTTCCCTTAAAGGTCTTTGGGTGCATTTGTTTTGTGAAGGACAATAGACCTGGAGTTAGAAAATTAGACCCCCATGCTGTGAAGTGTATGTTTGTGGGATACTCTCCGACTCAGAAGGGATACGTTTGTTGGAGTCCAGTGGAGAAGAGGATTCATATAAGCATGGATGTCACTTTTAGAAAATGGGAACCACACTATGGTACTGCATCTCCTACTGATCAGGGCTCTATCAGGGCTCTCTCATCACAGGCGGTGATGGTCGAGAGGGGGAGAGAAGCAATACAGAGCTTGTAGTAGGGTCTATCTCATGCCCTATTCAGACACCTCCAATGGAGGTGCAAAGTGGAGATGACGAGGATGAGGACCGTGATGAGGGAGAGTTGCAGGAGTTGGTGGAGGAACATACACTTGAGGGGGAGTGTGCTGGTGGTGAGGGGGAGTTGCAGGAGGAGTTGGTGGAGGACCATTCACTTGAGGGGGAGCATGCTGGTGAACGCGGTCGGAAAAGAGGGGATGACTTGATTGTGTATAGGATAAGGGAGAATACTGCTAGTGGTGGTACCACTGTCTCTATCCCTCAGTCTTCTGTGCCAAGTCCAAATCTCGAGTACCTTCCTTCCTCGACACCTGAAGCACCCCCGTTGCTCACTGAGGATCCTTCAGATCCCAGTGGAGGTATGATCTCTCCTTGTTCATCTCCTGTGCCTTTGAGGAAGAGTTCTCGCAGCAATGTGGGGAATCCTCCTAACCGCTATGGTTTTGAACATGACATTGATAATTTTGTCTCATATTCTAACATCTCACCTGCACATAGAGCTTTTGTGGCTTCTCTGGTTCTATCTCTATTCCTAGGTGTTGGCAAGAGGCCAAAGAGGATCCAAGATGGAAAACGGCTATTTTTTAGGAGCTCGATGCTCTTGACAAGAACTGTACCTAAGAGCTGGTGCCACTACCAGCAGAGAAGAAGGCTGTTGGGTGAAAATGGGTGTTCACAGCAAAACAAACACCGGAAGGAAAGGTCGAGCGCTACTAGGCAAGACTGGTGGCCAAAGGTTACAGTCAAACCTATATAATCGACTATGATGAAACATTTGCACTGGTGGCCAAGTGGAAAACAGTAAGGACTCTAGTGTCGCTTGCTGTGAATTGTGGATGGCAGATGCACCAAATGGATGTGAAGAATGCTTTTCTTCACGGTGATCTGCCAAAAGAAGTATAGATGGAGGTTCTGCCAGGCTTTATCACAAAGAAGATTGCTGGGAAGATGTGCAAATTGAGAAAGTCGCTATATGAGCTGAAATAATCTCCTCGGGCATGGTTTGATCGCTTTAGACGAGCAATGGTGAGTATGGGATATCAGCAATCTAATGCTGATTACACATTGTTCTCTCGACATAGAGGCTCACACATCACCATGCTAGTCGTGTATGTGGATGATATGATCATCACTGGGGATTACGAGGAGATTGCTCATTTGAAAAAGAGACTGACAAAAGAGTTCCAGGTCAAAGATCTGGGAAAGCTGAAGTATTTCCTTGAGATTGAGTTCGCTTATGGCACTGGAGGTGTTGTTCTCTCCCAAAGGAAATGTCCTAAATCTACTCAAGGAGACTGGCATGCTGGATTGTCGATCTGCGGTTACTCCCATCGATCAAAAGTCTAAGCTAAATGTAGAGGCAGAAGAGCCAGTGGACCATGAGAGATATCAACGGCTAGTGGGTCGCTTGATATACTTATGTCACACTTGTCCCGACATCACCTTTGCTGTTAGTGCGGTGAGCCGCTACATGCATGATCCCAGAAAAAGACATAGGGATGCAGTCTATCATATCCATAGGTACTTGAAGGGATCTCGAGGAAAACGGTTGCTATTCCAATGTCATGGTCATTTGGAGGTTGAGGCTTATAGTGATGCCAACTGAGGGAGTTGTGTTGATGATCGAAGGTCAACCTCTGGCTACTGTATGTTTGTGAGAGGGAATCTGGTCTTCTGGAGAAACAAAAAGCAATCAGTTGTGGCAAGATCTACAGCAAAAGCTAAGTATAGAGCCATGGCCCAAGGGATGATTGAGCTGCTCGGGTTAAAGACATTCTTGGAAGGACTGAAGATGGCTCAGGGCAATCCACTGAAACTTATGTGTGACAATCAGTCAGCTCTCAATATTGCAAACAACCCTGTCCAACATGATAGGACCAAGCATATTGAGATTGATCGGTTTTTTATCAAGAAAAGGCTGGAGGATGGAACCTTGAAACTTGAGTATGTCTGTTCTAAAGATCAAGCTGTTGATTGTCTTACAAAGTCTTAACTCCATAAGGTTATCGAAACTTTGTAACAAAATGGGATTGATTGATATTTTTCATCCATCTTGAGGTGGTGTTGAGAAGTATAGATGAGGAGTATATTTGTAAGAAAAGAAATAAGTAGGGACCTAAGTGTAAAGTGACAAGTGTCCTTTATGTATCCAGGGCTTAATGAAAAAACCATCCCTTATTTTTCAAACCTACAAACTCATCAACAAGACTGAACTAAAATGGTGCCAAACTAAAAACAGACCTTATAGAGACCAATGGAAGTCAGGAATGATCCAATGAATCATGTTATGGGATAATTATCTCTACATTAATTAATTTAGAAGTGGTTGGAACTCCAAATTTTTCTTTTTAAAAAATTTTGAGATATAAGCCTGACCACTGCAATGATGTCAAAGCACACATTGTACTACAGAAGTGATGAAATATCATAAAAATGAAATAATATATGCTAAATAAAAAACACACCTGGTGTATCTGGATAATTTTGTGCGAGAACTCTCAACTTATACCCTGTTTCCTTCTCTAAGTCTTCTATCTCTTGGCGCATACGGTTTTCCTAAGAAATAAATCCACAATATCAGGACCTGACTATTACAATCTAATTGTAGCTGCCAAATGAAATAGTGCCCTTTGAGCTATTAGTCTCACTATGACCTCGACAAGTATTCTCCTAATATCAGTAAGTAGGGAAGTGTTTCAATACCTTCCCAAAAAGTAAGTTGAGCCTATGCTAGCACAAAAGTGCAAAACAAGTTATGTGTTCACTAATCCTCTGCATGAGTATTTCAAATACAAGTCATATATGCTGACACTATAAAAAACGGTCCGAGCAGCCACCTAACGCCTGCTTAAGCAGTAAGCACCCCCTCCCCGCTTATATTTTATATAAGCGGTTTCGATAAGCAATTTTATCGCTTAAGCTACAAAGCGCCCATTTAAAACACTTTAGCGGCCACATAAACAACTCAAGTGGATTCAAATACATATAAAAAATTTTTCATTTCTTTTTTTTATTGGTTGAAGTTAAGATGGAACACTCTTAATAATATTTTTTGTAGCGATCATTAATATTATTTTTTTTCTTCTTGATTTTCATAGAGCATGATTTACAATATTATGAATATATTTTTTATTAATAAATATATAATCCGCTTACAAGACCGCATAAGTACCCACTTATCGTATAAATATAAGCACTAAGCGATGTGGTGATTGCTCGCTTACCACTTACTACTTTTTAGAACATTGTCCGCAGATTGTGTTCATGCCTTATCTGCTCTGAGTACATATGTTAAAAACTTAAAATTGAGCCTTTATTTTTTTTTCCTCTGGAGGCTTTGTGAAATTCAGATCAAATGTGGTTTCACTCATGCATATGATCATGTTCCTACAATGTCAGGAAAACCAAACATGATGCAACCACAATAAGTTACAAACAGAATTTAACTAACCAAATTTTTATAGAAAACTATCCAGCTCATCCTTTCTTATACTTAGCATCTGCAGTATAATTTCTAGTTATGGTTGGTTTGTGATATTTTTTAATCTGCTCATAATTTTCTCTTCCTTCAAGTGCGACATTTGTGCATAAGGACAAGAAACAATGATATCCTTATACGTATGTGTTAGGTTTGTTATCCTAAAATATTCTTCCATTGCATTCCATATATCTAAAGCCTACAAGAAGTTGCATTTACAACATTTAAATTATTAAAATTTGATCAGTTCAATACTTCAATTTATTGCTAGTTTAATTTTTTCTCTCTTTTGGTCAGCGAAATTGTTTATTAGGTACACCAAATTTTGCAAGAAGTTCTGAAGAATCAAAATAGCCAGTTATAACAGAATTCACAATTGCATGACCTAGGAATTTGTAATGCAAACAAACAACCCCAAATGAACAATGATGATACATCAATGCTATAGAGAATTGCACAAGTCACTTTCAAACATATTGAGCTCAAAATGGTTTTCTTCTAAAAACTGTCTGTCTGCTTAAAGGTAAGATGGAATCGCATACAATGTTGGAAACTTGGAATTACCTGGCCTGGAGAGAGAAACCCAGCAACATCAATGACAGTGGTAAATTCTTTGGGAAGCAACTGTGGTTTGTTGACCCCTGCCTTGGCATCTACCGAACCAACAACTGCACATAGAAGATTTTACATGGCACTCATTTAGTTCTACAGTCATCAGATTTATCAGGTGTTGGTGGATTCAAATCATATTTACCAGATGACTTTTATGACTACACATAACAAGTTTTTATGATATGATTTTTATTTTTAAAATGCTGTACAAAATTATTTCTGCAATCACCTGGCATTTTGGCTAGTTTCTTTTAATTCTGGTGAGACGGACAGCAGGATAGTGCTACTATCATCCTAATCCTAATGCCAAATTTGAAGTTTAAGGATCTAAATGACACAACCACAGAAGTTTAAATACCTAGTGTGAAATTTATTTTGTTTATTTGTTTATTTATCTGAACCAAAGTAGTGGATATCCCTTGAGGCTGCATACAAGTTTGAGTGTGGGCTGCAATTTCATGGGCCAAAGTTTATGTGGACACAAGAAAGAATAGGCAAAACATTGGGCTGTGGAGTCAGTAAGAGCAAATTTGGCTAAACCTGTGGGTCATCTTCAGTTAATTCAGAGAAAAACTATTCATACACCACACCATTTCTTGCATGATTGCTCTCCTAATGTCCATACTGCATACCAAACTTTAGAGGTGGTCAAGGTTATCATGGCGCCCCGGGGAGGCGACGTTAGGCGCTGCGGTACCATCTAGACACTTAGGTGCCCATCTATTAAATTGTAGGTACTATTGCGAATTAACCTAATTTGTAATATATCTCCGTTCCAACCCATCTAGAGAGACCCAATCTAAAGAAAAAATAAATACAAATAGACCCATCTAGAGAGGTTCAATCTAGTCTAACACTAAACCTCTACCCCCATCTTTCCATCCCTTTCTTTCCGGCCGCCATCTTTTATTCCTCTTCGTACTCCATCTCTTCCTCTTCGTCTCTCTCTTCATCTCTTCTTCATACCAGAGGCAACACAACCAGCCTCTAGTCGACAACGGGTTGTGACGGCTAACCGCAATGACTATGCACGACTAGCCCCGACAACTCAATGCAATGGCAAACCATGGACAGCAATGGCAACAACGACGGGCGACGGATTGAGGCAGCGGGTCGTGTTGCCTAGGCGGCAACGAACGGCTGGCCACAAGGGCTTAATGCGATTGCGGACCACGGCAGGCAACGGTGACAATGACGGATCGAGGCAGCGGGTCATGTTGCTTGGGGAGAGTCGCCAGCAAATCGCGGCAACAAGCGACGGACTGTGGCCAGGCGGCCACCTCAGCGAACCAGGCGACACCTATACACCCATGGGCAACACTGGAACACCCAGGCGGCCACTGAATCAACACACAGCAAATTTAGGGCCCATGGCGTCCGCAGTTGGCCAATTGGACGCCTAGACACCACTTATGCGATGCCATGATAACACTAGATGTGGTACTTAGTAAACTATGCTTTTTTAATATTGTAGTTTTTCAATCCTACATTATTCAGATAGGTCCTTAGCTTGCAAAGAGTTATTACAAAAGTTGAAAATTGGATGATTGATTCAGAATTGTGGTAATTTTTTGGCACTGCACCTCAATTATACCTCACCTCTTGAACCCTAAACCAAGACCCACCAGTCCGCGACACTATATAGTTACTTTAACAATCAACTGAAAGTTAGTACTTTCTCCATTGCAAAATATAAGGCATAATTTCTTCACGGATTAAGAAAGTTCTAAACTCAAGATAACATTAAGATAAAATAATCTATCCTCATTTGTAAATGTGTTGAAAATGAGAGAGAATGCTAGGGTGAGACACTAATCATAAATATCAGAGAATAGAGAATTAAATAAAGATAAAATGAGAAAAATAGCAATAAATTCGTTTGCACATCTTATATTTTGCAACAAGATTGAGAAAATTATATATCTTACATTGTGCAACAAGGGACTAATGTATATGTGAAATAATTCAGGGGATCTTGTGTTAAGATGGGGAGGGTGGATGATGAGCACCAATCCCGAGGGAGTCCAGCCTGTTAAGAATGCTTTATATGGTCTTGCCTGAAGGAAAAACATCTTAGAAAAATACAGGTCATACACTAGCACAAGCCCAGCATGGTCTGGCCTGTTTGCCCTGTAGGCTTGTATGGGTTACATATTGTGTAAAACAATTTACATTTGGTCCAATTTGAAACATTAGGGTTCACATCAGGAGAAAACGCATAGGAAAAATCTACTGACCTATTTCTTGATGGCCCAATTTGAAGGCAGTCCTCCTCCTTTCTATTTTCTTTTTTTTTCTGTTCGACAACTTCCCTCTCAATTATTCCATTTTTATTCTCTTACCACCTTACTTTCTAGTGACATGGACAGTCCACCTTGATTTACACTATCAAAATTTGATTTGGTTGTGGAGATTATAATTCTCATTCTCAAATTTTAGGAGTGATTCTTACCAGTTATGTTTCTCATGTATGAGATAGCTCACCTGATTCAAGAAAGAAGTCTAAAGTTGCAGCTTCTTTTTGTGACGATAAAAAACAACTGGATTTTTTTTTTTTTTTTTTTTGGTAAAGACAACTATATACCAGCCCTAAAAAATAAATAAAACCTATATATTACCTAAAGTTATGCCTTTATCCTTATTATCCCAACCGTTAGATTGGAATTTGGACAATTCAAATTAATGTGGGAGAGAAACTGATGTAGTTATTCATCTTGAGATTTTTTGAATTTCTCACCCACTTTGATCTAGAGTATTGATTTTTAATCAAAATAAAGAAAAGCATGTGTTTTTTGAATTGCAAGATGGGGAATATAAATCCACTCTCAGCACATCCAACTCATTTAGTTTTTGAATCTGTTTGGCGTGGCACCCACCAAACCATGAAAAAGTGATGCTCAACAATTTGAAAAGGTAAAAAATCAACCAATCTATTATTCTACATATTATAAGTCCTTACTCCATATATATACATAAGAAAAAGCGAAAGAATTTACCCATATAAATTAGTTAAAATTAAAATGGAATTTATTTGTGAACAGAAACTTTTGCTAATTGCCATTATATTTATTTTTAATGATTTTTTTTGTGGAAAACATTCCTTTTCTTTTTGTTTGTGTATTGAGTAATTGACTTATAATTTTGTGCAATGATACATTACTTAACATGTTATCAAAATTATTACATTTAGGAAAATTTGCATATTACACCCCTCTACATTTAAAAAATTCAGATAACCCATGTACATTGAAGCCAAACAACTTACACCCTATATTTCAAAAACCAGTGCAAATTTCATCCCTAATTCAATCTAATAGGTAGTTTGCCTTGTGGTTATCTGTACTTATTTTGAAAATAGAGGGGGTGGTATGGACTTTTTCCTTGCATATATATCAAAATTAAACTTTGTTGTATAAGATTACTTACTGGATGATTATGTCAACCAACCTTCCAATTTAAATGTTATGATTCAAGAATGAGATATAGTTCAGGTGGAGCACAGCATAACTACCACAATTTCCCAACCATCCAATTTCCATCTTGCTAGCTGTAAAAACCTCCGAATATCAATGTTAATTCCTCCAGATTATTTGTCTACAAACTCCAAAAACCCTTCTGGTTTCGGAAGCAAGGGTCCACATATTAGTTTCACAGAGGTGAGCATATCAGACAACACCAACACTCTTATCACGTTGACACTTAGGAGGATGGTATCTCTGAGCCACAGAAAGATAATCACCTCCTGTGGATGCCTGCAAAAAGGCCTTTTGGATACATCCGCAACCACCATTGGAGAAGCACCGTGCTCCTTGCTCTTGCAGAGGAGCAGCAATTTGAAAGAAATGGATGTGTTGAGCCTTCCCTTAAAGTTCTCCTGGTGCAAAGCTATCGTCCGTTCAAAACTTTGCCAGTTCAGTGAGCGATTCCGTGCATGCACAGTTGCAGAAAAAAGAAGTTTTTTAGCCTCTATTTATGAGTGCCCAACCTCAGGTAATAGTCATTAGTACTAATCAGATAAGAGCGGAGAGTGAGCGAGTGTAATGGCGAGCGGCAGCAACAAGAAATCGGCGTTTATGATACCAAGGTTCGCTTTTGTGAGCAACGAGGAGTACCACAAGTTCATGCAGATTGAGAGCACCACTAAGTCGGTGCCTGACATATGCAGTAGGTGCGGGTTGCACTGTAGCACACACCACCCCATGACCAAGGTAGATGGCACAGACATAGCGCCGGGGTTTTTGCCACCGTGAAAGTGGCACAAGTATATGGACATGCAGACCACAAGACCTTCCACCAGCAAGGATGGCGACCTGGCAGCGGCGGCCGTCTACATGGAGGAGGTGGTTGACTAGGAGGTGAAGGATGGCGTCTGCAAGGGGAAGAGGGCACTAAGGAAAAAGTATGCAGTCCCTTTCAAATGAGTGTGCAAAGGCTATTATGTTTGAACGATCAAACTAGGGTAATCTATGTGTCTCAATGTTTGTGCTTCTGTAGTGTGTTTTCTCCTGATGTGATCTCAATGGCTATGTTTACCTAGATGTTGTATCGGTGTGATTTCTTCTTCCTATCTAGTAATTTGTACTTGAATTGTTATTGTCACAACTTGATGGAGTGATCTTAATCATTGAGCTATCATATGATCTACTTGTGGCAAATCTTGGAAGTTAAAGACATACAAACCAAGAGAACATCGCAGTAATTGCACGATATGCACAAGATAAGAACATGAAGAGCACTGAGATGGACATTTGCAAAATGTGGTGTCTAACTATCTAATTGCAATGAAGCAAAGTTTTATGAGATGCTTAAATGGGACAAAATCTTATTAAAATTTTTGAATTTATCAATCTAATGGGGCAGAAAAATCAAATCTTGGAACCTAAATGATAGGCATAAAGGAAGGGGGGCTCAATTGAATAAGAGATGGCTACTTTGTTTGAATCATCAGTCTAGAGTCATTTGTTTGTATATCTTGGTGTTTCTGTGACTGTAGTGTGCGTTGTTCTCCTGTTATGATCTCCGTAGCTATGTTTACCTGGATGTTGTATTGGCGTGAATTTCTTCTTCCTATCTGGTAATTTCTATTTGGTTTGTTATTTTCACAACTTGATGGGGCAGTCCTAAATCATAGAATTATTATATGATCTTCTATTTATGGCAAATCTTAAAAGTTAAAGGACATACAAACTGAGAGAACATCACAATAATTGCACCAGATGCACAAAATAAGAACATGAAGATTATTGCATAGATGCACATTTGCAAAACATGGTGTCAAAAATATCTCATTGCAATTGAGCAAATGTTTTATGTATAAGATGCTAAATGGGCAAAACTTTACTAAAATTTTCCAGATTTATCAATCAAACAGGGGATAACAAATCAAATGTGGAAAGAAAGCCTGGTACCTAAATGATAGATTTAAAAGAATGGGAATTGATTGAATTTTTGAGTAAATAAATGGGATTTGCAGTGAAAGTTACTCATGATACCATTTCAAGTAGGAAAAATATAGTCATTTCTAAATTGTCCAATATGAAATTACTGGTACAAACTATAGCCTCTGTATGCACAAAATAACAACGAAATAGGATTTATGCATGTAAATATAGTCACATAAAACATATGAGATTTCCTAAAAGGGGCACAATTTCTTCTTTTTTAGAACCTATTTTGTATTTACTCTCTTTATACAATGGAATCCGGGGCAGAACTTTTTAGGACCATCCTAGGCTCCCTCAAATTGAGCAGCCAGCCACAGCACACGAATAGCCAATCGAGCATTCGTGCCCGAGCTGGCCCAACATGCAGACGGCCGCAACCTGGCACGACACGCGGCCCACAGCCCCAATGACCAGCCCTCTTTTTTCAGAAAGAAACCAAGTGCCATTTTTTTCTCAAAAATCATGCCCCTCTTAAAAAAGCGCCCCCTCTCTTTTATTAAAAAAACAGCCATCTCCCTTGAAAAGTTATGCTCCACCACTTAAAAAAAAAAAAAGTCCCCCAACTCCTTTTTCAAAAAAAAAAAAACGGCCCCCTCCACTTTAAAGTCATGACCCCACCTCCTTTTTCAAAAAAAATCCAGCCCCTTCCCCCCTTTTTCCTCAAAAGAAGAGCCCACATATAAATTAACTAAAACTTAAAGATGGAGTTTATTTTGAGAACAGAAACTTTTATCTATGGTCATTATATTTTATTTTGGAAGATTTACTACTGTAGCATTGCAAAATTCGAAGTTTAACAAAATATCACTGATTATCTTGATGACATGAGTCCGGACCCCACATGTCATTTTCACAACTAAAGATATTTTGCTAATTTAATACTTTTACAGTGGTATAAAGTTAATTTTTCCTTTTATTTTTTTGAATATTTAGTGGAATTTTTCCTTTTCTTTTTGTTCCTGTTGTGTATACTGAGTAATTGACTTGTAATTTTTTGAAATGATACATCACTTAAAATGTTGTCAAAATTGTTACATATAGAAAATTTTGCATATTACAGCCCTCTACTTTCAAAAAAAAAAAAAGGTCTAGATGGGGTTGAAACCGAATAACTCATACTCTGTATTTCAAAAACCAATGCAAATTTCATCCAAATTCAATCTAATAGGAGGTTTTGCCTTGTGGTTATCTGTACTCTTTTTCAAGTAGGGGGTGGTGTGCAATTTTTCCTTACATATATATCAAAATTAAATATTGTTTTATAAGATTACTTGACTGGATGAATATATCAACCAACCTTTCAATTTAAACGTTTATGGTTCAACGATGAGATATAATTGAGGTGGAGTCCAGAATAAACTACCAAAATTTCCAAACCATCTAATTTCCATCTTGCTAGCTGTAAAAACCACCACATACCAATGTTAAATCCCCCTGGATTGTTTGTCTACAAACTCTAAAAACCCTTCTAGTTCCGAAGCAAGAGTCCACCGATTAGCTTCTCGAAGGTAAGCGTATTAGACAACACCTGGCTCTTAACACATCCACACTTAAGAGGTGGTATATCCGTGCCATGGAAAGATAAACACCCCCTGTCATGGACACATCGCAACCACCATTGAAGCAGCAACGTGCTCCTTGCTCGTGCAGTGGAGTATTTGGAAACCAATGGATGCTGCTAAGCCTTCCGTTAAAGTTATACTGGTGCATAGCTATCATCCATTCAAAACTTTGCCAACCCAATGAGCTCTGTCATGCATGCAAGGTTGTAGGAAAAAAACAAGATCTTTAGTCTCTATTTATGCATGCCAACCTCGGGTAAAAGACATTAGTACTAATTAGATAAGAGAGAAGAGTGAGCGAGTGCGGTGGCGAGCGGCAAGCAGTCAGCATTTACAATACCAGGGTTCCCTTTTGTGAGCAACAAGGAGTGCCATGGGTTCATGCAGATCAAGAGCACCACTAGGCTGGTGCCTGACATATGTGCTAGGTGCAGGCTACACAGCAGCTCGCACTACCCCAGGACAAAGGTGGCAAGCAGAGACAAAGTGTCAGGGTTTCTACCACCGTGGAAGCAATACAAGTACATAGACATGCAGGTCACGAGTCATTCTGCCAACAAGGACGGTGGCCCGACAGCAGCGGCCGTCTACATGGAGGAGGCCACCTGGGAGGTGAAGGATGGCATCAGCAAGGGGAAGAGGGAACTGAGGAAAAAGCATGTGGTCCTTTTCGAATGAGCGGACGAAAGCTAGTATGCTTGAAAGATCGGTCTAGAGTTATCTATCTATGTGTCTCAATGTTTTCTGTAGTGTGTTTTCTCCTGATGTGATCTCCATGGCTATGTTTACCTAGATGTTGTATCGGTGTGATTTCTTCTTCATATCTAGTAATTTGTATCCAGTTTGTTATTGTCGCAATTTGATCAAGTGGTCTTAATCATTGAGCTATCGTACGATCTTCTTGTGGAAAATATTGAAAGTTGAATCACTGTCACATATAAACTAAGAGAACATCGCAGTAAGGGCACCGGATGCACAAGATAAGAACATGAAGAGCATCGCATAGATGGACATTTGCAAAACATGGTATCGAACTATCTCATTGTAATCAAGCAAAGTTTTATGAGATGCAAAATGGGCCAAAATCTTACCAAAATTTCTGAATTTATCAATCGAATGGGGGAGAACAAATCAAATCCGGAAAGAAAGTTTGGAACATAAATGATAGACTAAAAAGAATGAGGCTCAAATGAATTTTTTATTAAAGAGATTGGATTTGCGGTGAAAATTACTAAATGAGTAGCCTAAAGAACAGCCTTGCACTTGCTTTCAGTTGCTCGCGCAACTATAGAGAGAAGAAGAGAGCTTACAGAAAGAAAATGAGATGCCGAGGGCAAGTACGCCGGAGAGCGCGAGCTTCCATGGTGCGGCGGCGGCGAGCTCCTGGACCCAAGAAGCGTTCTTGCCGGCAGCAACGGGTGATGGGGCCGGGAACGCGAAGCCGGGTGGGCTTCGGGTTCTGGTACCAAAGCTAGCACTGGATAATGAAGTTGCTAGTGGATGAGAAGGTGGCTGCATTTGGAGTTGGAGGAGAACCACCATTGTTCTTTCTTTTTCTCTTTAAAATGTTATTAGTCTTTGTTTTTTTGGTTCAATCTTCAATGGCTAAAATATAAGGCTCTCTCCAACCCACCGGCGCTTCGCTTGGCGTTTCAACAGAATATTCTTCAGCATATTCTGTGCCACGTATGCGAAGTACCATCTGAAGCACCACCCTTCTCCAACCCACCGGTGCTTCGCTTGGCGCTTCGCGAGGCACCTTCTCAAGCACCACCCTTCTCCAACCCACCGTCGCTTCGCTTGGCGCTTCGCGAGGGGCCCGCACATACATTATTTATTACACATTAACAAATTGATAAAATAAAATTCTGATAATTCGAAGACAACAAATTAAAATAAAATTGTTGTAAATAACAAAAAAAAATTTAAATTATTTTTATTTAAATGACACACGGGAAAAAACATGACATATACTAAATTAAAATTCGGCAACAGTCGACCGTTAACAACCGCACAAACAACTACTCGTCGGTACCGTCGGCCCCGAAACGCTGCCAAATGTGCTCGATAAGATCTCGTTTCAGTTGCTGATGTGTTGGGCGAGCACGGATCGCATTAGTTCGATCTAGCATATGTTCGAAAATTGGCGGTGCACTGCTGTGGATAGTAGGCGGTGTTACGGTTGATGTGCCTTGAGTATCGTACAATTGAGTGATTGGGTCATGAGAGTGCCGCTCATCCTCGATTATCATGTTATGGAGGATGACACACGCTTTCATAATATTGGCAAGAGTTGATCGTTGCCAAAATCGAGCGGGGCCGCGGACAATAGCAAATCGAGCTTGCAACACCCCAAACGCTCGCTCCACATCTTTTCTTGCCCCTTCTTGATGTTGTGCAAACAATCTGAGTTTCTCCGTTTGGGGCAAGGGTGTGGTCTTTACGAAGACAGCCCACTCGGGGTAAATACCGTCGGCGAGGTAGTACCCCATATTGTACTCTGTCCCATTAACAGAGTACTGAACCGTAGGAGCTCGCCCACGCAACACATCAGTGAAAAGGGGGGATTGGTTAAGCACGTTGATGTCGTTGTTGGATCCGGCGACACCAAAAAAGGCATGCCATATCCACAAGTCTCTGGACGCGACCGCTTCAAGTATTATGGTGGGGACTCCTTGATCACCACGGGTGAATTGGCCCCTCCATGCAACTGGGCAATTGCGCCATTCCCAGTGCATGCAATCGATGCTTCCCAGCATCCCTGGGAAACCTCGGTCCTCTCCTTCGTGGAGCAGACGCTGGAGGTCTTCGGTAGTAGGTTTACGAAGATATTCCTCGGCGAACCGATCGATGATTCCTTCGACGAAATTCTCCAGGCACCGAATAGCCGTCGACTCTCCGATACGTACGTACTCGTCGATGGCATCGGCGGGCGAGCCATACGACAACATGCGCAAAGCCGCAGTGCACTTCTGCAATGGAGATAGCCCCTTTCGGTTGAGGGCATCTCTCCTCTCGGTGAAGTACGGGGACCACTCCCCGAGAGCTTCGACGACTCGCAGAAAGAGGGGTCTCCCCATGCGGAATCTTCTGCGAAACAAGTAGCCGGGGTAGACCGGAACATCGGCGAAGTAGTCCGCGACTAGATGGTTATGACCGCCTTCGCGATCTCTTTCGATGTACCTTCTGCTACCTCCTCGGCGGCGGTGCGAGGTAGCAGCGTCAATGCTAGCTTCAACATCAACAAGAGCTTGCTGCAGATGGGGTCCGATCGTCAGAACGGTTTTTGCGAACCCCGTCGCAAACTCTTCCATCTGGTTGAGGCATTCGTCCTCAGCACTACTTGTGCTTGAGCTGGACGACATTTTTTTAGGGTTGGTTGTGAAGTTGAGATCACCAAGAACGGAGGCTTCGGTTGTGAAGTTGAGATTACTGAGGTGTCAAAATGAGGGCATAGGGGTCCAAATATATAAGGGGAGAAGCGAATCGATCACATGCGTCGGCTCCAACGGCTAAAATCCAAAGGAATCGTGCAGATGTGTCGGCTCCATCGGCTCCAACGGCTAAAATCCAAAGGAATCGAGCAGATGTGTCAGCTCCAACGGCTAAAATCCATAGGAATCGCGCAGATGTGTCGGGTCCAACGGCTAAAATCCAAAGGAATCGAGCAGATGTGTCAGCTCCAACGGCTAAAATCCATAGGAATCGCGCAGATGTGTCGGGTCCAACGGCTAAAATCCAAAAGTACCGATCACATGCGTCGGCTCCAACGGTTAAAATCCAAAAGTACCGATCACATACCACAGTGCAAACAGGTGAATCAAAAACGAATTAAATTAATAATGCAAGTACAATTTTTGAAATGAAAAATACAATGTTCGGAGTACTAATTATTCTTCATATCCTTAAGTTGCTCGTTCATGTATTCTACTGCAGCCGCATGTGTCGCCTTACGATCATCCGAGAAATGGGATGTATCCATCCCAAGTAGTTTCGTCAACGACTTCATAAATGAAGCCTTTTCTTTGCTTTTGGCCATCCCCTGCAATTTATCAGCTACAGCAAGGGCTTTGTCGGCCACAGTAGTAAGCTCGGCGCTGGCTCGGCTTATGCGCTCTAGGGTCTCCTCGGCCGCCGACGATGTCTGGCCCAGTTTGCTCTTACCCTTCCGCTTCTGCTTTGCCGCGTCCCTCCCTTGCGGTCGCGGAAGCTCAACGGGGACATCCTCGTTGTTCGACGACGACGTGTGGGTACCTTCTTCGTCGAGGCGAGCCCTTTTCGAAGAATCGAAGCAGCTTCGGCACCACTTCGGTTGACCACGTACGGCATTCCACCAATGCTCTAGGACGAATGGATGACCAACCTCCTGCCTGTACATGTCGCGTGCTTGCGACATCAACTGGTCGTCCGAACGACCACTTGCGTAGGCATCCCTCAACCTACAAAAGATGCCATTGAACTGAACAATTTTCTTATTATTCTTTTGCCAATGGTCTTTGCAGTGCCTGAGGTCTCGTCTACGATTGGACGGACTGCTTGCGTTGTATTCCTCAGTGACCTCCGACCAGTACATCTCGCATTTTTGGTTGTTCCCATCGATCGGGTCGATGGAGTTATTCAACCATGCACTGATCTGGATAAATAAATAAAAATTGTTTTAAATTTTTTTTCATAAAACCGTGGAAACAAATATGCGTTAACAAAATTTAATATTTAAATGAACACTCACGAGTCGCATGTCGTCCTGTTGCGACCAGAGCATTCGTTTACGTGGCTGTCCAGCGTTGTCGTCCTCCACGATCACGACCGGGGGCGTGCTCTTAGGAGTGGTGGTATCCGATGAGGGGGTGGAGCGATCATTTCTTCTCGGTATTTGCGGGGGCGACATTTCTGTAGGGATGGTCGGAGCTCCAACCAAGTGAGGATTCTGGCCGTAAAGGCCGTAGGGGGGTTGTGCGTAAGGATGCCCAGGCGTGTACTGCCCAGGATATGCATACGAATGTGGTTGGCCGTATGGAGGGGGTGGACCCAATGGTGGGTAATACATCGGGTATGGGGGGGGTGGAGATTGAAAACTAGGCGGATTTTGGCTGTTTGGCTCTTCGGTGTTGGCATCATCTATATTTGGTTCGCCAAACCAATTGACATAACCGCCGGGGGGATTGCTAGCCATTGAAAAAATTTTCGGAAAATATTGCGGGAATGAGAGTGTGGAAAGTGTATGGTATGTGGTTGTGTTTTAGTGAAAATGAGGTCAAGTGCTCTCATATTTATAGGAGGAGGAACACAGAATTTTTCTAGATTTTTTGGTGATTTTTTGTGATTTTTTGTGATTTTTTATGAATTTTTACACTAAAAAATGAATAAAATAAGTCTAACGGCTAAATTAAACGGCTAGAAATTTGGGTGGCTGACATGTGGGACCGGCTCAAAAAACATTCAAACGGCTAGTTCTTCCCTCTTGCACATCAAACAGAGACTTACATGTAGGCCCTCAATTTGACCGGGCCCACGCGTTAGCGAGAATTAAAAAACTGGCCTCGGGTGCACAAAACGCGTTAAACAAACTGACCAATTTCCTCGGCTACGCCTGCACCTCATACCCCTTCACTGACATGTGGGCCGAAATTGAAACTGGGCCCACTTGTCAGTACAGGGTTTGCGAGGGTACGAGACGCACGCGCGCGGGGAAAGCGGGGCCCACAAAACGCGTTACCGGGCGTCGCGTGATCTTCAACGCGCGGGGATTCGCGGACGAGGCGTCGGTGGGGCCCACTCGTCAGATCCTCACGCATGCCGCTTTGCGAAGCGGTGCCTCTCTCCTCGCGCGAATTTTTAATTAATATTTTCGCGTGGGGCCCGCCTGTCAGCGCTTGGATGCGGCGGCGTTGGAGACGGTCTAAGAGAGCTTGCGAGGGGAGGGTTTTTTTATAGAAGTAACTCATTTAAAAAAATTATAAATCTAACTCACATTACACAAAAAATTTACAAAATAACCTAATTGTGTAATAAAAATATTATCAGATAACAAGAGAAGATAAGATCTATTGCACATGAAGAGTATGACAGCAAAATTCTTTTGATCCGCACATTCGGATTGTAAAAGCAAACCAACCCAATAAACTTTGATATGAATTTAGTTTATATATCAAAATTTTGATTTTTTCAGTATCAATATCTTTTAATCTATAGTTTGGATTAATAATCTGTTTAAACTAATGAAATTATAAGACCAAAACAATCAGATTGATTTAAACGGATCGTCAACTAAAATTATATATCACATGATATTATATCTTGTTATATATTGAGATATGTGAGTCTGATTGACGATCGATTTGTGTCGATCTGATCATTTTGATTTCACCATTATGCTGGTTTGAATGAATCATCAATCGGAACTATACATAAAAAAATATTGTTCTTCGAAGAATCAAAAAAAAATTTAACTCACTTTCTGATTAAATTATACTAAAATTTGTTATTCTTTCAGGACCAATATCTTTTAATCTATAATTCGGATTTATGATCCATTTGAATCAAGAGAATTGCGAAGCCAAACTAATTAGATCAATACAAATCGATTGCCAATCAAACTTATATATCTCACGATATAATAAGATATGATATCTTGTGAGTGATGATATGTTTGTGTCGATATGATTGTTTTGACCTCACTATTTTTTAGTAGTTCAAATGGATAGTCAATCTGAATTATAGACAAAAGATATTGATACCAGAAGAATCAAAATTTTGATTTATAAACTAAATACATAACAAAAATCATGTGGTTTATAGCCACACTCCTAATATGTAGTAGACCCTCTTTTTTTTTTTTTGGCTGCCTAATACCATTTTTGCCACAATCACTATGTATTACAATTCACATGTCACTATCACAATCAATTGCATTATCAAATCAAGTTATTTTTGTAAATTTTGTATATTTTAGATTAGATTTTCATTTTTTTAAATGAGCTATTTTTTCTAAATGAGCTATTTCTGTAAAAATTCTGAGGAGGGGGAGAGGGACTGTATTTGATTTTTTTTCCAATTTACTGAATTTTTTATTAAATGATTATTTTTTAAAATATTTTAATAATAGATCCTCTTCCATAGACTAGCATGCTAGCACTATACGGTGGAAACGGTGTCTCAATTTATGATGTTAGTTTTCAAGTCTATTCAGTGAAATTAAAATAGAATATGGTTTACTTTTAAATTTTTTATAAATAATTATTTAATTAACCAAATACCTAGCTTACCTCTAGTTTTTTTTTTATAGATTTTGGTTGCAAAAATTAGAAACCATATGAACAGAGTATAGGCTCGTTTCCTGGAAAAAAAACCCAAAACAGATTCGGTTCAATTGGGTTGGTTAATTCGGTTTTCAGGTCCTAATGGACAATAAAAATTCATAAAACATTAGCACAATTAAAACATTATCAAGTAATCAGCTTTTTTTTTTAACGATTACAACTCTCCATTGTATATATATATTTTTTGTAATTATCATCGCAATTTTGTTCTGGTCTCTATCTATCCCCACTAAGCATATTGCTGGGAAAGTTGAATCTCTTTTATAAATTTGGTATGGATAAGTTGAATAAAGTTAATTTAGTAGCATATAATATAAAAAATATATATAATGAGTTATATACTACAAATAAAACAAAAATATTAAATTGAAGTTTGTGTGTTTGAAAGTAGAGAATTCTACTCATATCTTTGCTTGAAACGATTTAGTAGAGATTGAGGACGGAAAGTGTATGCTTGATTTGTAGTCTCAACTTGCCCCATTAAATTTTGGTTGATGCCAAAAATTAGTCATGACCCCAACAATTTTTTTAATGTTTTTTTGCTAAACTATTTAGCAAAAATAGTAAGAAATAAAGATCACATATTGGTTTGCCAATTTCTCCGTTCTCCCTGTGGTAAGTGGGCTATAAATAGGTATGATCAAATTTTAGCTGACCAAATATTAGCATCATTTAGTTAACGACCAAAAATTTTTAATTATACTCCACACTTGATCATTATCAATATTTGACATGACAACATAGGATAGCAAACTAAACAAACCCTACTATCCCCAACTCCATTTCAAGTTGCACCGACGCATCCCTATGTACATACCAAAAACTCCAATGCAGTAACGCAAGTTCAACTCTCGGTTGCAGCACACCACGGAGAAAAGCACCAGCTAGACAAACGCTCATCAAGAAACCGCCAGTGCAAAGCAAGGTTAGAATGGTGGAGCATTCTTTAGATTTTGGGGTAAAAGGGAGTAGTGTATGTATGGTAGAGAATCAGGTAGTATACATACAAGACATACGTACAAGTTGCTCAGAAATAAAGGTACATGTAAGCCGCACGATTTCTCAAAAGATATCCATGCATGATTTGCATCTTTGCCTATACCGACATTTGACAACTGTTTATTGTCACACAGAAGAATAATTACAAAGCTAACAGAAATTCAATACAAGAGACCTAACAGAAGTATTATGCAAAGAATAAGCCGTGCTGCAAAAATTCATATTCCCTCTATATCAATAAACTAACCAATATCGGTAACCCAATAGGGGATCAAAATACTAGTGAAACAAAACTGAACTGTAACCAGGCATGGCGGAAGAATGGAACACAAAATTTCTGCTTGGGAAGTGCAAAACGAATCATAATTTTCACACTGCACCGAGTATTCTGATAAGAATAGCTCAGTTCTTCGTGCTCTCACAGTGCTACCTGCACAGTTATCAGAATAATACATGTCAGACTTGTTATTTCCAACCAGGTTGCAGGACTTAAATAACACCTGTAGCTGGGTTCAACTGTAGCTCTGATATAACCTATTTAGTCTTGTAGAGCAAATAATGCATTTGGGTTCCCAATCCATTCCTTTCATGAACCAAACAAATTTTGGATTAGACTACTACAATCATCATTCCAGGTTTCCAACTCCAGTTCCAATGCCAACCAAATGCCGTCTTTACTTCTTAGATTGCAGTAATGATGCTGAGTAAAGCAAGTTGGAAGGGATCATCCTAGCCTTTCACTAATTTCCAAATAAATGTGGAACAATATGCCAGGAACAGTTAGGGAAAGGAACAATATTAAGACTAAACGTGGGCAGATGGAAGTCCTTTATTTCAACTGCAATACCTGATTTCTTATTGTCTCATGCCAATGTAATCTCCCAATAATCTCTTTCTTAATCTATTCTTGGAATAGAACAAAGTGATGTGATGTTGTTGACGCCATTGTTCTAAAACCCAGTGGTAACCAGCAAGAGCAGCAATATCAAATCCAGACCGGTCTGATTTCCTAGATGAACCAAGTTATGGCCAAGTTAAGACCTATCAAGTTTAGCTGAGTCGTGACCGAGTTAGACAGAGACTAGCTCTGAGTTATGACTGGGTTAGACAGATTAGCTGAGTTTTTGCCGTGTCACAGGTTTCCGGTAAAAATCCAGAAACATCATTGGCAAATGAACCAGACCGAATACGGTTTTTGAATACATGATAGAATTTATTTTGGCCAATGAACTTTTCTCATGCCCCCTAGCTATATCTTTTCAGAAGAAATAAGATGCTCAGCATTGGTAAAAAGACAACTAGTTAAATAGAAGCCTTTAGCACAAACAGGGACACCTTCAAGATGGCTAGGTCCAAAAAGCAGGCAACCATGCACAAGACTAGGTCCAAAAAGCAGACAATCATGCAAAAGGTGAAGATACCCACAATAAGAGATCCTAAAACCAACACCATTCAACCAGTTACCAGAAATATTACCGCGTCTCAGGTTTAAAATCACAGCTCGTTTATACTTCACACTGGGGCTTTTTAGCCCAATTTACTTCAGAAAATGAAATTACTGGAAGCAAACAGAAAATGTGCAAGTCACCTACTTACCAAGTTTCACCATTAAGTAAATAGATCTGGCCAAATCAAGCTGCCCTCAAGGCCTCAACCACTAATATAGTGTTTTGTCCATTATTAAATCAGTTACCTTCAGTAACTACAAGCTATCTAATAGTAGTTGGGCCAATACCAGTTTTCCAAACACTTGACCCAGACATCTTCACAATATCAAGATCTAAATCAGTAATAAAAATGTTTCAACAGGTAATAACCCCAGAGCTGCATACCAATAGTATGCAATACACTAACATCCCTTTGTTTCATCAAGGAAATATAGGCTTGGACACCATTACCACTACTAAGTGGCTGGGACTAATGCCAGTCAGCAGAGATGAACAAATCCAGTTCATGTTTTCCAAATCCTGAGCCTTGCACTGTAGATAAATAGAGATGATAGCAACAAAAAAAAGAGCAAGAGACAAGAGTTGTCTACAAACACAAATAGAAGGCAACAAATAAGAATTTACCAAATAGTACCTGTGCAGAATTTTATACCAATAGTGGAAATGTCTTGGAGCAATTCCATTTAGTATCTTCCCAACACTGAACATTT
The DNA here is from genome assembly GCA_019359835.1 of Pharus latifolius. Lineage (NCBI taxonomy): Eukaryota > Viridiplantae > Streptophyta > Magnoliopsida > Poales > Poaceae > Pharus > Pharus latifolius. The sequence goes on from CM033322.1 coordinate 66,474,799, forward strand.
GTAGACATGGGTCAGTTCCTAATGTACAGGTCACTCATCCATCAACTTTTGTGCCAAACTTTTCAGCCAAGAATTCATCAAGAAGACCATAATTTGGTATTGTTTCTGCACTGAAGTTCTCAGCAGGCAACTTCCGGATACATACAAGAATATGCTGAACATCTTGGCATAATCTGGGTTTTTATCAATCATTGAACAACAGATGGTTAAAGAGAATATGTATGTCAGTGTCTGTAGTTCAAATGAAGATATCACACGTGCTTGTTTTAAGGGAAAGAATTTGTCATAAGTTCAGCAACAAACCTGTTCTTTGCCTGAGGAGTATTAACTTCCAACTTTGAAAATGCTTCTGTAATATGTGAGTGGAAGATTTGAACTACTTGCCTGGATTGCCCAAGACGGTAAAGATATCAGCAAATGTCTTATAATAATCTTGCAGGGTAACAAGAAATAATATGAAAACAACCTCACTACATGAACACATGACATGAGAAATTCTCAAAGCAAACATCTCGGGACCAACTATTTCCAGACAAGTCTCACATTACTACAGTGCACATAAAGACCGAAAACATAAATACCGATCTTGCAACCAGCTAAATCTATAGTACATTAAAAGGAGTGTACAATTGGATTGAGCTTTTGTCTTTTCACCTAACAGTTTCCGCTTAAATTTTTGTCTCTTAAGTGACATGTGGGACTAATCAGAAATGGCCAATCAGAAGACCTCCCACACAGGACACACTCACTCTTGTATTTTTATTTTAATCATTTTAGCATATTCGCAACTTCAAATTTGTGTTTGGGTGCATACAAGCAATTTGATACATCTTCGTTTCCATGCCTTTGTGTTTGGTTTCATGGCAAGCCACGGGCAACTTTCTAGTTAGGAAAAGAGGACAAGAAATGTGGTGGATGCAACCAGCAAAAACACCCATCCATAACACATTCTTTTTCGTCAGAAAAACTACAAGATCAATCACTGTAAGTTTCATTGAGGTATGTTTGGATCTCCCTGTAGAAAGATAATTATATGCACTGAATGGCTTACACGAGTTACCGCAATAATTCTAAAGACACACAACAAACCAAAAGGTGCTAAAGAAATGTTCTGAAGTGAATATTTTTCACCTGAAAATTGCTTGAACATCAACTTCCAGCAAAGTTTGAGATAGTATGCGATGCAAATAAGTAACTTCCTGCAAAAGAATGACAAATTAGAATTTTAAACTAACCTACAATACGGCGAAATTTCAGAACACAACAATCAACTCAAACTAAAAACAAGAAAACCAGTGTAGTCTAAAAATTAAATTAACAAACAAGTAAGATATGTGAGCCAAGTAAAAACGTTTCCTTTGCTTGGATTCTGAAGCTAAATGATGGTAAATCATGATCTAAACAAATGTGGCCATAAACTGAAGTTGTCGTTTCGACTTAGCAAATAAATGAAACTATGCTCCAAATCTTAAAAACCATTATATGCTTTTTAAAACTCCATATGAAAACACTTGATGGACCAGAAATTTTAAGCTAAACCATACCAAGGAAAATTTCCAATGAAAATCAGCTCAACAGTAAATACCTTTGTAACTGCTTTAGCGAACTGACTTGGCTGCAAGTCATTATCCTCCAGCCCATTCCAACCCTCCACAATTTGGGGTAGTTTTCTAAGATTTGCCAGCAGTCTTTCTCTCATTATCTGGACCAGCTTGGTGTGAATTTCATCTCGGTGAATTTTGTAATCCTGTTATTTCCTAGAAACTTGTGAGAAATGACATTCATGCAAGCACAAGTAAAAGATGGAAGCATTCATGAGCAACCCTAACTCAAGAAATGTATGCATAAGAAATCACACCTGAGTGACCCTATCTAATTCAGACATTAATAGTTGTTTGCGTGCTTCAGGTATTTTAAGGAAAAGTACGCGCCTGATATCTGCAGTTCCATGCCACAAAAAAAAAAAAAGAAAGAAAAACATGTTAAACTCTGCAAAATCTCATATATTTCAAGAATTTATGAAGACCACCCTGAACAAGATAAAACATTCTGATTTTTTCCATGCTTCACAAAATTAAGTTAAATAATATTCACGTTAAGGCTATGCCTTGCTTTTTCCAGATGATTACAATATTTAAATACCAATTGATAGTACTATTTGAGTTAATTTCAACATATATCCAAACAAATGAACCTTGTTGCAATGTATGTTGGTATCTTGCATTCTATTAGCAGCACATCAAAGAAAGAACAAAAATGAACATGAGTGAAAGAAAATGTGTGCTACATCCAATGTTGGAGCAGAAAATATGCAGATAATAGCTCAAACCAACAAACATTAATGGTACAACGTGCAGGATATAATCAATAACCTATCATTTGATCTTGTTTATTATTAAGTTTATTGATCATGCATGTGCAATTGTGTAGATAGTAGAAGGGATGCAAAGATTAATAGATCTTTGTGTATCCCTGTGCCTCTTTCCAGTTACTTGCTGAGACAATTGTCTCACTGTTTTGTTTTTTGCTTGCGTGCATGTTAACCACATTGAGTAACTTGTCGCTGCATTCTCATCTTTATTTATGGGCGGGAGAACTTGATGCATCAATTTTGTTTATGTTTTAGTTAAAATAAAGTGTTGGAACACATACCTCACTTGTTTTCTGGATTAGTTAGTTATTCATTTTTTCAATAAGGTTGCACCACAACTTAGCATAGTGGTTGCTTAGGGTATATTTAGTAGAGCTTTAGCTTCAGCTTATTGCCCTGATAAGCACAAGCCCTGGCACACGTGGCTTCTCTGTGCGGCTTCTCATGCGACTTCAGTTGATTAGGCCCCTTAAGTCGCAGCCACTAAAGAGCAACTTCTCCGGCTTATCCCTTTTCAATTCTGCCTTCTCATCCTCACCTATCACCCCAATCACATGGTTGCCTACTTGCCTTCATGCACTCGCATCCATCACCCTCACTCGTCCCATGGTGGTTGCCGTTGAGGTCCCCATCACCGGCCATCACAACCCTCGCAGCCCTAACAACCCTCACATGTGTTGTCACAGTGGCGTGATTGTTGCAGCCCTCGTTGTCGTCACTGTCCCATGTCCCAGGGAACAAAGACATCTAAAGGCAATTGGGAATTAACGGAACAAAGGCACCACAAGGTCTCTAATCGGCAACAAAAGGATCCAAGCCACACATCTTCTCGAATTGAGATCAAAAGGAAAATGGGGAACGAAGGCATCTAAAAAGATTCAGAAATCTTTTGAGGAGTCACTACTCATACCTTTAGCATATTTAAGTTTTACGTTTTCTAAACATAAAAACATTTTTCTCATTCTATCCATCTTATAGGTTCAAAAAGTTGTGAAACATCTTCTGGACTTATCCAAATAAGCCAAGTCTTTTGGGATTATAAGCCAATAAACCCATAAGCTGACTTTTTTAAGAAGTTCCAACTTGGCTAAACACACCCTTAGTTATTAGTTCTTTTGCTGGATATTCATATCAGTTATCAGATTTGTCTTCCAATAAGGAGAACGATTCTTATCTTTGTGTGGTTATCTTTTGCCATAAGTAATCAAACTTTTGTTTAAATGTTACACACTCTCTCTCTCTCTGTGCTTTTTTACATGCCATTTTACATTTTTCAATCTCCAAAACACAACTTTGATCATTAATTTTTATAACTATACATAAGTGAAATTATAAAACAATAATAATATGGAAGTAAATTTGATAATAAATCTATTGATATTATTTTCATATGACAAATCTTAATATTTTTTTGTATATTAGTGATCAAAATTTAGAAGTTTGACTTCCACGTATATCAAACGACAAGTAAAAAAGAATAGAGGGAGTGGTACTCTTGAGCTTAATGTTAATTGGAGGTTACCTTATGGTACATCTTAGTAACACCAAATGGCACCCGGGAGATCAGGGTGTTACATATGGAGATTAGTAATGCCACTATGGCTTACATTACAGTATACCAAAAACCACCAGTACTGACCAGCATCAGCATAGGAAACCCAGACAAAATTGACAGGTGATAGCCTCAGGAAAAAGAAATAAGCCAAGGAGCCTAGTTTATGGTCCATGTGTCAAGACCAGTGAACTTCACAAATACAGATTTAAATTAGAAGAACCCTACGTTTGTCTCCTATGAATATTCAAAACAGAAACTTGTCCATGCCTCACAACTATAAACTTCAGAAACACCGACCTAAAATAGAACCCAATGCTTCTCCCCTATGATTATTTGAAATAGACACTACACTAGAACCCACTGAGCATAAGTATGTGCCCGTAAACACATAAAAGAATATGTTGTCTCTTGAACACCAAATATATTACACTGTTGGTACAGGGAAACCTAGATGATTAGCAAAACTTGTTTGAGACTGTGTACTCAACTACTCACTGTGATCAATACGTAAAAGATTGGCCTCTTCAAACAAGATTAACAATGGCAATTTATTAAAGAGATTAACAATGGCAATTTATTAGAGATTTCCTTTTGGCCATATCAGAAAGAGTGCTGTATAATTTCAAGGTAACACAACAGACTTGGCCTTCAGAACTTAGCTGTATAACATCAACTGAAGCATTTCAAGGGAAGAAGCTTGCATATTAAAAAAAGAAAAAAAAAAGCCTATACACAATGTGAATTGACATATGGCACTTTCACATAAGATACTAAATGTTTACCTGGAACTAAGGAATATATAAAGCTGATAATTTGACTTGCCAAAGCTAAATGCTTAGAAGTAATTGATTTGAGACCAGATACCTGAGAATCAGAACAATTGAAAACAAAACAAAGAAACCCGTGATTAGAACTTTTGGAAGACAAAAGTTGAGTTGCTACATCAACTCAGGCAACCACTTTTTTAGATCAACCAAGGTGTGAGACAGTAAACTAATCTTTCATTGAAGTATGACTATTTAAATAGAAGTTGTAGCCATTTGCTTAAAACAGTGCTTTCATATGGGTAATTACATTTCTGCAAATGATTTATGTTCCCCAGCAAAATGCATGCAGTTCATTTATTGCAGATCTCTCGTATTGTTCCCAAAAGCAGATAAACAATACCAAGTACAAAATCATGGTAAAGTAAACAATGAGGCAATGCAATTAATTAAAAAGGCAGTGGCATTTACATTTTTCAAAATCTCTAGAATGTATTTGCTAGCAAAAGTTTTGTGAGTAGCAGAATTTACATACTACAGTACCTGCATGGCACCTGCACCAAGAACCAATTGGCAAGTCCTAGTGTTGAAAAGCTTCAATATTTCAACAACACGTTGGACCACTTCAAATGATAATGATGGCAAACATTTACTGATGTCAACATATTCTGACAACATCTTCAACAATATTAAACCACTGCAAAACCAACATTGATGCATAGTTCAGAAAGAAATATATCCATCATCTCAAAGAGACACCTCATAAAAATACAGTGAGAACAGAAGTTAATAATAAACATAACAAAAAAAAATACATTATCATATGAAAGACTTCTGATAACATTAAATCAACTAAGTGACATAGAAAAGCAAAAAAGAACTGTTAAATATAGTATTTTTAGTTCACTGATGAAAGGTTCATAAGAGAAGTGAGTAGCTTGAGTTATTAAATGGAATAAATACAGATGACTAACCAGTTTACCATATGGTAGCCAACACTTCCATGTACAATAGTTTGAGAGGTTGATCTAACATGTGCAATAACATTATTTTCAGCCTGAAGAGAAGTAGATTCAGCTTTACTTTCATGACTTATCATGGATGTTCTATTGCCATTTTCAACACTGTTTTCAGCTGAATCAGCAGGGCCAACATGTTCTTGGCTGGTAGAAACCCCATGCCCACTGAGCTTTGAGCTATCATCAGTTCTAGGAATCTCAATGCCATTAACAGGAGAATCAGTGGATGACAGTGAAAGAACAATCGCTTGGAACTCTTCAGGAACATCAACAGTGACCCATGTCTCTTGGTCAAGAACTGCCTTGATTTTTGTCATCTTCAAAAGAATACTGAACATTTTAGTGAAGAAAACAGTGCCATGTCATGCATTGACTATAGACATGATTGATACAAATTTAAATCATGGTCACCACCAACAGTGTATAACTACAACCAAACATTTTCTTTTGAAGAAACTATACAAATAATTTTAATGATTGGAGATGATGCATCCTCTTGGCACTGTATATTTTAGGTTCACCCATCATTTAACTCCCAGAGGATTTGACACTGAAATTCAACCAATGCATAAGTAAAAGTATTATAAAGAATTGCACTGTTTCCAATTCCATGGACGTCTATAACTGAAGGGGAAACTATAATGATCGACCACACTTTCTTTATAAGATTCCACTTATATTGATGGCATGCAAAGAATGAGACTTTAACTACAGGGCTCATGATCAAAGCTTTAACTTTTAAGACTAATTTTAGATTTCTCAAAACTTCAAAAAGATCCTTTCTCAAAAAGAAAAAAAAATCAAGGCCTGATGTCACACACCCGAAAGCTGTGCTGATAATCAACAAATTGCTTCGATTGTTGTTGTAGGATTCCACGGATGTTGTAACCCAACCTGCCTCCAATCTAGAAGGACGAGAGAGCCAAGAAGAATGAAGATAACAAGATAGAACTTGCCATGCATGAATTAATATGTATGTTTCCACAGGTTCTTCCAAAAGGAAAAGAAATAACCTTTTCTGTTGAAGTGGTAAATTCTTCTGTTAGATTATAGATTATTAAAAACTCCTGAAGCCTTAACTTGGGATGTAGAGCAGCACGGACACCCAGGAGCTTAGCCCATCGTCCATGGGCAGCATCACATGCAGCAAAAACTGCCTCTGTGTTTTCTCTCAAGACATCAGCCCTGTAACCAATTGGCAGTACAAAATGTTCAATCACATTTATTCAAAATAAATATAGTTAAGATATGCAAAGAATGGAAGCTTGGAACTAGACTATCTTGACGTGCTAATCTGTTATTAGAGATTACCACAGCATTACCATGATGCTCAAGCAGAAAAATAGAGCTTATTCAATTTGCATGGAATAGAGAATAAAGCTTATTTAATTTGCTCGGGATAGAGAACAAGTTGCACAGCTTAATGTTACTCACCGGACATTCTTTATTGAATTTGGATTGGACATATCATTTGCCTTTGATTGGAACAATGGAAGCTTGGAAGTACTACGTGTAACAGCATTAGAGACCCGTGAAGCAACACCATAGTCATTCTCTTGGGAAAAATCAGAAACAGCCACTGAACCATGCTGTGCTCCAGGATTTATAGCATTGGTACTGAAGCTCCCATCAAGGTTTCCCATTATCCACTCAACTACTCTTTTAACTTCTGCTGCTTGCAGTAAATGTACCTAAATGTACAAAAGAATGTTGATCACAAGTAGTTTTTGGTCTACTTTTTTCGTCAAATAGGCATGATGTAGATTTACATGTTATAGTAGCAGCCAGCTGAAGTATACCAGGTTAAATCTACAAATTTCCAACAGAAAATAAAGCAAATATAAATCTAGTCAAAAGTTAATAAATTTCACTTTAGTTCATAGCAATGTTCCAAGCCTCTTTTTCTCCAATCCTTCGCCACTTCCTACTAACCACACCGATCCCCATAAAAAAACACTAACCATACAGATAGGTTACAACTTCTCGCAAATCTCTCACAAATTTCTGTTACGAAAAAAAGTGAAATGCAGACATTATTGCATAGGGTGTATGCTGGTTGAAACCAACCTTTTTCTATTCATCCTTTTTAGTATCAGCCCTGAGCGCACCTTACCCAACTAAATATATTAGTTATTGTTTGGACAGGAAGGTTTAGGTTAGTTGCTATCTGTGTTTAATGTAAAATCAACTTCCAGCACAATGTATTAAATACTTAAATAAGAATTATCAAAAACGTTGCAGAATGAGCTAGCTAGCATATTTATGTGATGAGGACTCATAGTTCACATTGCATGTGTTAAATCAAAAGAAATACTACTCACACTGTTGAATACTTGAATCTAATACAGAATCCCTTATTGCATTATGACAAGGCTAAGAATTCATGATGGTATAAATATGAATGTCATAATTACTTAGAGGAAACCTTGCTTCAGAAGATCAACAATCCCTTTTATTCATCTAAATCATAGCAGGTTAGAAAGGCTGAACGAATTTAATGCATGCCCATGAAGAAGTCTGGCAAAAAGCTATTCAGACTGACATAAAGAGAATGTTAACAGAACTGGATAAGCAGAAATAAAGGATGCACCATGCAGAGCACCAGTTAAAGACACTCCAATTATAGTTAAGTTCTATCCACAGTCTTCCTTAAAAAAAATAAAACTGTATTTCTTATTGAAAATCACTTTACCTGAACTATCTTAAAAATAGCTGACAGAAGTTGAACGAAGCCTTCAGACGATAGATTGCGCAACTTATTTGCCAAAGACTGACCTCCAGCTGCAATTGTACGATAAAGTAAAAAAAAAAAAAACAAATTTAGTTTCTATGCTCCAAGATATACTTTAACTAATAAAACAAGTGCACAAAATGAAAAAGAATAAGACCATCGGAGTCCAGTGCTCGGTCTCCAGTTACTGAATCAGAATCTATTGGTCTGGCAATCAAAACTGGAAGCAATTCTGCTACTGTGGCTTTGATTGAAGCTTTCATAACAGTAATAAGTGTATCACGGTAAATTCTTAACACTTCAGGAAGTTTGTCCTGCAAAACATAAAAATGAACCATATCACTTGGTTTTCTCAAAAGAAAAATATTGACTACGGACTTACTGAAACAATGTACATAAAGATGTAGCACACAAGGATTGAAGAACAAAGGAGAAATGAAATAAATAACATACTATTCCAATTTGCACGTGAAATGCAAAAAATGCACTTGTCCAACACAGTGCACATGATCACAGCCTCACACGCAAGGGGCAGGCATGCACATGACACACAGAGTTAAGTAATCTTTCAAAAAAAAAAAAAAGTTATTGACTTCTGTGATTCTGTCGACAGAAAACTTCAAAGGACATTCTATTTACATAGGTTGAGTATTGCTGTATTGAACATGCAAAATATTTATACTTCAAAAAATTATTTAAAACCTGTGCCAGCAGCACTTCATAAAAAAGAGAAGTCAGGATTGACCTGTGGAGTGAGATTCGTCATATAATTACATTAGAGAACAGGTTACCACACCCTGGACAAGCGTGTGCATACACATTTCTCTCTTCAGGATAATCTAGTACCAAGACCCCCTACCTGCACAGCCGCACTACACCAAACAGCAATGCACATGGAAACTATGCATATGCCATCTCATAGCCAAGTCATCAGTAGAATAGCCAGATATGCGAAACGAATGCTAATGCGGAGTTGCAGCCTGTTGATGTCTATATCAGCAAATCATGCCCACAAGTTCATAACTTAAACACAATTTGCTACTTAGTCTCGTTTAACTATGAGAGTATGCTTCAAAATTGCACAGAAGATCTATAGATAGGATTTATGATACAAAAATGATGACACTAAAGCAATGTTCTAAATCAAGGCTGCCCAAACCGTTTTTGCACCTGCATAAGCGTTAGCAAAAGGGCCAACACTCTATGCTGTTCGACCGCTTATGTATCATTTTCGTGTATATGTTGATTATTTTTGGTGCAATGTATAGTATACTCAAAATATAGTTATAGATCTTGGTATAAATGACATTTCTAGACTCATTAATGAATCCTAAGTTTTATTTGTTTATTGATTTAGCATATATGTTATAGCATTGTACATATAAATATATCTATTGTCTAAAAGTTAAACCGCATATAAAGCCGCATAAAAGGCTGCCTATCACATAAGCACTAAGTGGTAGAGTAGCCAATTGCTTGCCACTAACCACTACTTAGAACATTGCATTAAAGACAGCAAAAGGGCCAATTTATAGCTTAGGTTCAAACAACTATTCTTTGTCAAGAAGGCTCCTTCCCTCAAGTCCATACTAAAAAAAATCAAGTATAAACATAGGTTGTCCTAATAACACAGATAGATGAGAAGATATGAACTCAGGACAGACCTGGTAACACATAATGTTGTAGGAGAATAAAGACAAAAGAGAAATATGTTAAGCAGTAGTTCATAACTACCAAGGAAAACATGCAAGCAAGACTAACAGAAAAGGGAGGTATATTTGGATAATGTAGGATTTTATTTTAAAACTAGCACACGGAAAATTCTGAAGCTTACAATGACCAGATAAGCAACGCGAACAGCATCAGTTTCAGGAAGAACCATGGCAAGGCAATCATGCGGTAATTTAGAAAGCATCCTTGCAGCCAGTCAAGAATAAAGGGATTTTGAGCATTCCGTCTATTTAATACATCATACATGAGATAGGTGCTGTTTTCTGGCTACGTAGTTACTAGTTACTGTAGTATAAACTGAAGAGATGTAAAACATCCAATTCCATGCTGTTACTTAGAGGATTTAGAAGTTTTATTGTCTAAACAATGTCGCTGTCACAGAGCATGCTCACATTTCGCGTGAAACTAGAAAATCCTCACTAAAAATATATAAGAGTTGAAGTTTATTAATTTTAACACAAGGTGCCATACCACCAACAGAAAACTAATTCTATCTATCTAATGTACATGCTATAGACTTGTATATCGTAATATTCGATGTTCTAAATAGTGGTAAATGGTAAGTGAGCAGTGAGACTACCACTCAGTGCCTATACAGTATGCAGCCTATAAGGGGTTTTGACTTTTATAAAATAGATATATTTATATGTATGATGCATGGCATATATGCTAAATTAATAAACAAGCAAAGCTTATACTTCATTGATTAGTCCAGAAATGTCATTTTATATCAAGATGTGTGACTATATTTTGCGTATACTGTACATTTGTACAAAATGTAAGTGCTATGTACATGAAAACAACATATTAGCAGCTGAGCGGCATAGCAAAGAGGTAGAGCTACTTATGCGGGCACATAAATAGTCCAAGCGGCCATGATTTAGAATACTGGTAATATTCTAATAGCAGTCAACTGGATTAATTTTCCACCTCTAGTTGGTGCAGGCAGAGGGCCTCCACAACAATTATTCATGATCTAATACAAAAAGGGCAAGGTTACTATGTCCAGGATAACAAATGCAATAGCACTATCAACAATTCTGGGAAACATATTTCAAAGTTGCGCATTAAATCCTTTGATAAAATGTTAAAAACTTTATCAGACCTGATGTGGACATTTGACTAAAGTTCAATTCACACTTACTCAACTCTACCAGGCAGAAAGAATATCAAAGAAAAAAAAGAATAATAAATGAGGGAAGGAAAGACATGGCCAATCAAATCAAAATTCTGAAATAGTTTCATAACTATGCTACATAAAATATAATGGAAGAGCGCCAAAACCAACCGTTCTAAGCAAGCAAATGATGAGGGGAAGAAGCCGATCTCTGAGAATGAAGCTTTCATCTTCATCTATGTTTACCTGCAGTATGATGAAAAGTGAAACCAGGTGACGACAAGAGCTCAAAGGTGCTGCAAGTCTGTTAGCAAAATCCAATGCAGGCGCAGCTAAAAGTTCAAAAATATTCTGAAAACAGAGAAGTATGGTTAAAGGTATCAGAGCATTTTTGAACTACGTAATAAGTGCCTGTTTGGTTCGTCACACTTTAAGTTAGGCGTGTCACATCTAGTTAGAATACTGTTTGACTCACTACGATAGTTAAGACATGCCAGATTTTGTTTGTCAACTTTTGGTACTTGTGCCTCACATTTTTCGGCCAAAAGTGTGGCAGACTATTAGTCACACTATTGCCACACTTAACCTTAGGCATGGTCACAAACTAAAAAAACCTTAATTTGCCACAAAGTGTGGTCATGTCACATATGTGACACATGCCTAAACCAATATGTGGTAATTTGTGGTAGTCAACCAAATATGCTCTAATTTAAAATGATTTTCTTTTCCGAGTTTTCAGTGTAAATTCAGAAAAAATAAAAAACTGCTTCAAAATGCCCAAGATCATCATGGGAATTGGCAAAAAATATATTAATGAATTTTACTTAACTCAAACAGTAAGCACTTCAAAATCACATACTACCACATAAGGTTGCTTTGGTGTTACACTTGCTTTGCTCACCATTTTGGTCATTTATATTTTAGCTACTGAGAGATCATTGAAACCCGTGGTAAAAAAAAAATGAATAAAATAACCAAATAAAACTAACTAGAGGGTAAACTAAAATATGTACATGCCGTGTCTGCTATTCAGTAATCCTCTAGTAGTAACAACATACATGTAATAAGTTAAAAGGGATCCTTTGCTAAAATTATAAGTAGAGCTACTAGCAAGTGGCTTTGAACATTGTAGTCAGAGGTTGTAATGCCAGGATCCAACCAATAAATTTATGTAACATACCAGAACCTGGTTTAGTAATGGCCATGATTAAACCCAAAGTTTTAATTTATAAAAAAAATTAAATTCATAGAGCAAACATTCAAATGACACATATTGAACAGACTACAAGCAAACAGATTAGCACACAGAAAATGTTGATCAGTAGAAATTATGGGCGCAAAGAATAGATAAACATCTTGGATGCACTTAACAGTGTGCCATTTCAATTAGGTAATGATAAGCATATTAATAGAGCACAGAAAAATGGGGAATTTCAAGTGCACATACTTCATGCTCTGTGCCATTGAGGGAGACTGAAGGCTTTCTTCTCACATTTGATAAAATCATTGCATCAACAGCTTTGCCATCGGGAACAGCTGCCCGCACAAATTCTGCTGAAAGAATGCTACAAGAATGAATATTATCAAGTTAACCAGCAAGTTACTGATGGATAAACATTCTTTTGCAGAATATCATTAAGCCAAGGGCCACTCATAAAGCTGCAAGATGACAAATCGTAAGTGTATAAGATCAATAACAAACTGCAGTTTATCTTACAGACATAGGTGGAACTCAGAAGGTTATTAGCAAAACATAACTCCTAAATGAATACAGTGCATTTAGGTCAAAAAAATTCGATAGTTTACTTAACATCCTTGCCTAAATAGAATTTTGTGCTGACAAAGGCCTGCATGGCAGTGAGCAATGAATGCACAAGTGTACAATTCTGGATAGATGATTAAGAAGTTACACCATCATCATTTTCACTTAAATGCATCTGAATACGACAAGGCATTCTGTTTCTATGGTGGACCCATGTCAAACCCATGCAAAAGTGACAATCAATATAGCTCAGCATTGTAGCATGAGGTCAAGAACAACAATGCTCAGAACCGACCTATTCAATACATCAACATATAGTGGAGGTTTCAACTCAGAAGGGAACAAAAGAAGAAGGAAAGGATTGAACTATTATGCAGCAGAGACTGAGTACTACTCTATTTGTGAATATAAATACTCCTCTTCCTGAAACTACTCACTAAATCTTCGCATCTTTTCAAAAGTCAAAAGTGTGTCAAATAGCTGCAGTACAGGTTGCAGTTAAGCTAAAACTTCGCAGTGAACATCTCTATGCATTTTCACTGAACATCTCAATCCAATTTGACTGTCTTCTTTACTATCTACAAACTGCTCTTTCAGACTCCACTTATTCCTTTTTCTCTTCCATCCCATCACAACTCTGCTTATAACCAATCCACCACTGATCATCTTCAACTTGCTCTCATAAGTCTTAATTCTCCTGCCATCACAACTCTTATTCCTCCATCGGGCTCCTCTTTTTTTTTACCCATATTTGGATGGCGACAGAGGCAGCACAGGTTCACGAAATTGGATGGATGTTCTACTCTGTAGATCACTTTTACACTGGCAAGCCGCCAGTTAAATGAGCTTTATAAAATCGTCAACAGTCATCTGTATGTCTTCATCTCCATTTGATTTGCATTAGGCTCAAGCTTATCTAAAGTACAAACACTACTTGATTTCCCATTTTATATAAGTTAGCACATCTTCATTGCAGAAGATTATTTCTCCATTTTCCGGTTGCAACATGTCAGAGCATCAAAAAGTTACAAGACATATATAAAGATCTCTTTTTAATCTCAAATTTATTATGTTGGTATCCTGAGATATAAAAACCTTATGGTTGACATGATTCACATAATATAATAGTGCATCCAGTGGGAACAGGAGCATGTTCTTTATTATCACATGAGCATAAGAGCATAAGAAAATACCTGTTAACTGAATCTAGTGATGTTCCCAGCTGATCTCGAATATGCCGGAAACAGTGAAGCCCAGTAAGTTCATCAGTATCCTGTTCGACATATGCAACAGTTTGTGAATCATTAGAGCTAGAATCATCTATATAAGGTTACCATATGCTGTGTTTAACTGCAGGAAAAGATATAGTACTCGTAGCAGATTTGAATTTAACAAACTTGGCATTTTGATTCATTGTAATCCCCTAAACCTGAAACATAAACAATAATTCATTTACCTAGAAATCCAAAATTAAGAAATTTTGACAGATTGCAAACAGAGCATAGCAATTAGTAAAACTTATCCAGTTTTTCCATTTTAGGAAATAAATGCACCTCAAATTGCTTGGTTCCAAAAAAAGACTGTCAGTTGGATATTATGGCAGTAAGGCAGCTACTCTAAACCAAGATACTAACATTTGATTTATTAGTTAAAATTGACAACTGTATATCCCCTGTTGCAACAGGACTCCATAAGTAATATCTTTCAGCATTATTGGAAGCTATTTCTCAGCTTTGATGAGAAGGGATTAAAACTAACAACAGAACACACAGTAACTTTATCCGGGAGATGCTTACCTCCTACTTGCAGAGTGTCTTTGAAAGGTTAATGCAAAATGAAAGGAAAAAGATAATGACATGACAGAGCAATATGGAGACAGAGGTGATGTTGTATCATAACAGGGACTTCAAGAGTTCAGGTATCTTACAAGCAAATGTTGCAAGTCGTCAATAACATCAAGTGCACCAGCACAATCTGCTGCTGCCACAAGCTGCACATGTACAAACAGATCACCAGTCTAAGCATAGAAAATGGATATATTAATGTAAAATAACAGAACTTGGACAATATGTTTTTGTTGAAATGATTCCAAGATTCAGTATCACAACTTGCCATATGACTCCTCAAATACACTCAACTTTGGTATGCACAAACATAACTTAGTAATATGGACAGAGTCACTGCATGCTGAACCAGATAAGTTAGGTCCCCACATCTCTCAGTTGCCTTACCTCTCGGGTTCAAAGGTTTTTAAGTATAAAAGTACTGTATAAATATTCCAGACAGCAAAATAGCATTGGACCTATATGGAAGAGCTTGGGCTTGAGCTTAAAGCTACTATAAGCTTAAGGCCTGACACATGGTTGCTTCTAGACTGTCTTTTCAATAAGCTTATGCCCCATATGTGTATAAAAAATCCCAAGCCGGGCCAATCATAATGTTTCCTTTGATAAAACAAGGAAACACCGTCCCCAACAAGGCAAGAATTTTTTTAAAAGGTAATGATCTTTCGTCAAATTAACATAAGCTGGTTTTATTTCTACTCTTTTGCTCATATAACGAGTCTTGAATTACTGCATTGCATTTCCATATCACACTATGTTGCTACCATATACAACGGCCAAGATAAGAAACTAATAATACAAAAGACTGCTCCAAGAACAAACAATGCCATTACATATATCATAGCATTTTCAGATCCATCATACACAGCATTAGTGTCAAACAGTAAACCAATGCATCATGGCATTACAGATCAACTAGCATAATCAATACATATAACTCCGACACAAGCCAATCTTGGCTACTCTAAGAAACCAACACATCACGAGAGCATTAAGCATTGGATAGTGAATAAAGCCCCGTCATTTCCCACAGTATCATTACTGATCAACAAGCAAAAACCAATGCAAGACGCATCTTTTGCTAACACCACTCACCAGCTTGAGCGCGGCTAGCGCCTGGCTGACATAGAGGATGACCGTGAGCTTCTGCTGCAGCGCGACGAGGTTGCCACGCGTGGCGCTGAGCTCCTGTACCTGCCGCGCCGAGCCGACAAGGTCGCCGGTGAGCACCCGGACAACCTCCCTGAGTTCCCGGATCCTAGTGACTGCGGTGACGATCTCCCCATCGAGCCCGCGCAGCCGCCCCTGCGCCTCATAGAACGACTCCGACCGCAGCGCAATCTCCCGTACCAGGTGGGCCTCCACGACGTCCAGATGCTGCCCCAGCCGCTCCTGCAGCGCGTCGTCGCCGAGCGGGCAGGCGGCTTGAAAGGTAGGCCCATCCTCGAGCGCGAAGTCCTCCTTGAAGAACAGCGCCGGGACCTCGCGGAGACAGGCGGCGAGGCCTGAGGATGGGGCGCGCTCCTCTGCCGCCGCGGCGTGCTCGGCAGACGCGTGGTGGCGAACGTCCGCGAAGCGTGCGAAGGGTTCGGAGATGGAGGCGAGGTAGGCGGCGAAGTCGGCGCGGGTGACGTCGGGGAGCGGGGTGGAGGGGGCGGCGGGCGGGGCCGGGGCGTCGGGGTGCGGGGTTGGCGGGGGCCACGGCAGCCAGGAGGAGGAGGCGGAGGGGAGGGGGTTATTGAGGAGGGAGGTGATGGACTGGGTGACGCCGCCCGCGGTGGTGGCGGTGGCGGTGGCGGAAGTGGGGGAGTCGGTGGCGGAGGAGGCGGAGGAGGTGGTGCGGATGGGAGGGCGGGAGGCCATGGTGGGTGGGCGGGGTTAGGGTTAGGGTAGGAGAGTCATGGCGAGATCGGGATCTGGGAGGCTTTAGATCTGAGTAAGGAGGAAGGAGGCGGCGAACAGGGGGGGAGGAGAAGGCAGGTGGTTTGTTTACGTGGCTTTTTTCTTTTGCTTGTTTAGGAGGCAAATGATCAAAGTTTATTTAGGTTGCAGATTCTCCAAAGGTTTAAACCCTCCTACACATTCAGTTTCTTATGATGTTTATAAACTTTTCAAGTTATAAACTGGTTTCTCCGATTCATTTGGGTTTTGTTTGAGGGAGCTTAAGTTTCTATCAGAAATAAGTTTTGAAAGTTTTTCAGAGAAATTAAGAGATAAAAATTTAAGTATCACAGTATTTCTCAGTTTAAAATAGATTTAAATTTTTCTGAGAAATCTCTTTTGCTGCAACCCTATCTCAACTTTTCGAAACTTTAAGCTAAAACTAAACCCTCTCAAACAGGACCCGAGAGTTTATCCTCATTTTCCTTCATTTGGAAAAATTTAACTTATTCAATAAGTCAACTTTTTGGATTTATTGGCATATAAACCAAAAGCCTAGTTTATTTGATGAACACAGAAAGTGTTTGACAAGATTTTAAACTTATAAATTTAAAAAAGTGAGGGAACAAGCGGAGGGAGTGAGGGGATAAAGTTCACGAGGATAAGCCCCAATTAAGCCGAAGAAGCCAAGGGAAATTGGCTATGGTTTACTCCTAAATAAGCCACAATTGAATTATAAGCTCCTAAATAAGTTAAGTGTTTGACTAGGCTTAATGTTGTTTTAAGAAGTTGAAATCTCAAATAAATTCAACTAAACACTCCTAAACTATTCACACTGTCTCAAATTTATAAACACAAATCTTACCAAAAAAACTTCTAAGATTATCAAATAAGCCAACCTTTTGGCTTATAGCAAATAAAGCCCAAAAATGAGTCAAATCCACGAGGAACAAGCATATTCATTTTTCAGATTAAGAATTTGCCAATTAAATTAGAAAAAGAATTGTTTTTGAGAGCTACAACTTGTCGACGATTGGGATTCGGAGTCCTTAGTCCATCTTACGTAGATTTGTGAGTAGAATGTGAGATTTTTCAGGGTGTTTATCAGGTAAGTTAAGACAAGTATGAAATAGAGACACAAAGAATTATACAGGTTCGGATCCTCAATAAATTGAGTAATAACTCTACGTCCTATAGTAGTTTCACTATGTATGAGAGTGTTTACAAGGAAAGAGATTGTTAGAAAGGCTAATCAATCTTTGTTAATACTTATGCCTAATATCTATTGCTTGAGTTGTTCAGGTCTTCGATTTGTAGATGATCGATCCCTTTCTCCCATACAATTGTCATCCTTTTATACTATGCGAAAGGATGCCAACATGAAGCAGTTTGGACAGTCGCTACCATGCAGTTGCATAACTGTACTTTAATCTTTAACTCCTAGCCGGTTAATACGCGCAGTTTATGAATAACCGCACATCTTAACCTCCTAACGGTTGTCCTCAAACATGGGAGAGAATAATTAACTTATGCTTGAATCGTGACCGGAAGACTTAGTCACCACTTAAGCTCTAGTATGATGATCGCGCATAGCTTGCGACCATAGTCTGGTCTTGAGTTTGCAACCTTCTGGTCGCAGGAAGATGAACCCCGCGGTCAGAGTATTTTGCTAGAACTCAAGCCCCCCATATCATATCTGTCGTGGTATTAAGAATACCCCGGCAGGTTTTGAAGACGATCCTAGCGGAGATTACACAGCGCGGGTTGACCGGGTGACCGGTCCTCCCCCGCCGGACAAACACAAGAAAAGACACGAGGATTTATACAGGTTCGGGTCCCAGTGGGGGCCCTAGTCCTGTCGACGCGCTCCCGACCGGAGTCGGCTGGGGGAGCTCTCTCCGGGGGAGAGGCTTCCGGAGCACGTCTGTGAGATTAGCTATTCCAAATAATCATGAAGTGATCCCTTACAACAGAGGGGTACAAGGGCTATTTATAGCCCCAAAAAGAAGCAAAAAGCCTAAACTACCCCGGGAGCCACCGTCGGATTGAAGGGTAGGACCGTCCTTCTCCCGGTCAAACGTCTTGGATGCTTGACAGGTGGCCGCTGATTCCCGAGGCGTCCCTCGCGTGACCTGCACGTGATAAACAAACAGGGATTTTACCTTTTAGGAGGGCGGTGACGTCCGGGACCTCTTCCGGAGAGCAGGGTCCCGGGAGCCCAAAAGGCGGCGCCCGGGGCAGGCACCGGAGGCCACTCTCCCCGGCCAAATGGCGGCGCCCGGGACATGCCCGGGGGGCACGGTCCCGGGGGCCAAATGGCGGCGCCCGGGGCAGGCACCGGAGGCCACTCTCCCCGGCCAAATGGCGGCGCCCGGGACATGCCCGGGGGGCACGGTCCCGGGGGCCAAATGGCGGCGCCCGGGGCAGGCGCCGGAGGCCACTATCCCCGGGCGAACGGCGGCGCCCGGGACATGCCCGGGGGGCACGGTCCCGGGGGCCGAATGGCGGCGCCCGGGACATGCCCGGGGGGCACGGTCCCAGGGGCCCAATGGCGGCGCCCGGGACATGCCCGGGGGGCACGGTCCCGGGGGCCCAATGGCGGCGCCCGGGTCATGCACCGGAGGCCACTGTCCCCGGGCGAATGGCGGCGCCCGGGACATGCCCGGGGGGCACGGTCCCCGGGCGAATGGCGGCTCCCGGGACATGCCCGGGGGGCACGGTCCCCGGGCGAATGGCGGCGCCCGGGACATGCCCGGGGGGCACGGCCCCGGGGGCCCAATGGCGGCGCCCGGGACATGCGCCGGAGGCCACTCTCCCCGGGCGAACGGCGGCGCCCGGGACATGCCCGGGGGGCACGGTCCCGGGGGCCGAATGGCGGCGCCCGGGACATGCCCGGGGGGCACGGTCCCGGGGGCCCAATGGCGGCGCCCGGGACATGCCCGGGGGGCACGGTCCCGGGGGCCCAATGGCGGCGCCCGGGTCATGCACCGGAGGCCACTGTCCCCGGGCGAATGGCGGCGCCCGGGACATGCCCGGGGGGCACGGTCCCCGGGCGAATGGCGGCGCCCGGGACATGCCCGGGGGGCACGGCCCCGGGGGCCCAATGGCGGCGCCCGGGTCATGCCCGGGGGGCACGGTCCCGGGGGCCCAATGGCGGCGCCCGGGTCATGCACCGGAGGCCACTGTCCCCGGGCGAATGGCGGCGCCCGGGTCATGCACCGGAGGCCACTGTCCCCGGGCGAATGGCGGCGCCCGGGACATGCCCGGGGGGCACGGCCCCGGGGGCCCAATGGCGGCGCCCGGGACATGCCCCGGAGGCACGGTCCCGGGCGCCTAAAAGGCGGCGCCCGGGGCAGGCACCGGAGGCCACTGTCCCCGGGCAAAATGGCAGCCCCCCTGTACCTGGACTTGACCGCGTGGAGATTTCCCCCAACAGCAGCCCCCCATGCCCTCGGGGGACGAAGCCTGAGCCCCCGGAGGGAATGGTTACGGTATCGGGAAAATCTCCGGACGCAAACTCCGGACGAAAATCACCGGAGCCCCGATGACGCTTCGGTTTCTGTGCCGGGCACTTTATGGCCGCGCCGTTTTCGCAATAAATGCACGCGCGGTTTGAACCGGCGTCTCGATTTACGCGCCTGTCCCTTCGTTTCCCGCGCACGGTTTGAATCAGTGGTCCAGATTGATCCGAGGGGGCCACGTGGCGCGCATCTAGATCACGTCCAGCCTCTATAAATAGGACCTTAGGGGGCCCCGGAAGCTCATTCCAAATCTTCAACTCCAGCTTCAGCTCTCCCGGTAGCGCTCTTCCGGTAGTTTCTCCGGTAGCCTCCTCCGGTAGCGAGCGTCCGGGAGTCGTTGATAGCCACCTGAAAACTTAGCCACCGAAAAACAAAGAACTCACCTAATGGCGCCCAAAGGTCGAGCAAAGACCACGGAGGTGCCCCCGG